>OZ005659.1:125697532-126007532 GCA_963930645.1 Salticus scenicus | reverse complement strand
AAAATTTTGTCCTATATCACCATGTTAAAAATTTAGAAAAAGCGGGATGGCAACGGAACCCGTAAGACAATTTTTACCAAAAGTTGATAGGCACTAATTTATGTGAAGGTGCAACTACATACCAATTTGAATGAAATTCTGTGCAGTACGTCTTGAAATACAGTTGCCACAAAATTTTGTCACACACACACACAGACAGACAGACAGACATTTTCTAAAAATGGTCAAATCGTGTTCTACAGCTCTCAAAACGTGTAAATTCATCAAAAACCCGAGGTCGAAAATTTTTACGAATCCAATACTTTCTCTATATTACATATAGAAGAAAGTAAAAAAGGCGGAATTAACGAAAATCGCAAAAAAGCGAAAAATCGCGGATCCGCGGAAAATTCTCATGCCTGTATACACGAAAATAGCTGGAAGAGTATTACATTTTATGGTAGATGTTTTTCATATAAAACTTAATTTAAGGTTACAATTATGTGCATGTAGTTTACAGACAATATACAGGGTTTCCCAAATTATGCTAAAAGTCCTTTTCTATTGAGTATAATTGATGGAAGTGCTTTGCTACATTTCACTATGTTGACGATCTGTGCTCTGAAAATAAAAATAATTTTTTATACCCATACTGTAAATAAATTATATTTTAAATTTCAGTTTTCAACTCTGGTTTTTTGTATAATATCACGTTTTGAGGGTCTCTGATTACGATAATCCAATTTTTAACGATTGATCTGTACTCATGTATGTTTTCAGCATAACGTAATATGAAATAACTGAAGAAAATTCAACGTTGGTAATCTGATGTTCGTATTAGGTTGCCACTTTAAAATTTAATCAAGATTGTCAACTTTGAAGGCAAATTAACAAAATCCTTGATTTTTTATTTATTATTATTATCATTATTATTATCATTATTTTATTATAGGCAAAATAATTGAACGGGGTGTTGCGAGGGAGGGGGGGTTAGTCTCCCTCACACACAGTTATCTGTCAAATGAAACTGTTCCTAAAGCTATTTGGGATATATTTTTTTTAAGTTTGTTGACCTTTGTTATCTTGCGCTATTGATATTAAGACTTAATATGCACAATCTATTTTTATAATATTGAAATGCGGGTTAAGAGAAAGTCGTATGCGTGACACATCGGATATTTTTTATTTTTAAGAGAAACAAAACGTTAACTTTCAGCGAAAAGCTAAATTTAAATACTATATACTACTGCATAAAAAAAAGTTTTAAAAATTTTGTTTTTATGGTTTGTTATACAAATTTTACCTAATAATTTAACTTAAAGAATATATATATATATATATATATATATATATATATATATATATATATATATCTTTTATGTGCTACTCTGAAACAAATGAATACAAATAACTTAAAGTAACAGTGTAGTGTCATAGTACGGCTGGAACATATAGAAAGCAATAATTTTACAGAGTTACCTAAAACATTATTTTATTTCGGTAGTTTGTGGCTGGTCTTTTTTATTTTATTTATTTTATTATATTATTTTTACATTATTATAATTGTTGTACAATTATTATTCCTAGTCTTTCCTACGCAGAGCATGTCCTTGATGGTACCTACATACCTAATACAATTTTAAGAAAACTCTCATACATAAAATTAATGGAAATTTTCATTTTTTTTTTCTTTATTATTATTATTATTATTATTATTAAAAGAGATTTAAATCTTTGACATTTGCATTATAATTTCCATTTTAGAAAATAATTTTTTAAGTTGTTTTAAATTTTAGAATTAAATTATTGTTACATTAAAAATAAGTTATTTCCTAAAATATGACAGAATTAGATTACCATATTACACACACATTCCATAATTAAAAATGCACTTACAAAATAAATAAAGAAATAAAAAGAAATAGTGCTCATTCTATTTATAATGAATGGAAAATCTAAAGAAATGTAGTAGACGGAGCCACCATCATCCTGCCGAATAGCCACTATTGTCAGGCCAAACTGGCTTTAAATCCTTCCACCTATACTTCTAAATATGAAATTTTGAGCATATCTTTCATCACGAAAAAGTAATCTTTTTTTTTTTTTTTTTTTTTTTTTTTTTTTTCAATTTCATTAAGAACACGTGCATTTTAATTGAATTAGATTAAATTTTCGTAGCCAAAATCTCTAGCCAATGCGCTTATAATCGATTTCACTGTAGGAGCCGAGTTTATGCTTTAGGTCTGGGTTGAACAAACCTATAACCACATCACTGTCGTATCATTTCGACAAAATTCAAACGTAACTAGTCCACGTTAGAGAAACATTATATAGATTATTAATTTATCTGTTCAGTATTTTTGTGACCGTCGCTTCACTGCTGTAAATTGAGTATAATGCTTTTTGTCAATCCTAAAGTTATAGGTTACACCATCATTTACTTTTAAAGACATTCGTCAAATCGTGTAGAAGTGAAAGTTTATCTTTTTTTAAAGTTTTTCTTTTAAACTGGTGCTTCAAAAAAAATGGCCTAACCATTTTTTTTCTTTCTTATTTTTTAGCTCGATATATAAATTCAGTTTTATATGTCTTTACACGTATATCAGCTTTTCTTTTACCGGAAAATGTTTAGGCGTGTACTTTGTTAGGTCAATTTTCTGATTACACTATCTTTAAAAAGTGCATATAATACGTGTAATGGTGGGCAATGGAAGTCGTGTGGTCGTTTCACACCAGATTTTTTTTCTTTTGTAAGATAAAACATAATTAAATAATTACGAAAATTTTCCAGCCATAAATTAATAACGAAATAATTCGAAAACAACACGTCTATATTATCCGCGCATAAAAGTATATTTTTAATAATTCTACTGTAATTCCTCATAATTGTTCGATATATTCAGTCAGTGTAATGCTAACAAATTACTTCAATTTACTACTTCGATTTATGCTCAAAGTTAAATAGTTTATGTAATCTTCCTTTCAGTTCTGAATTTATGTCCCTTAGGATTGCAGAATTAATTTATTCTCTCGCAGTAGAGCACGCATGATTAGCTTGTTCTAGGCTATTTCGAATACATTTTACTGATGTTTAATTTTCAGCAGTGATTAATTAATGAAAAACTTTTTCAACGTTACGTTACAACTGACTGAGCGTGATTTAGCTATTTCATTACAAAATGAAATAATTGAATAAATTATTCATAAACAAATATTTAATGTTTTAATGTAGCATTTAAAATGCTGGTAAAAATATGAGGGAAAAAAATCATTTATCAATATTTACTAAATTTTCTCTAGCTTGAACTGGAAAACATATGACAAAAATTTGAATTGGAAAGTAGTTTTGTTTCCAATCTATATCTAACGATTTATTTAAACTGGCTATCAAAAGATATTTTTATTCATTTTAACATGCGTTCACCAAGTCAATACATTTTAACCCTTTATTGTGCGGTGTCTTCCACGCGAGAACTCCATTATAATTTCCCAACCGCAAAACAATACCTCTCCAAATATATATATATATATATATAAGTGTGTGTGTGTTATACCTTAAAAGTTATTTATCCCTTTTCTTTTAACCTAAATTCTGGTAGATGTTAAAACCCGAATAAACTACTACATCAGAAACGCCAAAAGAAAAATATTTGCGATGCATACAGCTGTTTCGGGAGCGTTAAGCTTACCGTCTTCAGTGCAAAAAGAATACTTTTTGCACTGGAGGCTTGACTTATTAAGGCTACCGAAACAGCTGTATGCATCGCAAATATTTTTCTTTTGGCGTTTCTGAAGTATTAGTTTATTCGAGTTTTAATATTCCAACGCCAAGTCTCCCGTTATTATCTGGTAGATGTTGTTATTAAATGAGAGTTATTACCTTGCCATTCAAAGGATTAAAAAGATATATTATTATTTATTTACTAGCAGGCTACGCCCGCTTCACTGCTCACTAAATTTAAATAAAATTTCAAAAGAATTGAATAACTATTTATTTTTTATATCACAATTTGGATTTTGTAACATAATTAAAAATTCCTTTTAAAGTCAAAAAGTCAAAATAAAGTACTACAAATTAAATAAAATATTTCTTCCGTTTTGCACTCATTTTCCAACAATACTGTATGGTCTTATGTGAATGATTCTCAAGAATGAATCAACAATTGCTTAGAAATTTAATGAATTATGTATGGAAAATAAGTACGCTGTAATTTAAAAATTGCAGCTTTTAGAACTTCAAAATTGATAATTTTTAAAAAGGTATTCATTATTCTTTAATATTAGACTGTCTTTTGTTTAATATTAGACTCTTATTTTAAGATAAAAGCAATCGAATAATATCGCGTTGTAAAACTTTGCAACATGATATGTTTAAATCTAATAACTTGATGTGTATAGTGTCCTCACAAAAAATGAACAGTTTTAGAGCTCTTTAAAAAATCTCTAACATCTATGCAATATCCTTTTTAAAAAATCTGCAGTTTTTACTAAAAAAAGGGCCAACTTTCATTACCAAAGTAGTTAACTCTAGACCAATCAGAAATAAGAAAGGTCCACCCGGATGTGTTCCTTCCTCAAACTCTCTGCTTTATTTATATAGATGATTTTACATTCTTAGATTACTATTTCTTTAGAATAAACTTTCGTTCAAAGAATGCACAGAATATTACACAAATGCCTACCGGCTTTTTAAAACTTCTGTCGAAAATAAAAATAGTAATAAACATCATTTGCCATATATTTAGAGATTTCATTTTGCCATACATTTAGAGATTTCATACATTTAGAGATTTTAAAATAGCATTTCAACTAAAAGTTTGAATTTTTTTCGGATTGAAGCAGATAATTTAAATAGATAAGACAGTGGAAGAGAATATTTTAGATTTAACATTTTAAAAATAATGTAGGATTACTTTGCCATGAAGTCTGTTGGCAATAAAATAGTACATTAGAAAAGTACGTTAAGTAAGAAATATTAATTGAATAAAATGCATATTTAGTACTTGTTTAAAAAAAAATCATTTAAACTTAAAAAATATTGAATTAGATTTTGAATAATAAGTTAGAATTAAGGCATAGAATTTAATTTTTGAATTAAAAGTGAAAATTAAGTAATAATAAATGTTATAAAATGGAGAATTTTGTATATTTTCTAAATATACATAACAAAATCTCTTTGGAAAAAAAAAAAAAAAAAAACTCTTTTTTTTTTTTTTCTTTTTTCTTTTTTTTTAAAGTACGACAGGACTATTTCTTTCAATCTGGAATTTTGCGTCGATAACAATGTATAGTGTTCCATTTTGAAAATGCCTGCCAATATCCAATTTTACCATTTAATTTCTTACTTTATCTTAATATATTTCGTGAAATCCGTAAATTCATGCATAGTTTTTTTTTTTTTTATGCTAATAATTTTCAATTACATTAAATAAAATTATGTGCAATCATTCTATTTTAAATTATTATTATTATTATTATTATGTAAACTACATTAAAATATACCTTAGTTTTAAATTTTTTAAATAAGTTACGGATTTATGAGTTACGGTATACGTTTAAGAATGTGTCAAAACTACACGTTCATTTTTGAAAAATGTATGACAATTTTAGACCTTTAAAACAATTTTGAATAATTTTTATTGAATTGAAAATTATTTAAAATATTATTTTGAATGGTTATTTAAAGTCAAACTTTGCACGTTTCGCGTATATATATATATATATATATATATATATATATATATATATATATATATATATAATGTATATTAAAACTAAATAATTTAAATATTATTCAAAATTACACTTGTCATAAATATCTTTAATTCAGTTTAAACATTTTCATTATTTTTATTCGATATCCTGTCTGTTTAACATCCTTCACGCGTCAAGAATTTGCGAAGTATTCTTGTTATCTTTCAAATTTCTTTAAAGTTAATAATGACCATTCTCTTATCTTTTAAATATGCATCAAACAAGAAAGACAGAAATGTTTCAGTTGCATGGTGTCTTTTTTCGTCGTTCACAGTTTATTTTTAAATTTCATACTAAAAATATTCTTTTGAATATCTGTGATCCTTTTTTATGTTGCATCTATTTTAAATTTAACGACATCTGTGTGACTACGTCGCCGAACTCATTATATTGAGTTCAAGAATTATATTGGTCGTCTTCTCAGAGATTAGAAGTTTTCGCATGATAAAATTGACATTAAGTCGGCGTGAAAGTTATTCCTTATTACTTTCTTTTCAGTTTTTTTTTTTTTTTAAGTATGGCTGAATTTATTGAAAATTTTTATAAGAATTTTTAAATGACTTTAGCGAAGAAGTTATGAAAATTATTTTTTTTTATTGAATCCTGTCGAAAATATAATATTTTTTTAAACTTGATTTGTTAAAAATATTTAATTAAGTAAATAAAAATAACATCAACATTTTAAAAGCCTTATTTGGATGCATAATCTAAAAGGGATTCAGATTATTATTAAGATTGAAGGATTCTCTAATATAGCTATATAATTTCTTGTTTTATTTGATGCATTTTTCAAACAAGCAATTTTACCAGAAAAATTATCGTGAGATTGTGGCAAAGATTTAAAAAAAAAAAAAAAAAAAAATCGCCAAAGGGTCATATACTAAACCTGTAACAACAGGTCTAGACTTTACAAATTTCTCCCTATTCTAATAATAATACTAATAATATAAAAAATAAATAAATAAAACAATAAAGTTACTGCCGCCGCCTTTAATTTTGAATGTCTAATCTAAGCTTCTGCCTAAAGTGTTGGTAAGTTATTATTAAGATGCCGAATGTTAAGTCAGATTTTTCACATATTATTTCATTAAAAAGAAAAAAGGAAGAAAAAGAAAGAATGAAAGAAAAAATACAGTATTAAATATTAAGAATATCAATGCGATGTGATGTCATTTATGGGATTTCTGTAATATTTCTCTGCTATTAGCTTTTGTTATGTACTATTAATATTCCTATATTGTGAAAGGTAAAGCTGTGAATAGGCGGATACAGCTCCACAGGAGTTAATCAGCGACGCGTGTCGGGGGGGGGGGGGGGGGGATGAAGTATCCCTGGGGATTTGGTGAGCGTACCATGCAGGGGTGTAGTTCCCTATTATTATAAAAAAGTGTCATACATGTCAAGTAGATTTCTAGTATAAACAGATTACCAGGCTTCTAGATTCAACAATTTTTTCCAAATTGTCCTGTTTTCTGCAATTCTCCTCCATTCTGCTCTTCCAAACTTAACAATTTCATCTCTCTAATGACACCGTGGTCACTTCCTCGGTCTTTTCTTTTCTCTTGATATCCAAAATAGGTCTTTGGTGGTCTATCTATCCTCATTTCTTCTAGCAAGGTGCCCAGCTCAGCTACATTTTAACTTCTTGACTCTAGAAATAACATCAGTAATTTTGGTTTGCTTCCTAATCCAAGTGTTTCGCTTTCTATCTCTTCGAGGGAATCTTAACATGCATCTATTCATGCTTCTCTGGGTTGTTTACAGTTTTTGTATAGCTTTATGTGTTAATATCCAGGTGCGACGGTCTGGGACACACCCATAGAGGTGGTCCGGAGACATGCCATCACAATTTTGATCCTCCACGGAAGGGATGGCTCTCCCGCTTCGGTGATCCCCAGAGGTATAATTTTTGTTGAAACATGGAGGACATTGCGGCCACGACAGATTTTACGTGCACCAGCCACCATTAATGTACACGACGGTTTTGGGCCCGGCTCGAGTACCGAACCCGCAATCTTCCAATTCCGAGACCGCCGCTCTACTGACTGGGCTACCGCGGCCCATAAATAGATTAGGTTTAAATTTAATTAAGAAATGTAAACAAACTTTATGACATAATATTGACAGTTAAAAGTTTATTTAAACTATAAAAACTGTCTATCAAAAGATTGTATAATACATGAGCTATAACTCATATAACTTAAAAACTACTGAATAAAAATTTAAAAATTGATATCTACATGAAAATTATATCATAAGAAAAAGAAAGGTACCACGTTCAGGAATGGTACTTACCCCATTACGTAGCTAGCTACTCGAGATAGAACAATAAAACAACAACCAAGCAGCAATTGAGAGAAAATATAGACGATTTATAAGAAACTTGACTGTTAACTATAGGACTGACAATCATCAGAATAAACAGGTTGCTGAAGTTGTTGCCATTTTACGGTTGTATTTACCTTGAATCAAGTAAGATATCCGCTCTATTAAAAAATATTTAACTAAACATGTTATACTAAATTAAATTCTGTTTGTGTTGCATTTTATATCTATTACTTAGAAAACAAAAATAAGCTTAAGGTTTTATTTTATTTTATTTCACTGTACATATAAAGATATACACATGTGTTTAATTAATGAAAAATAAAGAAAGAAAGAAAGAAAGAATGTTGAAAGGTAGCATCAACATTCAGTTAGAATACCAGTAATTTTATACCGAAAGTGACTTGACTAATTATTGAAATATTTTGATATCCATTTAAAATGATACTATATAAAAGTTCTGGTATCGAAAATCCCCTTTCTGGTAAACTGGTCCTGAAACAACAAACTTCAAGACAGGAGAAACACATCTTTGGGCAGTAAAACTAACAAAGCAATGAAAAATTCCCACGGAAAATTTTATATCATAGTCCGAATAACGGCGTGTTTTTCGAAACAGGCTTCATAGAATTTGTACATGTGGCGTGTTTCCTGCTTTTTCTTTATTATGTACTAGCAAAGTCCCGGTTCGGGAACGAACCGAATTCCGAATGCGGAAAAAATTTCAAAATGAAACTCGAAATGTACAAAACTCGGCCTGATGCTGCCTGCGTGCCAATAGATCAAAGTTTGTTAACGAAACCATTTTTAATTCATGGAATCAATGAAGGTAGTGAATCAACGAAGGCTTTTCTCTCTTCGCTGGTCTCTATATTTAAAGGAAACTGTTTTCTATATCGCTTTACAAACAAAAATAAAATTTAAAGTAATCATGAAATTGTTTTCCATTCATAGGAATGACTCCTAGCTAAATGTCAATAGCCCCTAAAAGGCATTCAATGAAATTTTCACTCATACATCATGTATATGTGAATATTCATGTTGTAGTAATGTGGGTGTTAAAGCTTTTATGGACTACACGAAGATCCTAGCTCTTTTATCATAAAGTATCAACTTACCCTTTTCAAAAAATACTTTTTACTTTCCCCAAGAATGCTGTGAATTGCTGCCCAGATGGTGTAGTGGTTAGCGTCCCAGGCTCCTACACGGTTGGACCTGGGTTCGAACCCGGAGAAAGCAATGATGTGCTGTCCCTGTTAGGGGCAGCGATGACCGCCCATTGGGTGCTCCTTCACAAATGGTCATCAATTTCGGCGACCCCCCCGGCCTATGCTAAGTCTCAAAAAGGTACTGCGCAATTGGGAAAAAAAAAAAAAAAAAAAAAAAAAAAGGCTGTGAAGTTTACTACTTTCAAATTCATTACACAACACCTTTTCCAGCTTCTTTTCAGGTTACTTACTTGTGACTGCTGATAAGGGTTGCTCTGTTGCTATGCTAATTCACGACGCTTTTGTCTTCATTACGGATTGAAATCATCTCCTTAATGTAGTATGTCTCTTATAACGCGATTTCCTATTACGCGGAATGTATCTCCCGCATTATACGAAAGTCTACTGTGCACAAAAAATAAAGAAAAACCAAAAAGAAAAACTAATTTGCACAAATTTGCGTTTTTAAGATTACACCTACTTACAAGTAAAAGCAGTGATAAAATAAACTGCAAAGCACATTTTCATTTTATTACATTTGTGACTAATTTCTCAACAATATTTTTAATCTGGCTGAAATAATTTAATAAATATAAAAACACCTTACAAAATTTTGTTATTCTCGAAGTTTATAATACTATACTTTTGATATCACTAATTAATCTTTGACCGTAAATATAAGTTCTTATTTCTTAGAACATTAAACGATGATTAAAGAAAAAGTGTTTGACAATTAGAAAACTGTATTTGAAAAGATGAAAATATATACTATTAGCATTAATGTACAATGAGATAAAACATTAATTATAAAACAAATCATTAGACCAATTAATATGCAATACACTCAATTAAAATGGAATTTATCTTAAAATATTTCAAAATAAATAATATAGTAATTACTTCACTTTTCGTAAACTCAAAGTTAATTGGATTTCAACAAATTTTTAAAACGTTAGAGGTAATCAATTCCTAATAAGGTATTTAATTAATATTAAGGGAAATATTTACCGATAATTAAGCAAGCTTGAGGTAAATTTGTGTAACAATTTAAAAGCTTTATTTAGTAGCAATTAGTACGCTTCTTTCTTATTATTACACAAACAAATTTTGCTCATTAAGATTAAGATTAATTTAGTAAATTATTCTGAAATATTTTATTATGATTTGTTTTATTCATTAAATTATTAAATTGTTAGACATATATTTCGAATTTTTTCATAATTTTTATATTTTGTAAAACATAAATTTTTAATTTAATTTTTAGTACAATATTGGGAAAAATGTGTGAATATATTAACTGTCTAATGATAAATAGTTTTGTAAAGGTCTCTGTTAATTGTAAAGGTTAAAATTTTAATTTCTAGGGAAAGTTAGTCGCTATATTTGTGTACACATTTATATCTATTGATACATAAATCAATGGAAATAAACTTCAAATAAAAGGAAAATAACAAACATCAAAACATATCTGAATTTCATATATATGGACCATAGACCCTGGATTGTAGTAGTGTATAAGGTCTATTTATGGCGAAAAACCATAACAACGGTGAATGCAGACAATTGCTAAATATTGCCTAAAATTTCATAAAAGTACATTAAAACTATCCAAATTATCCTTTTAAATCCTTTAATTCATCTGTTTAAACAAACAAATGTAATAGAAATCCGTATTACAGTGAAAACCTGAAAGTACAATCATACATCATTTATAAATTATGAGGCACATTTCCATAATATGAGATAAATATTTTGTATAAACGTAATAGAATTTTAATTTTAAAAAAGATATTTTTAAAAAGTAGTAGTACAACCATAAATTAAAATTATGTTTATTAAGTATTCATGTTAGATACCAGAGATCGCATAATAAGAAAAATTATCAATATTATAATATAGTAGTATTTTGTAGTAGCTTTCTGCAATAAGCATAACAATACACGAAATTACACACACAATTTAATTGTAATATGAACCCTTCGCCTAACGTGATAGATGTATATTCATTTTGAAAATATGTAATATTCATTTTTTGTGAGTTAGAAATTATGTTAGTTATAGACAGAACAATAACCAGAGAAAGTAATATATTTAAATAACCAAATACGTTAGGTGTTTTTATTGTTTTAAACCAAATTTTCATTAGAAGTAAAAAATAATTTTTGTTAAGGACACACAAAATATGTTGTAAAAACATTTACAAAAATTCAAGAAAATTGTATTTGCTTATATCAACCGTGGTTCATACAGTTCTTAATTTGTTTTAATTTTCGGCACCATTAATATTACATATCAATTTATTATCTGTAAAAACCACAAACTTAAAATGAAATTTATTGCTTAAAAATTCTAGCTTAAGAGTCTTGAAAAATGGCATGCCCCTACGAAACATGTTAGAATTATTTGCTTAAAATGATTTTTTATATTCATCTTATACTATTAAGTGAGCAATATTTATATATATATATGTACAGTCGGTAACAAAAGTGTCCGAACACTAGCCAAAATTCTTATGTAATAAATGTACACTTCATACGGTTTTGTTAAATAAATCCTTATCGAATCCTGTTCTCAGTCTGTGTAAGAACATGATTCGATAAGGATTTATTTAACAAAACCGTATGAAGTGTACTTTTTTTACATAGGAATTTTTGCTAGTGTTCGGACACTTTTCTTACCGACTGTATATTTCATTGTTCTCTAAAACAGTAGTTGGGACAGTCACGTGATTTAACACAAAGGTGCCCTCCGAAATTTCATTGTGCACACGAAGTCAGATTTTCGAATTTTTGATAAGTTTTTTTTTTTTTTTTTTTTTTTTTTTTTAAGTAATAAAAATATGAAAATAAAACTTCCCATTTCTATAATGACACACAATGGAGAATATTAGGAGAGATTTGATTGGTTTATTTGATTTTCATTGATTTGAGTGTATATTACGTTGAACTAGAGCTATGTTATGAGGAATTAAGAAAGATTTGATTGGTTAAATTGATTTTCATTGATTTGAGTATATTGTACGTTGAACTAGAGCTACGTTATGAGGAATTACGAGAGATTTGATTGGTTTATTTGTTTTTCATTGATTTGAGTGTATTTTACTTTGAACTAGAGCTACGTTATGAGGAATTACGAAAGATTTGATTGGTTTATTTGATTTGAATTGGTTTGAGTGTATTTTAGGTTGAACTAGAAAAACTTTATGAGGAATGACGAGATATTTGATTGTTTTATTTGATTTTCATTGATTTGAGGTAGGGGTATTCAGTGATGTTTTTTTTTTTTTTTTTTTTTTTTTTTGGTTTTAACATGCGTGATAGTGATTGCCGCGGAACCGAGTTTCGTGCGTTTTCAGATTCATGCACAGCGATTTAGGGGTGTCCAGTGATGTGTTTTGGTTTAACATGCGTGATAGTGATTGCCACGGAACCGAGTTTCGTGTGTTCTGATATTCATGCACAGCGTAGTAGGGTTGTCCAGTGATTTGTTTTTTTTTTGTTGTTGTTTTCATGTGCATGAAGCGTACATACGTGCGTTATAGTGATTGCTGCGAAAACGACTTACATGCGTTCTCTGATTCGACCATTCATCGAATAGTAACTTTTACTGTACGAGTAACAGCTTCAATTTTTTCCAGAATATTCGAAGAATTAACATTTCTATTTGACTGTTTTTGAGAATATTCGTTTTAATGATAGTTTTGTTCCACAGATTCGAGAAGTTCAAAAAATGTTTGATATTGTCAAGGAGATCCCATTCTAAAACTGTGAAGAAAATTGTCGCCAATCAAATACTATTTTTTTTAAATATTTCAATTATTCAATTAAAAAGAAAATCTTTAAATATAGTGCCCAGCGAAGCGGGCGAAGCCTGCTAGTGTAAATAAATAGTACATGCTCTGTAAGAAAAAACAAAATATTCTCTCATAAATTATGAAAAAGTGTTCATATATTTGAAATGAAAAAATAGTCAATCTAGATGAAACTACTATATAGTGTGTCAGGAAAAATTTTCATTTTATGTTATATATTCTTTTGAGATACTACTCGAAAATAAATGCAAAAAAAAAAAAAAAAAAAAAAAAAAAAAAAATCATTAGTAATAAAAACAGTTTTAGGAATATTAACATTTGCTATTAAAATAAATAATATTGAAAGTTTTCTATTGAAATATTTATATACAACATTATAACTTTATAGAAAATTCATAGAAAATGATAATCACTTGTTTTGGTATGAGTTTCGTAAAAATTAATTCACATAAATATTGATTTTATTTTTCGTGAAAGAGATTATACAACAACTGTTGTCAGTATACACTCATAAAAACTTCAGTTTAAACTTAAACCACTATATGGAGTGAAGTTACAAGCAAAACCATAATATGGTTCAATCTCATATTTTAGTTTTCTACTTCTTGCGGTTGAATTTCAACTGAACAAAAACTCGGAACAAAACATACATCCTCTCACAAGGGAAGATTTTGGCGTACATGGAATACAGAATTTGCACGTTTTCTGATTTTATTCTTATATAATAGAATATGAAAAGGTAAGAAAATAAATACAAACATTTTCTTTATTTGAAATCTAATTACTGATTTATAACAATTTTAACATCGCACTATTTACTCTATCGAGAAAACGCATTGTAAAATATCATGACGTCACTCTTTATGAAAACAAACGGGAGTAATCGTTGTTTACATTCGATTTTGTGCTTTGTTTTGCTTCTTGAATCAGTGAAATAGGTTTGTATTTTATAATAATGACGGATATTAAAAAATCATAGTATAAATATTGTATTCTACTACTCTGCACTAATACAACGGCTAAATGCTTCTCAAAAACTATTCTTTAGCATTCCACAGGATCCTATTAAACGAAAACATTGGACAACCGCCATGAAAAGAAAACAGTTGAAAATAATGATAAGGAAAAATGATGATAATGGTATTAAATAATTATAAAATGTAAAAGAAATGCTCAGAAATCACATAAATGATTAATAATTACAAAAGTTAAAACGAATTGCTGCTTGCTAACTAGGCTAACAAAATGTAAACATTGAAGCATCATAAAGCGTCAGACAGCGTTTTGAAGTCACATGATATTTGGTTAATTTTAAAGTTATTTTTTAAATTAATGAGAACTTTTTTTGCATTTTTAATAAACTTTTTGAAATTTATGAGCCTAAAACTACAAGAAAATAAGATTTTGTTCAAATCCCCCATGTGTGCAAATTGTCCATTGTAAATTATCTTTGTGTTCAGGATATGGCGCCACCAGGGCGCTGAAAAATCACCGGCTTTAAGCCGTAAAGTGAAAATCAAATCTGTTAAGTGAGATCGCGTGTGATTATGTCATTCAAAACTACATTACAAGAAAAAACGAGTTGTTTATGCAACTGACCACTAACCAGATGTTACCATAAGAAAGTTTATTGAAGTATATTTTTTTAAGAAGAGAGAAAAATAGTGCAGGAAGTAAAATTCATTTTAGAACCAAACCCAGTTTAAATTAAAGAGCGTGGTCGAAAACAAAGGGAAAAGTACAAATTTTGTGTAACAACTCATCCATCGGCCAAGATAAGGGCCAAGAAATTTAGCCCCTTTTATCAAAATCAAAGAAGCAGATGTAGTGAACAAGAAAGCGTGGCACAGTGCCAAAGTGTTTGACTTGAGACAACAAGGTCTTCAGTTTAACCGACCACTTGGCCGAATGTTTATTTATTTATTTATTTATTTTATTTATTTATTTTTTATTTATTTTTTTTTAACGCAATACTAATATATGTTTCAACATAAAATTACCAAATTTCGGTAAAAAGTTAAACCATCGGGTGATAACAGCCACTTAAGTGCCAAGATTTCGTTCAAATTAACACCAAATTTTTAACAGTATATAGCTTGAAAGAATAAAGAACTAATACTAATTTTTAATAAAGCTTTTTTCCAACAGCAAAGATTTTAACTCTATGAAAATTATTATGTTATAATAAATCTACTGATTATGGACACCAACAAGTATTTAGTCAAGAATTACGATGAAAGATGTTTTTCAATTTTGTTTCCTTACATTTATAAATTATATTGCATTGAGATAACAAGAAACTAATTGCAATTTTTTTAATGTAAAAAATAAATAAATAAAATGAATAAATAAATAAATAAAATAAAATAAAATAAAATAAAATAAAATAAGAATTTTAATCAGTCAAATATCTTCCATTCTGTTCCATGACCGTGATTTGACAAAGCCTTCATTCTGATATCTTCATGACTCCTCGCTCATAGAACTTCTAGCCGTTATCGG
The DNA here is from genome assembly GCA_963930645.1 of Salticus scenicus. Lineage (NCBI taxonomy): Eukaryota > Metazoa > Arthropoda > Arachnida > Araneae > Salticidae > Salticus > Salticus scenicus. The sequence goes on along the minus strand of OZ005659.1, from coordinate 125,991,953 downwards.
CAAACAATTCAAACAAGTGCAATTTGAACTCATCCTTATTACTGAAATATTTATCATTCAAATTTTTTGTAAAATTAAGTGATAATTTGATGAAATAAGTGATACTTTAATGATGTAAGATAGGAACTGTATTAGGGATGGGATTTCATAACCCATATAAGCACCAATAATTAGTTACGTGTTGGTAAAGATGTCACGTTCTCGTGGGGGAATACTGTTCATTTTCGTGATATGCCAAATCTGTCATTTTCTTTTTGATTGCTTTCTTGAACTTCATAAGTTGTCAGCAGTAAACATCTTACTCTAGTAGCACTGATCCATCGTATTTTGCTCGGTCTTTCATCGATTTCTCGAAATTTTCTCGAGTAATAACAAAGGTATATCATTTCGAGCAATATCTAAGATCGGTTTTCGATGAGGAAAAATTCCCAAAAAAAAGATATCGAACCGATGATAAATCACGTGAAAATTCGATAGAAATCGCGTCTTTCTATCGGATTTTCATCGGATCATCTTCTAAAATTCATCGGATTCCGATCATCGAATTCCACTATTCCCGATGGGGCATTTTAGATGAACTACCGATAAGATTCATCTCTCTTGATGAGATTTCGAGTATCAGCCGTTCACAAGTTCGTCGATCGTCGATGAGAGGCCGATCAATAGTCAATTAAATTTTGCTACTACAGTAGATAATTGTTTGGTTGGATGGAAGCAGCTTAAAATACACATTTTCATAACCATACAAAATTTACAACACGAACATTTTTTTTTTTTATGCTATTCAGCATTTGATATGATTTGTTTTGAGTAAATACATTTGGATCATGATTTTCTTTTGATTAATGTTATTCTAGACGATACATTTATTTCCATCAGCGATATCTCGTTTCCGAAAAAAGATCCGATAATTTTGAAATAAATGTTCCAAATTTTGAAACATTGTGTTAGATGAATTTCATTCAGTTCATGTGGAACCAAAATACGAGCTCCTTAACGACCCCACGTTGCTTTATGATATTTCAAATTGTTGTGTGTAATACATTTGACCTTGTTGTAATCTTTTCCACTAATTTTTTACAGTATCAGAAAAATAACAAAAGGAACCTTACTCTACCTATTTTTGGAAACCGCCTTTAATTTACGCAACATCAACGCAACCTGTAAGAAAAAACTCTAAATTCACGTAATGGTTTAAGTTTTTTTTTTTTTTTTTTTTTTTAATTTGACAAACAGTATCGTCTAATATTTTCTTTTTTTTCTTTAAATGCGATTTTGTTAAATTTTATCTTCTCATATTGATTTTTCTGTCTTTCTTAAGCTTATACATATTTGCCTTTGCTTAAAATAAACAACACACAAGAAGTATTTTAAAATCTAAATTACGTATTGATGTCTGTAGAAAACACTGTCAGTTCAGAAAGATTTAGGATAATAAAACTCCAAGATAAATAATAATGTCCGTCATCAAAAAATATTGAAAACTCGAATTTCATAAAATTTTATACCATCATTTATACCTGTCTGATGTATTTTGTCCATAAACCTTAGTGCTTTAGAAACCAAAAAACATAAGATAATCGATTTAAAAAATGCTGTCTATTTTCCTGTTACATTTTGTAGTGTGTTTATATACAACAAAACATTCTTTTCTTATCGGAAATATTTTCATGTTTCATTAGTTTACTTTTTTTCAGTTTAATACATATGTCAAGAAATATCAAAATATCGATTTGATTTCTCACAGAGAAGATATTTGAAAAAATATATAAATAAAATGATATTGTAGAATTATTTTTGTATATACCTACATATATTCATCTTATTTAAGAATGATATATGCAACATTTCATATTTTAGTAAAATGAAATTATGAACATTTTTAACATTCAAACATGAAAGTATGTTTGAAAAAAACTTAAGAATCAACCCACAAAAAAAAAAAAAAAAAACAATTTTTTTTTAAATATTTTGATAAGTATATTAATGTAAAATCGAGTTGAAAATTTAATAACTGAATCACATAGAGCATTTGAAATTCATTCAAAATAATTCAAAATTTTTTTTTAATTATTTCGATGGTTTTCAAGAAATTTTAATAATTTTTAATACTAAAACATTTCAATGCATATGTGAGAAAGTTTAAGAAATAACATTAATAACAGATTAAAAAAATATAAGATACGAAATGCATAATTTCAGTGGCAATTCTCCCCCAAAATATTTCCGTTGTCCCAAATGTCCATGTTTCAGAATTTTCCAACTCTGCATCCCCTCAAAAGGTATTTAACGGTTAAAATAATCCTACACCCTCCTAAAAATCAAATTTATAGACATAAAATCACCAAAAAATGGGGAAAAAAAAAAAAAAATGGTGGCTTCCTAAAAAAAACGGTGGGTGATAGGGCAAAATGGGCGTCACATTCGGATTCAGGAGGTCATTTTACATAAGAATATGCTGAAATGGTGTCAGAGGCAAATTTCATGCCGAGCAGTGATATCGGAGACATACGGACATAGACTCACAGATTCACACACACACAGAGAAAGAAACACACACAGGTTAACCACTGAAAACGAGTTTTTCTAGTTCAAGAGACCTCAAAGCGTGTAAACATAACATAAAAATTTTGAAAATTTTACTCAAAACCAATACTATCGCTACCACTAGTATACTTGTAAGAGAAAGTAAAAATGTGTTATGCGTTAAATGTATTTTCTAAAATATTATTGCATATACATTTTTTTTTTTTTAAATTTAAAATCAATATCTAAAAAAGTTAAAAATATTTTTATAAAAATTTCTGTTAATAAAATTACATAATTATAGCTAATGCATTACATGTTACTAAGATTGTCCCTTTATCACCTAAAGAGAGAAAGATGTGATATTAAGTCACATTATTTTAAAAATCATTATTATTGTTTGATACTTTCGGCGAGGAATTTGATTGCGTAAAAAACACTGGAGCCGCAGCTGCAGGTGAACAAATCAAATGAAATAAATACACGTAAGAGGAAAAAAAAAAAAAAAAACGAATGAAAATTTAAGAAGAAAGACCACAAATTCATAAATAAAAAATCTCAGTATTAAAGCCCAAACAATTATAGCATTTATTGCTATTATCTCCCCTTTGATCATTATCTGAAATATCATAAATTATGATTATCATTATTTTACCAAAACTAAATTCAAAACTGGTGTACAATTGATAAATAGATTATAAGACTTCTTCACACACCATAAATTTTAAGCCAGCACAACCGGTTTCGAAAGGACGTAGCCTTTTTTCATCAGGTGCACAAAAAAAACACGTGCTACTGCCTGGGAGGCAAAAGCAAAACTGGGTCTTGCTAGTCTTGCTTTTGCCTCCAAGGCAGTAGCACGTGTTTTTTTTCACCTGATGAAGAAAGGCTACGTCCTTTCAAAACCGGTTGTGCTGGCTTAAACTTTATGGTGTGTGAAGAAGTCTTATAATGTATTCATAATTATTTTAGTCTCAAATCGAAGACTAAGATTAAGTTTCTAAAAAATATAAAATATAAATGGGAAATTTTTTAAGTATATTGAAAGGTACAGTAAATTTTTTAGTACCATTTACAACATAGGGTAGACTGGAACTTATTAGCATTAGGGGCGCGTTGACAAAGTCGCGATATTTTTTAAACTTCTCGTCAGATGTCATTGTGGCTCCAGCCAAATATGTATTGTCTCGCCTTTATTCTACCTAATAAACTTCATCGAAAGAAGAATCTGAGAGAATTTACAAAATTTTGGTAAGATGAATAGTTTTTCCCGCTTATGATTAATGAAATTTTATTTATTTGTATATTGTACTTTAGATTTTGTTAAATAGTATTCAGGAATATAATTGATCAAAGTTATTGCAGGGAGTATTTGTTTAGTGAAATACTTTAGGTATAAAATTTTACATACACGAAAATTAAAAAATTACATTTTGGTTGGCCCATTTCACATGGGGCGCATTAATCCAGATGGCCAATATACCCTGTAACCAAAGACTGAATTTAATGAAGTAGTTCGCCAACATCAATTTATTTACGAAAATTTTACTTTGCGTAATGTTCTTTGCATGACTTTGGAGAGGATGAGAATTTTGATAACCAAATAATTGATTCATATATTTGAATTCCTTGTTATTCAAGTCAGCCTTATTAAAAAAATGAAATTATAATGGTATTTACCATCTTCCCAGATTAAATCAGTTGTTTTGTTGTACAAAAGCATTTCTATTTTTACACATTCAAACATAGTGACTTAACCCAAATTTTACATCGGAAACCACTATAGTTATTACTCCAACTATGTTCTCTTTCTCACCAATTACAACGAGTCCTCTTCCAGGGCCATCTCGTGTTAACTAATTCGCAAATAAAAGCTTTGATAAAATGGGCTCTTCCAACCTGACGTCAGAGGTCACATGTAGAGGAAAAACGAATAGCAGTCGAAGTCTTGTTTATCTATAGCGATTGCTGAAAGAACATATTTTCTATTCTTATTTTTGATCAATCGTATTTAATCTGTGTTATTTTTTCTTTTTATACATCATCATTTTTAATCCATTTTATATCACTATTCATTATCTTTTGTTTGCTGTATATATTTACAATCATCATTTAGTTTATATTTGTTATTGATATTCATGAAGAACATGTTAAATACTATGTTTTTTGGTACTTAAATCAGTGACAGTGCAGTATCGTACTGGGTAAATCCATTTAGACCAGTAACTAAGTTAATTAACTTGTTGTAACACCTTTATGTAATTAAATTAAATTAAAATATTTTAAAATTTCAAATTAAAATCCATAAACATTTCACAAGAACAAGCTATAATTTACTGCTAGATCAGTTAATGTAACTGTTACACTAGAACATACAAAACTCGATTCTTACAGTTGAAAATAAATAAACACATAAAGTGTTTTTAAAAAATTATTAAATTTACAAATTCAACTATTCTACTGTTTACAAATGCGCAATATTACTTTTATTTTATTTTATATTAAATATTAATGTTTTTGTTCTTAAGAACAATATTTAATTGAATTCGATTCTCAGAAATCGATTATTCGTTTTCGAGTATCACATGATTGAGCAGACGAAACTGGGAAGAGTCCATTGATTTTTCTTCTCCATGAGAAATGAGGCTGTTTCTGATGGCAGAACCCAAGTAAAAAAAATTCTGCCAAAGAGGAAACACAATTCTGCAATATTGACTGACCCATACATCAAACAAGCATTGAAGGAAAAACTACATAAAAAAACAAAAAAATCGAAAAGAAAATAATCTGCTACAAAATAAATGAATAAATAAATACATAATATTCTTTTTTCCGAAAATAAAATTTCAAGAAAGGCAAATTACAACGTAGAAGAAAGAAACATGTAGTGAGCGAAAATGCGGAAGATGAGGACAATTTGTGTCTTGCTGTCTAAAATCACTTGAAAGCAGTAAACCGGGAGAAGTACTCAATGGACTATCTGCAAACGTTGGTTACATGCATGATGTGTCACTACTGGAGAAAGTATATTTTATGTTTGCATTCATTAAAAATTATATCAATAAAAGAAATTATTTCTATTTTCAACTTGAAATTGTTTTTTTTTTCCTTTTTTACTTTCTTCCATATATATGTATATACAGAGAAAGTATTGAATTCGTGAAAATTTTCGAACTCCAGTTTTCAATGGATTTACACATTTTGGGATGTCCTGAACATGATTTGACTGTTTTTAAAAAATGTCTATCTGTCTGTCTGTCTGTGTGTCAGTGTGTGTGCGACAAATTTTGTTGACGCTTTATCTCACGAACCAATGGACGAAATTTCACCAAACTTGGTATTTAGTTGGACCCTGGCATAAACTGGTGGTGGTTTGATTTGGGGACCAATCGCTTAACAGTTGGCTCTGTCATTGCTTTTTTCTAAATTTTTAACATGGCAGTATCCGACAAAATATCGTGTAAATGTACATAATGAAAGTTATTTTTAACGTGTGATTATAAAATTGATATTAATTATTGGTAATTGTAGTAGTAAACTAGGAAAAACTTTTTGTGCACGTGGAAGCATTCCTTTCTTCCTGAGGGGAAGTACAAACCCGGGAGAGCAAATTTTCAATACGTGTATCTTTCGAAAGATCTCGTCAATACCTTTAAAGCGAATGGTTGTGATAATTTAAAACAAAGTTATTGATTTATTTTATTTTTTAACGGAAAAAAATTTAGAAAATCGTATTTTTTCTGATAATTGCAAAATATTCACTTTCTTTCGGCATTTAGTGATATAATTCTGTCAGATAAAAATCGTCTGCATTTATATTTTAAAAAAATTTACTAATTTAATAAATAATTTGTATTGAATGAATTTTTTGTAAAATTATGTAGAAGAAAGTCATGTGGTGGTCACATCATACTAGTTTAATTTATGTCTTTTTATTTTTTCTCATGCATAATTTTGCATACAACATTACGACTTCGCTAAGGAATCGTATATGAAAGATTTCTTTTCTTCTTTTTTTTAGGTCAGATTGATGTTTTGTTCCGACAGTATAAAGATTGAGATTTGATGCAAATTTTGAACATTTCTTTACATTCTACACTGTCAAATCATTAAACACGTGACGTCGACTAACTTATACTTATATCGGGACAAGTTAGACTAAGCAACTTCGTGTCAGTTTAAGCTTCTAAACTAACACTCATAGTTAATATTTTGAATTAATATGATATTAACTTCTTCCTGAGGGTATACTAATACTGTTAACGTAAACATAAATTTAAAATTATGAGTTATAATAAAAAAAAAAAAAAATGGAAACTAGTCCCGGTCTACCCTACTTCTTTTTCGAAGAATCAACCGTTATCACGATTATAGACATATGTAAATACAGAATTTTTCTTTAAAAAATACATAAAAATAAAAATAAAAATCATTACCATACAATGCATTTTTTCAATGTGAACATTGACCAAAGTCTGTTTGTAAATTTTATTTTCATTTTCATTTTTCAAATGTTAATTGAAAAATAAATTCTTTAATAAATTATCTAATAAATTCTCTAATAAAAGTTTCTGCTTATCGTACAGGATTTGTTTTTAAGTATTTTTTTCTAATATGTATATGCGTATGTATGTCTGTGTATAATATCACATTCAGGCTCATTGGACATCCATAACTATACCGTATATAGAAATGATTTAAAAATTGCTAAGCGTTAAGACTTAATTGTTTCAAAATGATTGTGAACATCTAATTCACCAAACGAGACGTGAAAGCATGACCAAATATAACGTTGCAGATAGTCTTCCAATCAATTCAATTTAAAATAAAGCCAGGGACAAAGCGACTTTTTTTCACCAAAGAACTTAATAAGTAAAGAAAATTTACAGCACGTAAAATTTGCAATATAAATGTATAATTATACATATTAAAAAATGCACAACGAAGGTAAAATCTACAAAAAGTACCAACAAAACAAATATTATATAAATTATAGCCTAGCAGTATAAATTTATTTTGCGCTACAATTAAAATAAAGTTTATAAACCTTATTCAATGTTTTTATTTATGAGCTTAAATTTTGTTTTATAATAGATAAAACTTTTTAAAAGCATATATGCCAAATTTTCCTTTTTTTCAAGGGACACATTATAACGAATTTTTTTTATAAAAGTTTTCGGTTTAATTGATATTTAATCGTCGAAGATATATGCTGAAGACTCTTTTTTTTTAAAAAAAGTGGTGACAAATCTGATTTAAAAATTAAAAAGGTTGGTAGCTATGCTATACTAAATAAATAAATAAAGGAACAAAAATGCTCAAAAATGAGTAAATTTGCGTCCAATTTGAGTTTCTCACATACTCAAATTAGCTCCGAAGCAAATATATTAAAATTTAAAAATTAAATGAACAGTCGCCCGCAAAATCATTAAAGAGCTAGCAATAATTCGTATTTAAAAGACGTGCACATAATACTGTTTTGTTAAGTAAATATTTGTCGAGAGAGGATATTAGTCTTTATGCTACTATAAAAGTTAAGTTGATGATAAAAATTAGCGATCAAACTAAAATAAATAAATAAATTATATATATATATATAATACTTTTGACGCTGACTGTACTTATTACTCATTTAATTAACATGTTGGAAAATTGGCTTCAATCATCCCCAACATCCGAAACATAGAAAATCATGAAAAAAAATCGTAGAGAATCATAGAGAATAGTGAATCACAACATCCGAAACATAGATTTTCATTGACATGTTTTTCCGAAAACCAGTATGATACCGCAAAGAAATATAATTCTGAAGGTTTGATGGAATAAATATTTTGTTTGGACTCTTTCTGTTTAAATTTGTAGAAATTCTATTAAAAAACTTCTTTTAGTTGAACATATTCATAAAATAAATTAGGAAGTAAACAGTTATTAAAACCCGAATAAACTACTACGTCAGAAACGCCAAATTAAAATATTGCAAATGCATATAGCTGTTTCGGTAGCCTAAAGCGTACCGTCTTCAGTGCAAAAAGGATTCTGAATCAGGAGAAGTGCTCTTATATATAGGAGAGGGGCCGGATTTAGTTCAACCAATATGATTACGGGAAAGGTGGGGAGAGTGGCCAATAGGAATTTAAGAAAGTTAGCTGTGTAAACAGTAGAAAAATTAATAAAATTTTGTACCCACTACATGTAAAAGTTTCTACTGTGTAAAAGTTTCTACTGTTTACACAGCTAACTTTCTTAAATTCCTATTGGCCACTCTCCCCACCTTTCCCGTAATCCTATTGGTTGAACTAAATCCGGCCCCTCTCCTATATATAAGAGCACTTCTCCTGATTCAGAATCCTTTTTGCACTGAAGACGGTACGCTTTAGGCTACCGAAACAGCTGTATGCATTTGCAATATTTTAATTTGGCGTTTCTGACGTAGTAGTTTATTCGGGTTTTAATATTCCAACGCCAAGTCTCCTGTTATTAAACAGTTATTAATTTGAAATCATGCCATATTTCATAAATGAGATATGCATATTTTCTTTCTTTTTTGAAACAAAATATTTCATTCTGAAGTGAGTATGCCTATTTAATTATATTTGAGCACTTCATTTTTAAGACTATACAAGTATAAAAAACATTTTTATATCTGAAATTCATTTTATCCAAAAATTATTATCTTAACTTTAAATGAAAAATTTTTAGATTTTAGCGATATATTAATTATCTTATTATTTAAAAAATATTTTTAAAAGAAAAATTATTGAATTATAATTAAAATTGCTACTTAATCGTCAAGCAAATCATTATTCTAAATTAAGACTTATTCAAAACTAAATTGTGGTTTTAATTAAAGAAATTAAATTAGTTTATTTAATCTAAGATTTTTTTTTATCCCGGTATTCTACTAGAATATGATTAAATGCATACTTAAAAATCTCATTTTTTAATCATTTAAGAAGTCTGTACAATAAGCAGTAAACTCCGTTAGTAATACTTAAAAATTTAGATCGATGCAGTCTTAATTTAAGTGGCACTTAAAATTTTAGCGGAGCATTAATATAATTTAACGCCACGTAATTATTTTTTAGGGACACTTAACGTTCATCGGATGCATCTAACTTCTTGAATAAAATAAGTGAGACGAAAGTAGATTAGCTTAAATGAAGTGCTTGCAGTGTATTTAAAAGCCTAACGTACTTAATCACAATTAAATTATTTTTTTTAACTATAAAGATGTACATAATGATTGAGAATTTGAGAATTTTAAAAAGTATAGACTATTTATATTATATATATATTTATTTATTTATTTATTTATTTATTTATTTTGTGTGAAATTTGTGGTTTTTAACACGCTTTTATTAGCTTCACCTGTATGTATGTATGTATGTATGTTTGTATGTATGTTTGTAACTGCTCTAGGAGCAAACAAAAAATTTAGATTGTAAAAAAAATACAATCCCTACGGGAACGATGTGGCGTTGAGGTAAGGTGCCGCGCTGTGAACCTAAAGGTCCAGCGTTCGATCCCAGTCAGGGAAGATTTTTTTAAAAATGGTTTTTGTTTAATTCTAAGTTATTTTAATTAAAGATTTAAATGTATGTAAATATTATGGTGTGTCACTCGCACGATTTTCTCTTACCCTGCATTTTAATACTAAGATAGATATTTTGTGCTTTTTTAGTTCACATTTCTATAAAAGCGTGTTCTTTAATTTTTTAAAACTATAATATACTATTAATGAGATTTTTCAAAATTGTGTTTATATTCACTCTCTTTTTTTTTTTTTTTTTTTTTTTTTTTTTTTTGTAATATATTATTTTTCTCATTTTCTAGATATTTTGTGCCTTTTGTATTTTATTTGTTTTTATAAAATATCCCGTTTATTACTTTCAATACCCGATTATTGCAGATAATAGAAGTATTGCGTTCAGTCAAAAATTTTGAAATCGAGTTTTAACAGATTTACATGTTTTAATCTCTTCTGAGTCCAAAAAAGCGTTTTTTGCCGATTAGTTAGCGTGTATGTGTTTGTGTGCATGCATATGCATATATGTGCATGTATGTTTGTGTGTGAAATCGTCTGACTATCATATCTTTATCATAAAGACAGAACGACGAAATTCACAATGTGTGTATGCATGTTTGTGCGTTAAATCTTCTGACAATCATATCTTCATCACAAAGACAGAACGACAAAATTCACAATGTGTGTATGTATGTTTGTATGTGAAATCTTCTATCATATCTTCATCATAAAGACAGAACAACGAAATTCACAATGTGTGTATGTATGTTTGTGTGGGTAACCTTCTGACTATCATATCTTCATCATAAAGACAAAACGACGAAATTCACAATAAAGGCGGGTCATGTATATAGATGATTTTTCTAACTTATGGTGAAAATTGGAAAACCGGAAGTTAGGCTGCACTTCCATATCACAAAAACAGCTGTAACGCTTTTCTTCAAACTTGCCACATAAAGAGGTTTTAAATGTCTTTTTGCTTGTATTAGTTGGTTAGTAAAGAGAAATTAATACTCGCTCTGTATAAATAGGTAATTTTAGGTCTCGTAAGTCCGTTTCTTTTAAAACGACAACACGATTTTTCTTCAAACTATCTATATCAATTATAAATTAAAAAATTGCTGCATAATAAATATTTAAAAGTAAAAACTATTTTACACACCATAAAATAAAGGGAATTGTTTTACCTCCAAGATAGTTGCACGTGTTTCTGCACCTGAAAAAGAAAGGCCACGTACTTTCAGTACCGGTATGCTTCCCTTTATTTTATAGTGTGTAAAGTTTTTATGCTTAAATAGCTATATTAACCCATTTTTATATATCCATTCGTATGCAATTATTAGTTTCTGTCAGACAGATGAGTTTACCAGGTTTTGGTGAAAATCGGTATTGGAATCAATAGTTGGCTCTAAAAATTTTCTTCAAATTTGCTACATAAAATCATTTTTAGATATCCTTTAGTATGTGAAGTAATCAATAATGGATGTCGTGCGGTTGTTAGATACCACATTTTTTTTTTCCTTGACTGCAATAATATTTATTTTTCTCAGATTACAACAGTCCGCATGGTTGCAGTATGTATTTATTTTTGTATTAAAAACTTCAGAAAAAGATAAAAGAAAAAAGAAAAAATATAAATGAAGTCTAAAACATATATTTATTATACGTAATTGCTCATAGAATATAAACGATTTATTATATAACCCTACCAATACTTGATTTAATTAAAATCTATTTCATTTACAGTCATTTGCAAAGGTTTAAGACCAGTAGCTAATTTTCAGTATTTTACACGTTTCACCATTGACGCAGATTATTATGTCATATCATGTGCTGATTTCATCAGACGCACACTACTGCTATAAATGAAGGTGCCCAACACGTTTACGCCGGTTGTTTATTGGGATTTGTCGTAGACAGTGCTGTTGTGTAATTATTGTAATGGGTAAAAAACCTTCACTTACTGTTACAAAAAAGTCAGAAATATTGACCCTGCATAAAATTGGATTTTATGAACGTCAAATAAGTTCGAGGGTAAATGTGAGCAAGACAGCTATGCATCAAGCTAATAGTAAATTTAAAATTTCTGGAAATTTTTGTGGACCTTAAGAGTTGTTTCTTCTCCATACTTGGAGTAAATCGAGGTTTCCTTGAAGGTTTATGAGATGATAAACCAAAATTTTTGGCCAAATGTTTTAAAATAGTACTCAAACTGACGTCGGTCCCTTTGGCAGCCAGAGAATGTCTAATCGTAAAGCAGAAAGTTCTTGGATCTCGGAGAACCAATTTATCACATGATCATCACGTGCACTTGTTTTTCTAGGCCGACTGCTTCTCTTATGGTCCACAAAATTTCCCGAAATTTTAAAATTACTAATAGCTTGATGCACAGCTATCTTGCTCACATTTACCCTCGAAATTATTTGACGTTCAGAAAATCCAATTTTATGCAGGGTGAATATTTCTGACCTTTTTGTAAAAAGTAATTAAAGATATTTACAATTTATATTAAAATCACACAATCAACTGTGGAAGAATATCATATTATTGAAATTTTATTTTTCCGACTGGTGAAAATAATGCCTGGACCGGGAGTCGAACCCGGATCTTTGACTTACAAGGTCAAGGCTCTACCAATTGAGCTATCCAGGCCGACAATCTGGTCAGCATTACTCACTCAGACAACCTTTAGGCAGGAACATCTCTGGTCTATCATGTAGATAGCTCAACCGAAACAAGCCGCAGGAAATGGAAAACACCTTTAAATAATGGGAGAAAGAAATACAATTTTTATTAAAATCACACAATCAATTGTGGAAGAAAATCATATTATTGAAATTTTATTTTTCTGACTGAGTGAAAATAATGCTGAGTGAATTCCTGCCTAAATGTTGTCTGAGTGAGTAATGCTGACCGGTTTGTCGGCCTCCATAGCTCAATTGGTAGAGCCTTGACCTTGTAAGTCAAAGATTCGGGGTTCGACTCCCGGTCCAGGCATTATTTTCACTCAGTCGGAAAAATAAAATTTCAATAAAGATATTTAACCCATTACAATAATTACACAACAGCACTGTCTACGTCAAAATCCAATAAACAACTGGCAATAAACGTGCCGGGCACCTTTATTTATACCAATAGAATGCGCGTGATGGAATCCGCAGATGAGATGACGCAATAATCTGCACAAATGATGCAATATGTTGAAATACTGAAAATCGGCTTCTGGTCTTAAACTTTTTGAAATGACTGTAATTTAATTTAATGTTCTAGCCTATATTTTAATTATTGATTTCATTTAATATAAAATTCTTTATTTATATATATATATATATATATATATATATAACGTATTTTAACTGCTATTTGGAAAATCATTAAAAGAGAAACTATTAAAGAAAACATTTCTTCCACTCAGGATTAATATTTTATAATTGAAATACTTCGTATTATGTAACACATTTCTCTTACAATAAATTAAAATTTTTATCAACTTAAAATATACATAAGATTTTTTATTATTATTATTGATACTATTCAATAAACATTTTTGACAAAATAAAATAATATAAATATCTTCTATAAGTCAAATGATATTAAGTCTGAATCCATCTTTTATATTTTAAAGAATTACCAACGAAATTAAAAAATATTGGGGACTACTTACTTATTTATTTATTTATTTTGTGTGTGTGTTTGTCTATTTGCTTTCAAACTACCACAAATATCTTGGAAATATCATGAAATTTAAAAGTTTTGTAAAGGCCCATGTCACATATTTTATATGAAAATCAGCGTGACATTAATCCTTTAGACACAGACCAATGTAAAAAAATAAATAAATAAATAAATAAATAAATAAATAATACAAAACATCAGATACTGTTTATGGAAATAGCTGAAAAAAATATTTACAATAATATTTTTTATTTAAAAAAATTATATAATTAAATAAATATATGATACCAAATGTTATAGAAAAATATATTATTATAATATTTATTAGCTGTTATTATTGGAATTGTTTTTGGATTAAATTATAAATTTTGCAAATTAAGAACCATTTAGTGTCGAAGGTAAATTTAAAATCATATACAATGTTCAAAAAATGAATTTGAATACATTATGCATATAAGTAATAGGAAATTAAGTTTTAATACATTTTAACCACATTTTCATATTTTAGTTTAAATATACTTTACATTTTATACCAAAAGAAACTTGTATACTGTAAGTAAGCAAAAATTTCTCATACATTATTCTAATTAATCGCTCCATGTACCGATTAATATGCACAAAAGATTGATCAACTTATCTTCTCAAATTAATGTTTTATATACAATTTAGTGCAATTTTCACCAATAGTTTCTGAGAAAATTTCATCTGGAATAACAAAGATAGTAACAGTAGAGTTATCGGTTTACTGATATGTACATTAAAATGAATCACCATAACTGTTCATAATGTGTATCTTACATATCAAGTATAGTGCATTTATACAGCTTGATTCCAGATTAATGGTATAGATTTGGAAGGTTGGTAGAAAACAAACACGAGCGATATTTTTTTTTTTTTTTTTAAGTCTCAATCCATTTCTTTAGTAATAAATACAGGGTGTCTCACTTCAATTAAAGCCAGATGTTTTTTTTTTTTTTCTAACTTGTACATTAATGAAAATATTTGCATCAGATTTTAAATAGTGGTACATTTATTTAAAACAATCATTTATTGTATAAAAATGTGTGATCTCAAGAGAAAAGATGAGGCGCAAACACAGAAAATTACATATCGCAACTATTGATGTTACCATTTGCATAACAGTACATATAATACAGAAAACTAATTAAATTATTAATTGAATATTACCTCATTACAGATATCTTATAAAAGATGCAATAATTATTTTAATACAACGTAAATATGAAAATATTCATAAAGTAATAAAAAAAAATAATAATAAATTTTAAAAGTTCCAGTTCCAAATTAAATGATTAAAAAAATAAAGAAATTCAAATTTTCTAAAGACTTTTATCATGACTAAAAGGGTGTAACGATTATAATTATTAATGCTCAGGATTATTCACGCTCTTATGTTTAAATAGAACAGAATACAGCCGTTGAAGTTAGAAACAATTTTCTGTCAGAACACTTACAGGACGACAAGCATTTTATGCAAAAGAATTATCTCAAATGAGTAATAGAAACAAATTAGAATACATAAAAAAACGAATTAAATAAAATTTCAGTAAAACATAAAATAGTGCAAAAATAATAGATAATGCAAATGTTTTAATATAACTGCTTGTTTTCTCGGGGAATCAGATTACTTATGTTTTTTTTCTTCAGATTCAATGAAATTTGCATAGAAAACCAATGTCGATAATTTATTTGATTTGCCTGGTTAAATGAATTTACCTCGTTTAATCGTTAAGGATTTACATTTGATGATTTAAATTTAAATATTTCTAAGAAATGTGTTTACAAATTTTCGAATTTCTACTTTTCAAGGAAAATTAGAAATTAAATTAAAAACTTAATATTAAACACGAGGTAAAAATGAACTTATTTCAAGTTACAATAAAAAATAATGGAACCAAAATGTAAATTATAAATATTCAAAAATAAATATATATACTATTATAATTGAAATTAAACTTTTTTCAGTGAATTTATATATATATATATATATGAGAAAGAGAGACATAGAGACAGAGAAATTATTTTAAACACTTAAAGCTAAAATAAACTCATAAACATATAAAAATATGTAAAAATTAAAAATATGATTGTAATCAGCAATAAATTTATTAAAACATTGAAAAATAAACCAATTATTAACTGTAATTATTATTACAGAAATTTAAAAACACATGAACTGATTTTTTATACACGATACAGAAAGATAACACTTTCAGATAGGCTCTTCTTGCATAAACTATTTTACAAGAGATAGATATATCTTTTATAAACAAAATAAATAAATGAGTAAAAAAAAATAAATCCATTTTATCTAGCTGTAGTTGCAATCAATGACTGCATAAAATATATAAATAAATATGTTAAAAATATAAATCCATTTTATCTCTCTGTAGTTGCAAGCAATGACTGCATAAAATATAAAGCAAAGTACAGTTTGCTTAAATTATCCGTTAAATCATCTTTGAAACAAAGAAAAAAAAAGGAACTTCTATTTACTGTTAATTGTGGACAAATTTGTTGATGTATTGGGTTGGCGGATAAGTTCTGTCGTATTGATTTAAACAACTAACACAGGAAATTTATCCTGGACAACATTTGTATAACTTAAGAAAGTATTTATCTAAATCCTTCTTAACAGCTGTATAAAACTGCCTATGGTGAATTTAGAGTGTTAAGTGTTTAATTTGATACGACAGAACTTTCTTGCCAGCTGAATAGAATAAAATACAGTCTTTGTAGTTACATACAGTTTTCTGGTATTTACTTCACAGCAATGCCAAAAAATCATGTCAGATAGTTAATAAAAACAAATTAGATTGCATGAATAACAATTAAAAAAAAAGTTAAAATAAAACATAAAGTAATACAAAAATAATACATAATGAAGATTGTTTTCAAGGTAACTCCTTGTTTTGGGGAGTATATAAATATGAATATTTAAAGATACAACTGCGATTAAAATAGTAATGATGGAAGTAATATTGTATGATAGTAGTCATAATACTTTCATAAAAATTTATGTGGCATGTATTTTTGTGTGAGCAAGACTTCGAAAACGTGTGATGAGATGTAGAAGAGGAGGCTCGACGCATCTTAAAATCGGAATTGTTACAACGGGGTTTTAACGTCTATTTACACAACGGCGATACACGAAAGGAATGTACCTATATTCGTGATACGTTTAAGTTTGCTTTTAAATAAACACACACACATGTATGTATGTATATATATACAGTCGGTAACAAAAGTGTCCGAACGCTAGCAAAAATTCCTGTGTAAAACGAGTGTACTTAATAGAGTTTTGTTAAACAAATCCTTGTCTAATCCTTTTCTTAGTCAGTGTAAGAACATGATTCGATAAGGATTTATTTAACAAAACCGTATGAAGTGTACTTTTTTTACATAGGAATTTTTGCTAGTGTTCGGACACTTTTGTTACCGACTGTATATATATACATATACATATTCAAAGAACTGCACTCGCTCACATATACACGAAAAACTACCTGCGAGGCAAAAGCAAAACTTGCTTTTAAATTTAACGGAAAAGAATCAATTGACGAATTTGTAATATTTGATATGCCTTCCCGACACTACATACATGATTTGACATTTGACCGTATTAATGAAAATTTTGAAAAACGGCAAAAAAATAACAGATGCCATCAGGGATTTTGACGTCAGTCACACTGTTGTTTCAAAGTTTCAAGTAGCAGTGTTTTTTTTTTTTTTTTTTTCAAATCATTTCACACAAACGGAATGTGTAGAAAACGTCCCGAGGAGATCGTATTACCTGTAAGATGCTCGATGCTTACAGAAGTTAGGTACATAATTCTACAGAAAAAAAAGGTACAGCACAGCTTGAGGCAATAGGTCAGTTTCTAGCTGTTACTGGTAAGAAGATCTCTCCCTCTCCCCCTCCTGAAGATAGCCAAACGTTAGCATTAAGGGGACAATACGTTTCGAGTCCTGCTGTGAGCACACTTGGTTCTAGACGTTACCGTTCAGCCAGTTCGCTGAGGTAACGGCAGTTTCGCAATTGGAGGGAAGAAGATTGTGCTTTTACACTTTTCTCAAATGAAAATAGATTACATCTCTTGTCTGATTGTCGAAGATAATTTATCGTGAGTGTGTTACTGCATATACTCCGGCAAACATACAAGAAAAGCATCGATATCCTACATCTATTGTTATGGTATGGGCTGTTATCATGACCAATGTGCGTACGTTGCTCTATGTGATTCTAACTGGCATTATGATTGGCCAACGATACATTAATGATGTTCTACTGCCTCATGTTCACCTAATCAATGGTGCTGTCACCGATTAGTTTATTTCGTGGATGACAAAGTAACATGTTGAACCATAGACCTTATATAGATAGACCACGCATCTCCCCCTCATTATCTGTCTGCGACAGGCTAGCTTCCCCAGCTAAATTATCACGTGATGTGGACCTGGAGAGAGAGACGAGAATGAATATTATGTTATTTTTCCATAGGAAAGAAAGTAGTTTTGAGTTTTTTAATTTGTGTATTGTACACATACTTTTTATTACGCCTTTAGATTTACGCATCGTTGGAAAGCTGAAATGTCACAGATTAATTATAAAAAAGTTCCTTTTATGAGAAACCATTTTGAATGGGAGAATTTTTTGTTTGAATTCCTACAAAAATAAGTGACTTATTATGGAAGAATCTGCCCCAAATCCCTGTCACGTGACATACGGCGCTGACCGTAAATGTTGAAGGTATCAGATTACACACTCATGATGAAGACATTCACTGTAATGGTAAGTCCTATTGGTGGCGTAGTCTATCTATATAAGGTCTTATGTATTGAACACTCGCTTTACATCAGTGTAGAGAGTAAAAGCTTATTCATTGCCTCGTATGGCTAGCGCGTTCTCCAGATCTGAATTCTATTAAAATCCTCTTTGGTATATTTAGGAAGGAATGCTCTTTCTGGTCAGCAATACCTCTAAATAAACAAAAATAACTTCATCCGTGCACTGACAGACGAATGGGATACATTACTCCAACAGCGACTGGTTAGTGTTCTGCGAAGTATGGCATGACATGTGGAATCATGCATTGTCCTCCATAGTGGTCATATTCCGTATTGACATCTTACGCCAGAAAGCCTGCAAACGGTAACTGATTTTTTTTTTTTTTTTACTTTAACGAAATCAACGCATTGACTATTTTGTCCCTTGTACACTTTTCAAAACCTTCTGGATTTCAGAAAACAATAAAATATCTTTATTATATTAATTCTTACATTTTATTTTATTCTGTTTTCCAACTACACTGATTGTTTAAGTTTGTACGCTGTTTGTGGTCATCCCTTAGCAAGTGTTCAAACAGTGCATGAATTAACTGATTTCAGAATAAATTGATTTATTAATAGGTTTATCGTTTATTAAAATTATATAGGTTGAAATTATTCATATCGATTACAATCATTTAAATTAATCGATAGAAAAGAAAAGATTTTTTAAAAGATTTTTCTTCTACTACTTGTTCTTCATTAAATATTAATAAAATTTAATTTAATACATAGTAGCAAAAACAAACATTTACGAAATAATAAAATTTCTATGAAATGCTAAGTTTCTGCTTTTGAATTAACAACATAAAACAAAACTATATCCTATATCTTTTTTCCAGTTTTATCTCAAACAAATATCCAATATATTCCAATATTTCTGAGATTTTAAAACAGAAAAAGAAATGTACAACTTCATGAATAGCAATACGTTTCATTTCCTGCTGCTTTTACAAGTCAAAAGAAAAATATCGTAGAATGCTGATAAAAATTGCATATATCCGTTGAAAAATTCATGTACTAAGAAAGTTTTTGTAAAAATTGAATTCCCAGAATGCAATATTGTACCGTGGTATATATATAAAGAAAAGAGTTATTTTAATGATTTTTTTTTCTCCACACGAATTTTTTTGAAAATTGATTAATAAGAAATATACAGAAATTTTTTTACATTTCTTTACATTTCTTTATTTTTTTCAATGAAAAATTCTTATTTATTTCATAGAATTTATCTTCTTACATTTAAAAAATAATTTTTAATTTATCTTATCAGTATATAACGAAAAAATATGTAGTTTTTGGGGTTAATTTTAAAAATCAAGTTTCTTTCAATATTTGTATGTTTTGTAAGATTATAAATTTTCTTTGCTACATTTAATAAACATTAAACATATACTACATTAAAGATATTGCAATCAAAATATTTTTTTTAATCTGAAATCTCCATATTTTCTATTGAATAATATTACAAAAATCAATGTGCAAAAATCAACATTCGTTTATATTGTCACATAAAATATTTATTATAAATTATGGTTATCTATACATAGGCAAACATGAAATTTGTTGTACACTTTTAACATATTAATTGTGTGAACAGAGTGTTGAAAGTGGTATCATTCGAAAGGTATGATTAGACAGATATGCAGAATACAAAAATTACTTTCTTACGACGTCAAGACGGTAATTTAAAAGCCTTTTTTTAATACTTTATACACACATTTAGACTTTATACTATTTAGACTTTATACTATTTAGACTTTATACACTTATTCTTTTGTATTAAAAAATTCTTAAAGAAGAAAGATGTTGAATCTGGCAATTATGTAAAATTCAAATAAAATCATGGACACAGTAATTTGGATAGATGTAGCCTTCTAAACTCTCGACTACAGATTTTTCATTCTTAGAGGCAACAGCCATTAGAGGGGTAAATATGATTATCAGTGAATGAGTAGTAAATGGAGGTTTTAGACTATTGAGCATATACGCAAATTCAAAAAGGATTTCATTTATGACAGTTCTGTTTTTTCCTAAGTTATTTATGATATAATTTCATTCTTTTTTTTTTTTTTTTTTTGTGTGTGTGTGTGTGTGTGTGTGTGTGTGTGCGTGTGTGTGTGTGTGTATGTGTGTGTGACTTACGTCAGTCTAAATTTGAAAACATATTTTTTAGCTAAAACATAATGCATTTGAACTAACTGAAATTGACTACTTATTTGTAAATACGTGGATTTATTACTATATTTTCTGCATTCAAAATAAGAAAGTATAAGATTCGGAAAAATTTTATATTTCCGGTTTTCGAGGAATTTACATTTTTTCACTTTTTTTGAACACGATTGATTATTTATTATATTAATTAAATTTTTGTTTATATTAATCGGTAGGTGACGCTGTCATATAAAATGGTATATAAAAAAATATTGGACTGGGGAATATTTTTAATTTTCGGTTTTCGTTGAATTTACATGTTTTGAGATGCCCTCAACATGATTCGGTCAATTTTAGAAATTGATTATTTGCAGAATTTCTTGAACTGATGGGCGGAATATAAGTACGATTGATGATTATTTAGACATTGATTTAAATTGGTACTGATTAGCTGTTTGAATATGTCATCCAATAGGTGAAGCTGCTATGATGTGATTCACCCTATTTAAACCAAGGCTGTATCATAACTTCTGTAGTGTATGAACGCACCAAATTTAATATATGATATGAATATTATGTAAAACAATGCTTTTTAATTTGGGTGCATATCGGCCAACAAGAGACGCTGCAGTGTTGCAATTTAATTCCGTTTACGAGAAGGCAATTATTCTGCTTTGCTTTGCTTTGCAAAAAAGTGGTCGAGTTTGGATCTCTGGACAATACTAGTAATTATAATTGCTTTAACTGCTAATTTTTAAGTACCTTTTTGTGTTTTATTATAAGTATTATTTTTAATCGTGCTAAATTCAATTTCTTGTTGTTATGCGTATATAATTGTAAATATACGGACAACTCATATATTTAGAGAAATATTTAACCCTTTCATTTCCATTTTGTTTTCATCCATAAAACAATAAATTTTATATTAAGTCATAAATACATTCCAAAAGTGAAAAATTAATTTTTAAAAATAACAGTGATAGCAGAATGTGAATTAACACAGTTACAAAGCAACTATGAGTTGCTGGTTTGTACTTAATATAAACACTGACGTCATTTAAAATCGCAAATTTTCACTTAATAAAAATATCAACATTTTGAAAGACATACATATTACAATTAATTCAAATACGAATTATAAACATTAAAAAATATTTAAAACAGTTAATTACTTTAATTTGTCCAAATTAGAAGCTGATTCTGATATTATCAGAATAGAGCAAAATACCATTTTTCATCAACAAGGATAGTGAAACCACTTAAAAATCTTTATTTTTCTTTTGGGAAATGCATATAGATTATAATACTGTGTTCATTTTGAATCATTGGAAGTATTAAATACTAAAAAAGAAAAGCTTAAATGTTATGATACCAATTTTCATCACGGGGAATGAAAGGGCTAATCAGCTAAAAATAATCTTAAAATTTATTATTCCAAGTAATTTATTTTTCTTGAATAGTACTATGTATTATGTAAAAATTATACGAGCACCAAAAATTTACTTTTATTATGACAGATTTTTTGAAAAGACACTATTTGAAAAGCAGTTCAATGCACATAACCATATCCCTAAACCATAATTCAACCATATTTAACATATCTCTAATTTATCGGAATTCTTTTGCGTATCAACAGGGAATAAATACGTTTCATATCGTATCGTACATAAAACATATTTTTTGTGCATAGAGAAATGTATATTAATTTATTTTGTTTAGTGTATTTATCAAAAATAATGTGCTTTTACCGTACAATATGCGGTCAGACAGCAAAGGGCGAACGTGAGGGAGCGTTTTCTCTGAAGTAGATATAAGGACGCCTTCCACAGAACGTGATATTCCTCTTCTATTTGTTGCGAGAGATTTGTCGTCAGCAATATTCAAATGTAGCGTTTAAGCACGCCCATCGAATGACCAGAGAATGATGTCGCCCTAATTAGCGCGGACATTATTGAAATGTCAGGAATATTCAGAAATCTGCGTCATTCGCACCGTCGCGTCGCCGATGTGAAGCCTGTAATGTAGCTGGTGTGTGCTTATTTGTACATTTGTTATAAAGTTTTCAACGATAAAGATTTCTTGTTCTTTATTATTCAGACTGTACAAAATATTTCGGCACTTTCCTGGAAAATGTTGGGCAGATAATGTGCCCAATATTTTCCAGTAATGTCCCTGGAATATATTAGTAACCATCAAATATGCACTCATCCAAAATAATACTACATTTCTTAAATCAGGAACGTTTCGTGGACTAAAACCTGTTATTCTCAGAAATCTGCTCAAAACCAGGAACATACCCGATGCATAAGAGTAACGTTATAAAAATTTTTACAATGCATCTTTACTGTATTCTCCATTTTAACCAAACACGCGTTCTCTTGCTGCATGCTATTTCTTTTCCGACGCTGCATAGTACAGTGAAAGTTGTTTGTCTTAACAAGACTTATCACCCCTTATTATTGTGACCGTTAATTCTGTTACACCTTGTATCTAACTTTTAGTACAAAATAAGGTTGATTGGTTGGATGGATTTTACGTCGCGTTAGTGCTGCGCAATCCGCGATTGGCGAAGGTCTGGGACTCACCCCTAGAGGTAGTCTGGAGACATTATAAAGACATGCCGTGGCACCCTAGTGATAAGGTGGCACCTCCGTCCTTCATATTTAAAACCTGCTGTAAGTGTGAGAAAATAAACACTGAAACTTTCGTGATTAATTTAACAAATATTTAATTAAATCTCTTAAGTGTATAAATGAGGCCACTTTTTAACTGTATTATAAAATATAACTTATATATATCTTTAATTCAAGTATAATAAATGGTTTTATATTACCCGTATACATATGGCAACATAACGGCGTGAAGCTTTACTTATACCTCACTATACTCCGAGGAATCTTGACTATCCTCTCTCCACTCGTAAAATTCCTTCAAACTCTTTAAGACTTATTAAACATCTTAAACTTCTCAAAAAACCCCTTCTCACCTCACCAAACTCCGCAAAACTCCCACTGTAAAGACGTATCGTGGTACCCTAGTGATAAGGTGGCACCTCCGTCCTTCATATTTAAAACCTGCTGTAAGTGTAAGAAAATATACACTGAAACTTTGGTGATTAATTTAACAAATATTTAATTAAATCTCTTAAGTGTGTAAATGAGGCCACTTTTTAACTGTATTATAAAATATAACTTATGTATATCTTTAATTCAAGTATAATAAATGGTTTTATATTGCCCCTATACTTATGGCAACATAACGGCGTGAAGCTTTACTTATACCTCACTATACTCCGAGCAACCTTAACTATCCTCTCTCCACTCGTAAAATTCCTTAAAACTCTTTAAGACTTATTAAACATCTTAAACTTCTCAAAAAAACCCTTCTCACCTCACCAAACTCCGCAAAACTCCCACTGTAAAGACGTATCGTGGCACCCTAGTGATAAAGTGGCACCTCCGTCTTTCATATTTAAAACCTGCTGTAAGTGTAAGAAAATAAACACTGAAACTTTGGTGATTAATTTAACAAATATTTAATTAAATCTCTTAAGTGGGGAAATGAGGCTACTTCTTAACTGTATTATAAAATATAACTTATATATATCTTTAATTCAAGTATAATAAATGGTTTTATATTACCCGTATATTTCTGGCAACTTAACGGCGTGAAGCTTAACTTATACCTCACTATAATCCGAGCGACCTGGACTATCCACTCTTCCCTCGGAAAATTCCTTCAAACTCTTTAAGACTTCTTAAACATCTTAAACTTCTCAAAAAAACCCTTCTCACCTCACCAAACTCCGCAGAACTTTTTAAGCATCATTTATTCCCTATTTATACTTTTCCAATTAATTTGCATTTTCTACATCCTTTGACTTCCGACCACTTTATTCTAATTCTTTCTACTTGCTACAGTTCGCAAAATCTGAAACTTACTTTATTTCGTAGAGTAGTGACTCTTAACCTTCTTCAGTAGAGTAGTGACTCTTACCGAAGATTCCTCGCAACTCTTATTTACGAATTTCTTACGGAATCTTCCCCTAACCTTACAACATGCCATCACAATTTTGATCCTCCACGGAAGGGATGGCTCTCCCGCTTAGGTGACCAGCAGAGGTATAATTTTTCATGAGAATATGGAGGACATCGCGACCACGACATATAAAGTATGGGTTTCATTATATAAATAAAAGTTGCGCTATGAAGAATATTACTTTTAGTGAAGGTTTAGAGGAATCCTTACTCAAGATTGAATTTGAAATATCCAAAAACAACAATCATTTCTAAAATCATAATATCGTGTTTTTAAAAATGTGCATCAGTATACATAAAATGTAAAACTGTTCAGTTGCACCTCCTCAAGGCGTAAGTCAGATGTACACTTTTAAAAATTAGTTCGTAACAATTTACGGTCAAAGTAAATTTATTACTGTAATACTTAAAATGCATCTAACAAATATAAAAAAATAATCTATAAAATATAAGATAATCAATTGTATTTTAAAAAATAGTAAAGCAACGTGACTATCTTCTGTAATAAATTATGAACACAACAAAAGTTTTGAAAACTGCAAAACATAAATATGTCTAACAAATTATATGCACACATACAAACTTCATATTTCATTGAAGGAAAAATGCGCAGCACATCTCGTTTATCATAATAATAGGAAAAACATAAACAACATGCTCGCAGTTTTAACGTAAGAAGGCAGTATTTCAATTTTATTGCATTTCCATAATATTCAAGAAAGGATATTTTCAAGACAGGTGTATTTGACATAGTTTTATTCAAATGAAATAGAGATTTATATGAATGAATGTCCAAAACTTTAGTATGGGACTAAAAATATTTCCAAAGTGACTAGAAAAGTATTTCGACATTAAAAATCTTTTCTCGGTGTAAATATGATCACCTTAAACTTATTTTTAAATAAAGATTATTCATGGGTAGAGAAAATTATTAGTATTTAAAGAAATTACGAAACATTTTTAATCGGCCTGTACGTATTCAACGTCAAATGTGGAAATTTCTTGTAATTTTACAAAGAAAATATTCTTTTAGAAAAATATTTTAATTCCTTATTGCAAAATTAGCGAGTAATACCCACTATGTCAGTAACTATACTAAAAAAAAAAAAAAAAAAAATCATTATTCGCTAAAAAATCTTAAAAAGAATATGTATATTTTTTTAAAGATAAATATACAAAAATATATATAAATATACTTTTGTATATAAATATATTTTGTGTATAAATATATTTTTGTATATATATTTACATATAAAATATATATTTTATATATATATTATATATAAAAATCCTCTAATTAGGTCTTTTTAAATTAATTAATATATTCTTTAATAATGATTCAAAATTGTTCTTTGCAAATCGAAACTTTCACTTCCGCTTTATTAAAAATAACCGTTAGGAAAATTAATCTATTTATTATTATTATTATTATTATTATTATTATTATTATTATTATTATTCTAACGTGTTTTTTCCAAATTGTCTTTTTCCCCCCAGACCAAAAATGTCCCTTTAGACTGGGTCAACGCCCTGTCTGAAAGGCAAGAAATCAATAGAAGAATTAAAAAGCACTAAGTTACACACTTTTTGATCACGTGACATTACGTCAGTAGGGGAAAAAGTCCTTCAGCTCTTCTCCTTTTTCCCTCATGTAAAAGTGCTTGCATCATTAAAATTTTGCCTTTTTTTCATCTTGGTCTTGCTAAAGTAGCCTATGTAATATTGTTCCACATTGTATTGGAGATTAAGATTTTTAAAATTCTGTACTGGTTCCTCTCTTTCGTGGAAACCCCGGATTACAACATTAAAATAAATATGACAAGCTATTCTGCATTTCTTTTAATTTTTGAGTTTACTTTATTACGGGAACGACTGCTAACACCTGAAGAATATATAACATTTCTACGTTATATATATATATACTTTGAAAAAATAAATAAATAAAAGAATTATATTAAAATTGGCGAATAATTTTTCTATAAACAAATAAATTTTTAAATGAATCTTGATTCAAGTTGATATTGCCTTCGGCCGTTTCTCACTCGAATACTCCCCGTCTGCACAAACAACATTCGTTAAAATCGCTATATGTTTTCCCTCTTTCTATTTTAAGACGGAAGAAAGCTTTTCATCATTATACTTTTGGTTTGGAGCGATTATCGCTACTCTGTAACAAATTGTTCTCAAAAAAAAAAAAAAAAAAAAAAAAAAAAAAAAAGTTTAAACTGACTTAAACCTATTCCCCGATACTTTTGCTAATGTCTGAACAGCGAACGGATTTAGTTTTTTGTTCTTTAAGAATTCATGAAATAGCGTCACAAATTTCTTGAGGAAAGAGCAAAATGGACCACGACTGAGGTCATCACAGATATCGGCAACATATTCCCCGGACTCTTCGTGTGCACTTTTCTTTTATAGCATTGAAATTGGTATATATATATCTTGCTTATTCATATCCACATGGACTTCGACAGCATAGTACCCAGGGCCTCTTCACGTGCGCTATTCGTTTCATAGCCTTTGAACTATTATGCATTATTCCAATTCGAGTTTTTACATCCTACGACAACGTCTTTGTTGGTTAGCCGCCCAGCACAGTTTTTTCCAAACCTATAGATATATTTATCACATGTTAATAGATGTGAAGTATATAATGTATATTTATCGGCAAAAATATTTATCGGCTAAATATATTTATCGGCAATTATCTTTTAAAGTTCAAATTTAATTATTAAAGGTTCGTTGCAACTGAATTATTCACATGAAGTTAAATATGTTTGACTTTAAGCAAAAAATATGTGTTTCAAAATATTTTATTTAATTAGTTAATTAATTTACTTATTTTGTAAAATTTTTGTAATATTTTTAAATTTTTGTTCGCACCATTTTATCGGGCGTTACTGCTAAATACCAATCCTCATATTGTGGTGTTGCCGACATACTTTATTGTACTAATCTTCGACGAACATTTCCAATTTCCAAATTTCAAATAACACCTTATTATAAAACTCTAACACAGTGTAAAAAATAGTTTCTTAAAAATGAGGCAAATTGCCTCAAAATAGCTCCGAAACAATATATACTTAAATTTGAAAACCCATGTACTCATTTTTGAGTATATTGACATAGTCAGCATCCAATCAGTTAAGCTTGGCCGAGTCCAGGCAGGCAGAGGGTGTCCAAATGGTCTCTGAGTATATTGACATGCTCAAAAATGGTGTTGACCAGTAAGAATCCCAATATCCCCATGTTTGACATGTCAGTATACTCAAAAAAGAATACATTTGTTTTCAAATTCAAATATATATTGTTTCGGAGCTATTTTGAGACAATTTCGCTCATTTTTAAGAAACCGTTTTTAACAGTGCACTTCCGCTTAACCTCACTGAATTAAATCTTCTTTAAACGGCCAATGACTTTCTAGGCTACAGATTAAGCTAAGACAGGTTGTTGGATACGTATTCACTGTTACAAAATATTTACCTCGTGTTGTTGTGTCTAACCTACTCTTACATAAAGAATGCTACAGGCAGCTTTTCACTCCACATCTAAAATTTACAATTTTCTATGTCGCATGCAAAATTTGCAAATTCCTAGCTTTGAAAATGTTAAATTTTTCCTTTTTATCGGTTTTATTTAATATTTGCACGCACACACACACATATACATATATCGCCTACTTCGTTATTTTATACGGGCCTCACAATATCCCCTAATTGTTTTGATAATAATATACGTTGTCCAATTATACATCCTAATTAGGTATACCTTACTACAGCGATGTTCCCTAAATTCAGTTGATTAGTAACGATTTAGTGCATACTATATATAGATTTTGGGTAATATTCCACAATTAGGCTTAAAGTGAATTTTAGCATCAATTTAGTCCAAAACGCGTAAGGTTAAGAAAATTAATGTTAATTACAATGATATATTATCTTAATAATAAATTAATCTCTGTTAACTAAGTGACAGATCCTTTTCAAAAATGTCTCATTTAATATATTTTCTCCTTCCCCCGCTTTTTTTTAAGAGAATGAGTGGAAAAAGGAAAATAAATTTTGGGGCATTTTTAAAAATGATTTCATATTGAAAAAAATAAAAATAAATAAAATATTCATACAAATTTTATTAAAATAAGGTTCTTTTGAATTTAAAATTTAGGATTATTTTTAAATACACTTGGAATAATAACTAAGACCAAATTGTTATCAATATTTGTTAAGTTTTCATTGAAAATAATAGTTTTATTTTTATCAATATTACACTAACGAGATAAATAGATATTAAAAAATGATCATATTTTTAACACATTCTATTATCTTCAACTTAAACATTAAAAAATTTTCTGTTCTTTATGTAAATTAATTATAAATTTTTAAGTAGGATTCCTTGTTTTTATATGTTCAGAACTATTCAGATCACAGAAAACATTTTAATAAAAAAGGCTTGATAAAATGAATGTTATTACCTTCGGAAAAGCATGCATGCACGATTTAAAAGTTCATTGTTAAAAAAAACATAGGGTAAAATAAATTGCTGATGCAGATTAATAAATACAGATTAATAAAAGCAATTATTATAAATAGTATCATTAGAAAATATAAATGGTATTAGCAAAATATACTTCTCAGATGGAGCTATTATGCTGGGAATTACCATCATTTAAAGGAAGGTTTTATTTCATCTTTATTAGTTTATAATTGTACAAACATAATATGCGATATAGACATTATGAAAGAAAACCGCTAATTTAATTTGGATGCGTATTAACCGAGATGTGACGCTGTTGTTATATAACTTTTCCGCTTACCTGAAAGTTATATCGCAACATTTATATGACATTGATGCCTAAAACACGAAATGTGAAAAGGTTATTAGGAAAAAATATGGAAACCAATTTATGACTCATATCGGCTGAACGGTTACCTTTTTCATATGGATTTATCTTACGATTTATTGATTAATATCATCCAAAATTGCCTTAGTAAATCATAATTGCGAATGGCTGTGGTAGTCCAGTCGGTAGAGCGCTGGGCTCGTGATTGAAAGATTGCTGGTTCGGTACTCGAGCTGGCCAAAGACCGTTGTGTACACTAATGTTGGCTGGTGCACGTAAAATCTGTCGTTTCCGCAATGTTCTCCATGTTCCAATCAAAATTAAGAGAGCAGGGATGGAACACGGGCGCAGAATTCATACCACTATCGATGTAAGAATTTTTTCTACTTCTTAAATCAATGATATTATAAGTAGAGAAATTTCTTAAATGGATTCCGGTATGAATTCTGCGCCCGTGTTCCATCCCTGAGAGAGGCATACTATTGTAACAATCGCAGCTATCGTAGATTACAAGTCAGATCGTATACTCGGCAGCAAAAGTATCCGAGCACTAGCAATAATCCCTGTCTAAAAAAAGTACAATTAATACTGCTTTGTTAAATAAATACTTGTCGAATCATGTTCTTAGACTGACTAAGAACATGACTCGACATGGATTTATTTAAAAAAGCAGCATTAAGTGTACTTTTTTTAGACGGGGTTTATTGCTAGTGCTCGGATACTTTTGCTGCCGACTGTAAAATCCGACTTGTAATCTACGATAGCTGCCATTGTTACAATAGTATGCCTCCCAAAACCTCTGGGGGGGGGGGTCACCGAAGTGGGAGAGCCTTCCCTACCGAGGAGGGTCAAAATTGTGATGGCATGGCTCCTGACCACCTCTAGAGGTGAGTTCCAGACCGTCGCGAATTGTCCATTGTGCAGCACTAGGGCTGTGTAAAACCCAACCAACCAACCAGAATTGTGAAAAGATCTGTTGATTAATGTATTGTGCACGTTAATCGGTAAGCAAAATTGTTATATAAAATGATTTACAAGTAAGTTTATTAATGAAAACAACCTTTGAGAAGTAATATAAAAGAAATTGCCATACGGAGTATCGGGATGCAGAGAAAATGAAGATAACTGCTGGGTATTCAAGAGGGTTGCCACAGTAGTGATATTGTCGAAGAGGTTGTATTGGGTCATATTGATTACATTGTTTATAGTTATTACATTGTTTGGTATATTGATTACATTGTTTAGTGCACGATATTATATATGCACGGTATATATAGTGCGATATAATATATATTATACAGTCGGTAACAAAAGTGTCTTAACACTAGCGAAAATTCCTATGTAAAATTGTACGCTTAATACAGTTTTGCTAAATAAATCCTTGCCGAATCATGTTCCTACACTGACTAAGATCAGGATTCGACAAGGATTTCTTTAACTAAACCGTATGAAGTGTACCTTTTTACATAGGAATTTTCGCTAGTGTTCGGACACTTTTGTTACCGACTGTACATATTTTTTTTTAGTGCACAATATATATAAGCACGATATTGTTGTAACCAATACCGTTACCACAAAAGCCATTAAGTAACAACTTAATGGCTTTTGTAGTAACAATATTGGTTTGATGATTTCCGTACATGTCATCTCATCTAATATCATTATTTTCAGGCCACAACATACGTATATTTTCTTTTGGAGGAATATATTAAGTGACATACATTCTTTATTTCAATCACTGTAATATTTAAAACTTGTTTTTTGAAACAGACGGTACCATATTTTCTTCTCATATAGAATTAATATAGGCAAAATAGAATT
Source organism: Salticus scenicus (assembly GCA_963930645.1). NCBI lineage: Eukaryota > Metazoa > Arthropoda > Arachnida > Araneae > Salticidae > Salticus > Salticus scenicus. The sequence continues at coordinate 125,960,527 of OZ005659.1, read as the reverse complement.
AATATATTCAAAAGAATTTTGAATATATTATAGAATTAATATATTCAAAAAGTTTGTTATTAAAGTAAAACTTGCATATAAATTAAACAGAATATTTTACTTAACATCAGAATTTATTATGACGTAATTCAAACGAGATGCTTAATGCTTAAAATAACAAGTGATATTTTCTTAGTAAAAATTCAATTCCTGATTTCCTCACACTCTTATTTTCTCAGGTTGTAATGCAAAGTAAAATGCGTAATATATAAATAAAAGTTTTTTTTTTTTTTTGTCATTAAAATGACATTGTAATTTTGATGTATTGCACACAGATTTGTATAGTTATCTAGATTTAAAAAATAATAATCCGAGAAGCACCATTAAATAATTTATTCAGTAAAAGTATATTAAAGAAAAAATAATTAAAAACATAATTTCTTTTTTTTTTATTAAAAAAAAAAAAAGACAAAAAAAAAAGTGTTTCATTTTTTTTTTTTTTTTTTTTTTTAGTACTGAGGGCCTATTAGTCTCAATCTGGGATTTTTGCATTGTCGATTTCGATAGTTGGACATTTGTCGAAATCTAAAATTTATCGAAAATATAATTGAATAATTTGAAAGCGATGTTATAATTTGTAAAAAAAAAAAAAAAAAAAACTAATAGTCCTCTGTCCTAAACTAAATTCTGCTTTTGCCAGAATTTCATCAAAATCTTTTATTATTATTATTATTATTATTATTGAAAGAAAAAGAAAAGAAAATTAATAATAATCAGTATCGTTACAAGCGAAATCGAAAAAGGTTTTTTTTTTAATAATTTTGAAATAGGAAATAAGAAGTGCGCGTGAAATAATATGAAATAAAAATAAGTAAAAAAATTAATTTAATGATTTAATGTTTTTGTTTTTCGGGGGCTGCTCATGCATATGAAAAATGCGTATTAAAACGAGTCGAAGAAGGAAGCGAAATACGTATTGAGTTATATTATGATAAATACGATATATAATATGATACGAAATATTAGACCTATCGTTCAGGGTTAGTAGGCATTTTCGTTGAAAGAAATAGTTTGTTCGTTCGGGGCAACTTGCACATTAGTACCGTGAGGTACAACTTTCATATTAGACCCTTGAGGTACAACTTTCACTTTAGTCCCATCAGGTACAACTTGCACATTAGTCCCCTTTTTTTTCAGCGAAGGAGCAAGCTGGAGATATAGTTGACAAGTTAATTTTTTTTGTCTACCGAAAAATTTTAATAAAATGTTTTATTGTACTTAATCACTGAAAACCGAAAACCGTTACAGTTTGCTGATCAAATAAAATAATATTATTAACATTAGAAATTATATAAATTAAAAACGAGACATTACTATAATTACGTTAAATTAAGAAACCTTCAAACTTGCCTCATTGTCAATGACAATTGTCAATGACAATTGTTAACAATACTATCATTGATAAATTTCAAGACCCCAAAATTAATCAAACACTCACCGCTACTACCAATCTTTTACTTAACGAAAATTATTTCAAATTTAATAATAGAATTTACCAACAAAAAAAAGGGGGTTCGGATGGGATCGCCCATTTCAGGGTTCATCGCAGTTTTTAAACTAAGGATAATTGAAAATGAAATAATCAAACGTTTTAAAGATAAAATTTATTATTGGTATAGGTACGTCGACGACGTTTTTCCGTTATCGACAAAGATTGCAATATCCAACAGTTACTAGACTCCATTAATAGCATCGATTCAAATATACAATTTACGTACGAAGAAGAAAAAGACCACCAAATTAATTTCCTCGATGTCCGAATTATCCTTACAGAAAACAAAATTAAAACCACTGTGTACCGAAAACCTACAAATAGCAATGAAATTATACACTACAAAAGTAAAACACCTTTCCGATATAAAATTAACGCTATTCGGTCATATATTAATCGTGCCATCCTAATCTGTGAGGAAACTGAAGACTTAAACCATAAAATAAATATTATCAAATAATTTACTAAAAAAGCGGGATACCCTAATAAAATCATCAACAAACTAGTTAAAAACAGATTAAAAAAACCTAAATGACATTCCAAAATTTCAAAAAAAAAACCCTCTAAATTTACCTCTTCAATCCCATATGATCGGGGAGCCGCTAATTAAATTAAAAGTTCAGCTAGTAAATACGGTATCAATATCCCCATAAAACCTAATAGAAACATATTTCAATTAATACGCAACGATAAAGATCCAGTTTCACCACTTGAAACTGCCGGAATCTATAAAATACCATTCATTAATCAAAATAAAAATACAGGTTCATACATCGGAGTCACTAAAAGAAAAATTAAAACCCGAATTAACGAGCACAAACACCGACAACCGACTTAAACACCGAATTAAAACCGACAAAGTAAATACCGCACTCGCAAAAACATGTAACAGTGAAAATATTGAAATTAACTTTAACGAAACTAAAAAATTAGCCGACTATAATAACTTTCATTACGCAATGTTCCGCGAATCCATAGAAATAACTACCAACCCTAATGTGTGCAATGACAGCGACGCAATGGTCCCAAATGAAGCGTGGAGACATCTCATGGAAAGAATCGCCCACAGACATCAGTATCAACCGAACTTCACAACAGATGAAGCCGCTGAAGAGGCCTGGACGTCCAGGCGAAAAATTTACTGCCGACAATGAGGCAAGTTTGAAGGTTTCTTAATTTAACGTAATAATATTATTAAATTTTCCTGGGAACCGAAAAGCTCTAAGCCAGAAAGTACAGCTAGAGTATTTCTGAACGGGGCGAAGGAACGTCATAATATTTAATCACTGACTGTCTTGCAACAACGTTTTTAAATATGGATTGTAGCATTTGCCTAAATTCACTAGTTTTTGATTCGTTGATATTATCATAAAAATGTTTCCTTTAAAGATAACTGGTGACATTAGATTATAATAAAGTTGTAAATAAAAATACTAGTTTTTTTTTTTTTTTTTTTTTTTTTTTTTTTATCGTATATACACCATTTTTATTCAGTTTGTTCTTATAATACTTTATTGGAACCAAAGAGTTTAATTTGCATGTACTTGAAAAAAATAAAGTAAATTTAAAATTCTAAAGATTCATAAAATCTTAAACATTAATTTCTAACATTCAAATATTTCTGATAACTTTAAAATTCTCCAATATTATGCTTCTCAACTGAAAAGGATAATTCTTTTCCATAAGAATGTAAGTGACGAGAATAAAGTTTTCACAAAAGAATATTTCCAATTTGCATTTCAAAGAAGCAATTTCGGCAATTTTTTAACAAAATATAGTTTATTATTGAATAATTTCGATTTTCCAATTCCCTTGCCTGGAATAATAATAGAAATTTTTGCAGTTATTTAAATTGTCAGGATGTTTATTGTTTTATTCAATAAAGGACTGTTAGGAAATCAGACAAATATATTTTGTTTCTGAATATATGAAATAGAAAAATAAATAAAATAAAAAAGATATATGTAGTACTAAATGTCAATTTTTCAGCATTATAATTATTTGCATGTTTAGTTTAAAATACAATACAGACATTACTGCAAAATGAATATAGTGACAGTTCGTACCCCGGCAATAAAAGTGACACAAGTCAATCACAGTTTTTTTTTTTTTTTTTTTGAAATGTCATCTTAAAGAATATTATACAGCTAGCCTACAATAAAACTGGCACAGCTGCCTCTCAGCTGAATAACTTGGTAAACAGAGATGTTTCACTTTTAGCTTATGATGAAGGCGAGGCATATATGTGTGAGTGTTTACACATATGTTCTTTAAAAGTTAATATATTTATTCAAATTTTATAAATAACAAAAAAGAGAGATTAATATATAATTAATAAAAAAAATTCTTATTAAATTTATGTAATTCAATTAATTAGATAGAATTTCTCGTTTTCTTTTCAAATCAAAAATGTTTCATTAAATAGCGTTTCTTTGTCTTTGAATAGTTACAAACACATTGTTCTCTGAATAAAATAAAGCAATTTTTATATCAGGATTTTTGAAAAGTAATTTTGCATATACTTCTTCCCCGAAAGAATTAAATCATTTTCGCTATAATTATTTATTTTGAGAATGTATTTCAAAATTCATTACCAGCTTATTTCTAGCATATTTATGTAGTAATAAAACAAAGAAAATTGGAATTTCAGTTAAAAATTATAATGCTTGTGTTTACATTAAAAGCTATTATCACTTTTCGAGCAGATCATTATTGTTCTAAAAACAGATTTTTAATGGATTTGTCCCGACTGGCTGGGGCGCATCTGCAAACCGATTTCATCCGTTTCGTTGATTGACACGTGGCGCATTTTTTTAATGCCAAATTGGTTTGAATTTAGTAACGACAATTTATATTCAAAAACGTTGTACAATAGAACTTGGATAATTCGAAGTTGAATGGACCAGAGGAAGTTTCGAAATATACAAAAATTCGAATTACATATACTATTTTGTCAAAAAAAAAAAAAAAAAAAAAAAAAGATAAATTAAAATATTAAAACGCTATCATCAAAGATTTAACATATAAACTTTATATCTAAGAATACTGCTACACCCCCCCCTCCCCCATTAAATCAATATTTTTTACGAGCTTAATTATTCAACACTTTTTAAAAAATAGTCAGATATTTTTTATTTCTACTTTAAGTAGAATCTTTGTGTCATAGCATATGACTTGATACAAAAATAGAATCTTCTTCATTAGACATGACTTTCAATTAAAAAAATCCCTCAAAGTTCATATATATGCACAATATCTTCTGATGCACTAGCTAGGGACTTCTCTTCTATTTCCTTATCCTTCTTTTGAAAGACTGTTGAAATTAACTGAGAAAAATCTCGGGAACAAATTATACAGTAATATTTTAAAGGTAATCGTATGAAAAATTCGAATTATCCAAAATAGAATTTGAATTATCCACGATTTTTTAACATTATTTTAATACAAAATTCAAGGGACCGAGTAAAAAATTCGAATTATCCAGAATTTCGAATTATTCAGTTTTCACTGTATTAAAATATACTAAAGACGAAGAAATAGCTTGGCATTCTTTTGGCTGAATTTTAACGATGCCAACTTTTTCGGTTAGCACTTTTTGAATCTGAGACTGGCAGATCTCTTTTAGACTTCGCTTGAAAAAGAAGTAATTTTGTCTACCTTCTCCTCTCCCTCTGTATCTGAATACCTGCGGTGGAATTTTGTAGTCGCATTTGATTACACAGATTGATGAGAAATAAAATTGTTACTGTGTGCTAAAGGATATATTTATCTGAACTATGCATAATAAAAGTCAGTGTATATGAATTCAATGCTGTTTTTTTATTTATTTATTTATTTATTTATTATATATTAACCTCTCTTTTTTGTTATTTATAAAATTTGAATAAATAAATTAACTTTTAAAGAACATATGTGTGAACACTCACACAATTCCATACGCATTTTTATTTAATGATTCAAGTTTCTATTCCTAACTTGCGTCACATTTCCTACGGGGTTGTGAATTATTTACCACCTTTATGTATTCATAAATGAAATTATTTCAAAAAGAAAAAGAGGTATTATATTGCGTATTGCATATTTTTTCTTCCTTATATAGAGTATAAGAATAATATTGTAATCCCAGTTTGCGAAATGGATTTCGTATCTGGCATAGCCCAAAAACGAATGGTCGTAGATGTTGTAAATTTATATTTGTGGATGTCATGGCGTCTAGTTGTGCATCGATATTTTTGGTTTTGTTACGAGCTTCATCTTTAGAGATATGTACGACTGTACACTATTTTTCGTGACGTTTATGTATAGACATGTGTGTTTGTTTGTATGTACAGTCGGTGACAAAAGTGTCCGAACACTAGCAAAAATTTCTATGTAAAAAAAGTACACTTCATTTCGTTTTGTTAAGTAAATCCTTGTTGAATCCTGTCCTTAGTCAGTGTAAGAACATGATTCGATAAGGATTTATTTTATAAAACCTTATGATGTGTACTTTTTTTACATAGGAATTTCTGCTAGTGTTCGGACACTTTTGTTACCGACTGTAGGTATTTATCTCTTACAACTCAAAAACTGTTAGACATAGAACATTGAAACTTATATGTATGTTTGTTATAGCATTTAGTTATGTATTTCCTTTTTTAGGTTTTCTGTAACTTCCAGTTCTGGAGATATTTACAAAAAGTAAACCAATACTGACCAAAAATAAAAAATTTTGGCCATTGTATATGGTCTACCGTCATAGAGATTTCAACGTAAGATAAGGATAAAACACAAAATAAGATTGTCGCAAAACGCATCGTCATTCTCGCATTTCTCAAGTTGTTTGTAAACACATAAGCAGGTTCCAGGTAAGGAATGCACTTTATTTAATGCATATTCTGGAAATATGAAATAAAACTGTTATACGTCCAAAAACAAAATAGGAATAATTATTAAACATTCTTGAAATAATCCAATGAAATAGTCATATATATTATACCGCAAAAGTAAACGGCGTTATCTACATAGGAAAAATGCACCTATGACCTGAGTAATAATTAAAAAACTTCGAAATGAAACATCATAAAATGCAAAAACACATGTTTCAGGTCGAAGTAAAATGCGAGTCTTTGTTAGGTGAAAAAATAAGTACGAATACTGCAATCAAAACGGCAACACACAAAACCAATTTCTGTATCGAGCCAAAAAGTATAAAAACAAAATTCAATATAAATGCTGGTGTGACAAGATTTATAAAAATAAAAGAGGAATGTCGATAATAACAATTTTTCGATCGTGAATATAAACCGAAGAAAAAGGAAATGATGAAAAAAATTATAATTATATATTATTTAGTTGCATACCGCCATTCAAAGTTTTATATCATTATTTTTAAGACCTATATTTAAAAGTTGTATTTCAAAAAAGTAAAAATCTGCATTGCAAATTTTTTAAATCATTAAAGAGTTTTTTTTTTTTTTTTTTTTTTTTTTTGAGAGGGGCTTTTGTCGTCGTTGTTTAGTTGTAGTTTTCGAGGGAAAAAAAGTGGTAGTGGCGTTTCCTGAAAGCTCTAAATAAAAGGTTATTTATTTTCTAGTTTGAAAGTTTAAAGAAAAATTTATTAAATAACTTTTTCCTTGCAAATATTTCATTTTTTACCTTAAGATATTTTTAAATTTGAAAAACAAAATAGCTGTTGACTTTAATATCCAGGATACTTGTACTTTTATTACTGTTAAACTTAACCTATTTTAAATAACATGAAAAACATTTTAAATCTGTGTTTTATGCAAATCAATCTATAGTAATATTTTCAATTTTTTTTTTTTTTTATGAAACATAAAAATTCCCCCTCATGTCTTAGATGAGATATGACCACTACCGATCCAATAGGCTTTTTCTTAGCTGTAAAATAGATATTAAAATGATATGTTTTAATCCTTTCTTAAGTTATCATACCGAACAATATATACAGGGGGATTATAAAATATCTACCCCAATACATGAGACCACAGCTACCATACCGTTCCGAGAAACTGAATAAAAATTTTGTGGAAGGTATTTTGAGGTATGCGGTCAAGAATTATATAAAAAACAACAGTTAAACGTTGACAGTTACGGTTACAGTGACAAAATTTCGAAAATTTCAAATGGCAACACCAACTTTTTTTAAAATTGGAATGGGGTCTCCATAGCAAAAAACCATAAATAGCGTGGAAACGGTACCTCTAGCATGGAAATCGCCAACGCTAGGTATACTAAGAAAAAAAAAGAGAAAACAGCTGTGATGTGCCTACCAGAGCACGACTTTCATTTTCTTAATGACGTCACATTTCACACCGAGTCTTCGGCTGTCACTAAAGTCTACTGATTCTGCTTCGAAACGAGAAGAAGAGACCACGATATCCTTAATTTCATGTAGGTCTAATGAATAAGGGTTTTAATTTCGTTGTTAGTCGTAAGACACCGTCATGACTGACGTCATCACACTAAGTAAAAAAAAAGGCATTGCGAAATGCGTGATGTGTATCTTATTTCTTGCTCTGTGAACAATATGCCGCTTACTGGGAAACAGCATTATCAGCATCAATCAATTTTGATTGCCATTTCACAATGCCTTGTCTTTCACGTAGTGTGATGACGTCAGTCATGACGGCATCTTACGACTAACAAAAAAATTAAAGACACAGTAAAGACTCAGTAGCCTTACACGAAATTAAGGATACCGTGATCTCTTCTTTTCGTTTCGAAACGGAATTAGTAGACTTTATTCTAAACCAAAGACTCCGTGTGAAATGTGACGTCATTAAAAAATGAAAGTCATGCTCTGGTAGGCACGTAACAGTTTTTTTTTCTTTTTTTCTTAGCCTGCTAGCGCTGTTGTTTTTCGTGCTACATGTACCTTTCCAACGCTATTTATGGTTTTTTGTTATGGAGATTCCATTTCAATAAAAAAAAAAGATATGTTGCCATTTGAAATTTTTGAAATTTTGTCACTGTAACCGTAACTGTTAGAGTTTAACTGTTGTTTCTTATATAATTCTTGAGAGCATACCTCAAAATACCTTCCACCAAAATTTTTTTCAGTTTCTGTGAACGTTATGACAGCTACGGTCTCATATATCGGGGTAGTTTTTTTTTTTTTTTTTTTTTTTTTTTTTTTTTTATCACCCTGTATATACTTTGAAATAATTTGCAAAATTAGTAAAATTTATTTTAATTTTTATTTTCTTAACAAAATATAACTTAAATTGTTATTATTGTGTTTACTTAAATGTATTGTTTTGTAAATTACAGTATGTTGTTATTTACAAATATTATTTATAATTTCCGCTCAAACTATGTGCTGTAACTGTACTCGAACTATAATGCTATGATCTGAAATATTTATGCGGAACTAATTATATTTTTTGCTCATTTTTGTTTAATTATCAGTATAACTATATATTATTGCATTCTATCCATAATTCGTTTATCTAGATTTTAGAAATAATTATACTTTTAATTTCAACATTTATAGTCTTTAAAATTCAATATTAAAATGTTTGCAAACCAATACTTTCAAACTTAACATCGTTTCGTCATTTTACGTTACAATTTATCTTATATCCTTGACAAATATTTATTGAAGATGTGTAACATTGTTTACAACGATCATGATTAAGTACTTTTAAATTGTATTACTATGTAAATAGCCGTGCATCCATTAATATCATTATTGATTTGTTATACCTAAGTTTAATGTTGATATTCATCACAAATTTCTTTATGTGAAAACTTTTTATTATTATTCATGTATGAGGCATTATTAGAGTTTTGTAAATGTAGATTACATTATATAAAATTTGTGTTTTAGTTTAACATAACTTAATTTTGTTTTGAGGATCTGATCATAAAGACAGATATAAAAAGTAGGGCATTTCTTTCTTCTCAGATGAATGTTTAGATTGGTTCAGATGTGTTTTTATGTGGCTGGAATCAAGATAGTGGATCAGATTGATTAAAGTAATATATTTATATTTTATCAACGTGTATTATATTACTATTAATTGATTCAAAAAACAAATTTGAATAAAACGTATTAATAATATGCAACTAAACGTAATTTAATTTCAACTCATTCTATCGCATATACCTTTATGAATTCTTAAATTATTTGATTTGTATTATTTATTTATTTTTTTCTTTTGGGTAACATATTTAGTGAATAAATTACTTATCCCTAATATTTTAATATGTAACTTAATACTACGTATTATTTTTATTGATTTTAATGTAATAACACGTACATTATTTTGTTAGTAAAATGCATAAATGGAATTGTTTTAATACTTGCGCATGCCCAGTTCAAAATTATTCAGTAGAAATGCTCATATTGCCCCATACATCCAATAATTTTATATTCTGATTGAACTACATTTTGTCTAAAATATTATGTTTTTTTTTTTTTTTTTTTTTTTTTTTTTGTGATATCAGTTTTACTTCAAAAAATCTTAAAGTTTTTTAATTTCAAGAGAGCCGAAAGTCACGGTAGCCCGGTCCGTAGAGCACCGAACTCGTAATTACAAGATTGCAGGGCATCTATTCTCCGACCAGAGTATACCTGAATTCCGACTGTGGCAGTCGTTATTTTGATCACGTGACATCACATTCCGACTTTTGATTTGACGACTGTCGTTGTTTAAGGACGGTCGCTATGGCGGTCGGATCGGAGAATAGATACCCAGGTTCGATACTCGAGCTGGCCAAAGACCGTGTCGTGCTGACTAAACAGGGCTAGTGCACGTAAAATCCGTCGTGGTCGCAATGTTCTCTATGTTCCTATCGAAATTACACCTCTGAGGCTCATCAAAGCTTGGAAGCCATCCCCTCCGTGTAGGGTCAAAATTGTGATGGCATGTCTTTGGACTATACTTAGGGATGCGTCCCAGACCGTCGCCGATTACCCATTGTGCAGTATTAGTGTCACGTTAAACTCAACCAACCAAAAGAATCTGATAAACTTATAAAATCGAAAATGATTTCATAATTTTGTCTTAATGTAAAAACACAATGTATCGATAAGAATATTTAAATATTTTAAAAATATTGAATTTTCACTACTGAATTTTTTTGAGTACCTAAAAAAATACTTTCGGAATCTTATTCAGGTTGTAATAAACATGTTCATATAACATACATTTCCCCAATGCTAAATGGAATAAATCACTTATTAAAGAAAGAGCATAATGTCTGGGATCAACCTACATGAGATTATGAAGCTTAGTTTAATTTTTTGCGTATATTTATAGATTAACCGTCTATATTCATGGAGTTGAAGGGGTTTGTTTGGAAACATTCAAACAAAACATTGCTCGTTTTCCATATTATGATATACAGAGCTTTCAACTCAATCCTAAAGTTTGCACTTTATTTTTTTTTAGGCCATCTTTGTAAAATAGGATTACTTCGATCTACAGATTCCTGATGATAATAAATAATAATACATTAATAATAGCTCTTATTTACAGCATATTACTTTGAACTTACTCATCTCGTCCCAATCTCAGATTGCTCTCGTCACCTTTTTCTGAAGGCGGCACGGTGGCTTGCTGTCAATGAAACACATATCATAGATTTTCTAGCATACAAACCAACATGATGGAGTCAATTTTGATCAGTTTAAGTTGAAACCTTGTTACTATTAGCACTCTAAAGAAGCTATTATAATACATTGGTCTGCATATTATGATTTCTTATGAACGTTAGTGTTAAATAACGATCCTCACTTTGGCCTTTGCACCAATTTTCTTTGATAATTTTCAGTTTCCATAAAAGGATTCCATAGTCTGGAACTGACACTTTGAGAAATTCTTTATGCTTCCGCTACAGCAGATTGCTTTTATCCACCTCTAATAGTCCTACAGCGCTAAGACATGTTTTTGACTAAGATATATCCTTTAAGTTTTGCATTCATTCTTAAAAAAGTTTTCAACACATGTCTATTTTTTTCCGTCTTAACATAAGGATTGTTGCAAATCGCTTTTTACTCACCGTGTAAAACGTGTAGATTACTAACTCACAGCCACAATTTGCATATCTGTAACTTCGTAAAAGTTATCATTTTACTCTTTCATTTCATTTACATATAAAAGTATTAAATTATATGATCGGTTCATTTAAATGTATTTTGAGTATGTCCTAATTCTTTTGAGTCATATCTAAAATGTGTTATTAATTGGCCCTATTTTGGTACTTCTCACTACAGTGATATTCCCTAAATTCAGTTGGTTAGTAATGATTTAGAGCACACTGAATATAGATTTTGGATTACATTTCATAATTAGGTTTAAATCGTTGTTTATCAACAAATTGGTCTCAAATGCGTAAGATTTGCAACAGTAATTATAAACTACAGCAATGTATTGTATCAATAGTATATTATTCTCTATCAATTATGTGCCGGCTACTTGTATATATTAAGTATGCAATTGTAAGTTTCTATAGCTATCAATTGCAAAGGGTATTGATAAGTTTTTTAGCTTGTAAGTTTGTGTTTTCAATGCGTGCTTATGCTTTCATAGTGCTACATTTAGATACATTTATTCTTAATGTTAATGAGTTATAAATAATTCAAGATATGAGTTAGTTTCCCAAACGCGTCCTGTACATCAAATATATTATATATATATTAATATATACATATATATTAATATATATATAAGATAATTTTTAAATATAAGATGGAATAATACTTGAATTTTTAATATATAACTAGAGCAGAGTATTTATAAACCAATGCGCAAATGTAGCTAAAAGAAATATAAAACAATAAGAAATAAGAAAAATAACCAAGGATAGATGAAAATTAATCCCAAAACACATGAGGGCCTTCTTCAGGGGAGCTACCCCATGTAGAGAAGGAAATATGAGAAGTTTCTGACGAAACGTTGGCTATTTAGCCAAAAAATGCGTTTCTAGCCCACAACTTCTCACAGATGGAAGCAAGACCATACAGCAAACGAATTTAATTAATACAAAGCATGAATTAATAAATGAAGCATATAAACAAGTACATCAGAATAAAGTACAAGAATATAAATAATACAAGAAGATAAATATTAATACAAATAAATACATACTGGACAAACTCGAATAGTCAAAAGACAATTGAAATCCCCCCCCCCCCCACCCATCTTAAACATAGAGCCCGCTTTCAGCTGATATGGCCACTTAACAGCGATTAAATGTCGCCCGAAATGGATAAAAGAAAAAAATTTTTAGCTAAAAATATTTACTTTTGGCCACCACAAACTAAATTTCTCGAATAAAATGTCTAAATTGTGAGTAAGGCATGAAGTTGCTAGATACGATTCATCACTGCAGTGGCGTTATGTATATACTAAAATACGAATTATAAAAATAAATTAATAAAATAAATAATGGGGTGGTCCATTTTATCACATGATCCATTGTACCCCAGGTTTCCCTACGCACCATTTTGTATACTTAACTATAGTCTTATATTAACAACAGATGACACAACTTGAATGCACTTCAAGAAATTTCTAAGTATAGTCCCAATTCATTCAAGTTCCTATAAAGAGAACTGAAATTCAGTTATTTCTGTCGCGTGCAACTTTTTTAACGTACATGATATATATTTGGAGTTTTCATACAAGCAGCCCAATACTTTTGCCTATTAAATTATACAAATGGAGTTTTCTTACGACTGCGTATGCATAGTTAAAAATTATTTAGCAAAAATACACACATTTCATTATGTATTTGAAATTTGAAATTTGATTCATCTAAAATAATTTGCAGGCCTAAATCTAATCATGCAATCTTTTTTTTTTTTTTTTTTTTTTTTTTTTAAGCTTTTTATGTCTATAAAAATCTTTAAAATATTTTTAATTGTGATTTCGCTGTACCCATTTGTCTGATTGTTGGAAATTTACATTCAGTCCACATTTTCATGTTTTCTTCTACATTTTTCACAACTAGTATTTCTTAAATTACTATTGGCCAATCCCTCACATTCCACATAATTCTATTGGTTGATCGAAATTCGTTCCCTTTCTTATACATAAGAGCACTTCTTTAACACTTCTTTATGCACTGAAAACGGTATGCTAAATGCTGCCGAAACCGCTGCCTGGTTCTCAATTGTTTCTATTTGGCGTTCTAGACGTTGTAGTTTTTACTTTATTTTAGTAATCCTACTCCAATTCTTATTGAAATATTACAGAAATATCGCGGTTTATTTTTCAGTAATAATTAAAAGTTTTCTATAATACCTTTTGTGATGTAGGGATGTGTGTAATTTTTTAATATATGGTTTTCTAAAACGAAATAATTTAGTATCAAAAGCGTTAATTTACAACATTTTGCACTTAAGTATTAATTAATATCTATAACAAATTTTACAAGATTTTTGAACATTTTTTTTAGAATAATTAGCACTTATTGATGGAAGACTTGGCGTGGGATTATAAACAAGGTTGTTGTTATTTGCCTTGTGTATAATTGGCACTTTGCAATAGAGAAAAAGAATACTTTGATGAAACAATAAAATGTTGTTGAATGTTTATGAATAAAAATTAATTGGTTGATGTAAGAAAACGTTTTGCTCATTCACCACATAATAATTTGTTAAACCAACAATTTTTTTATTTTTTGATTATAGCCTCAATAAAAACTTTTGTCGTTTCGATAAAACATTCTTTTTTTGTGTATACCCTTACGTAAATATTATATTTTTGATAGATTAATACATTTTTAACACTTTCTAATAAGGTTCAAAAGTGTTAATGACTTCAATTTGTTTGACTGTCTGACTGTCTGTCCCTCACGCTCTAACTTCCGAAAATATTCACAGAATTCCTTGAAACTGATATATGTTATTTAATTTCACTATAAGATGTTCCCTAATGAAAATGGAGAGAATATATCTATTGGTTTGTGCACAAGGACACCCGAAAGTTTCCAAAGCATAATGTTCTATGAGAGATATTTCTTTAAACCTTATTTTAGTACCTTTACTCTACACAAATTTTAATGAAATTGAAATATATTATTCAAGTTTGCAATTGAATGTTTCTTATAGAAAGTAGAGTAAATACCATAACTGCTTTTTTACAGTCACACCCAAAAATAATCAAACGCATTGCGTTCTACGAGAGGTTTCATCTTAAAATATGTATATATTTATCTTTTTTTTTTTTTTTTTTTTTTTTTTTTTTTTTTTTTCTCGCTATAAAGTGTTTTGTGTCAAAAATCAATGCTGTGGGGAAAAAAATGAATTTGGAAATCTGTATTTTGTTAAAAGTTTTACATGATTAGAGAGAGGTTCTATTGGCCTTTCTAAATAATAAGAAAAAAAAATGGACCACTGGTAAAAAACATCCATCTGAAAAATATCCATCTGAAATGTGCACCTATATTTTTATTCATTACAGAATGTTAGTACTATATGAATGTTTAAACATTTGCATCTGCCTGCTTTAAATCCTTTGTGGTTGCGCAGGAGTGTATATTCAAAATAACGCATACTAAAATTACAAAAAGTTTTTATACCGATTCCTTTTGCTTGAGACAAAATTTAGAAAACGTAGGTGGTTTCCTCGAGTATTTATGGGGACCATTTATAGCTGAAACTCTTTGAGTGTCTTTGGCTGTGATCCAGACTCATACTGTGTGATTTAAAAATTATTTTCCACTGATGTTATATAACCAAACCAAATTTTAGTAACTTTACTTTACACAAAATTTAATGAAATTCACATATCTATACATATGCACAAAAGGAAATATAAAAACTATAGAAAAATTTATTCTATAGCATGATTAGTTTTAAGATTTACAGGATCACACAAAAATATTGAGTTACATTATTAGCCATTATTGGAAATATGCTGGAATTGAATTTTCGTTTAAATTAAGCATTTTAATAATTTCTAGCAATGTTTAAGTGTGTTTATGATTTGAATTAGTATATGTGTCTGTCTGACTGTTCATCTGTCTATCTGTCCATCTGCCCGTTCATCTGTCTATCTGTCCGTCTGCCCATCTCCAGTGAACGTAAATATTTTCAGTATTTCTTAAAAATGATATATCATAAGTCACATTTAAATAACATTCTACTACAAAAATCAAACAGAAAGTGGAATGTATTGTTAATATGCTTAAATAATGATTTGTATGGAGTATGATGCGGTTAACCTTCAGATTTACAGAGCTACACTAAAATATTCAGATACATTATGGGATTTGATTTCTGTTGCGTTTTTAACTCTTTTCAACAATGTTTAAAAGTGTGATTATGAACTCAATTAGTGCATCTGTTTGCCTTTAAGTCCTTCTGTCTCTCCGTTGTGTGATAGCGTTGGCAATGAACAATGAAAATTATACAGTACAACAGTTGGTAAGTGTTAATTATCATTGCATACTGCATGATTTTTCGTTATTGTTATGTACGTAGCGGCGAAACATGATACAAAATAATGGCTAATTTCAAAACACTCCATGCCAGTTCTAAGTCCTTTTAAAGTTACATTTGTTTTATTGTACATTTTTTGCATGCAATTGATCACATTTGTGCATTCAGTTTTTTATATTTCAATTATAGCATCCATTACGAACAAATCAAGAAAAAAAATCTGGTGTGAAACAGCCACACGACTTCCATTACCCACTATTACACGTATTATACGCATTTTTGAGAGATAATGTGATCAGAAAACATAAAAGTGATCTAAAGAGAAAATCGTTAGCGCCGTTTTTGAGATACCAACTTTTACAAAAAATCAATTGTTGACCGGAAAACAATAATTACATACAAAAGGATATTTAAAAATGAGTTAATATGGCGAGTTTGAAAAAAATCCGTACAACCGTTTTTAAAGGAACGCCTTTGCGAGGCCTGAAATTGAGCTATTTATACAGGACGCCTATCAATTTTCCTGAACTAACCAACTATATCATTCGAAAGGACATCTAATAGAGTCTTTATATAGCAAGTTTAAAGAAAATCGTTAGAGCCGTTTTTCAGATACGGACTTACGATCCCACTTCCGGTTTCCGATGTCCCACTTCCGTTTTTTCAATTTTCACCAAAATTTGGAAGTTTCATCTGTACACCAGACGTATTTCAATTCTAAAGTTTCGTAGCTCTATCTTTATTAGTTTCTGAGCTATAATAGCCAGAAAATTCTCCAGATACATACACACACACACATACATACACACTGACCAATTGCCAAAAACCACTTTTTTGAACTCAGGGGACCTCAAAACGTGTAAATCGGGTGAAAACCCGATATCGAATTTTCAGACCGAATACAATACTTCCATTACCTACGGTAGTAGGGTAATGGAAGTAAAAAAGTTTAAACAATTAAATCTTTACATTTTTTTTTTTTTTTCTTTGAGACTGAATTTAGGAGTTCGTAATAAAAATAATAATTTCTTGATCTGCAAATGAATGTCCAGTTTTGTGACAAATGCAATAAATTAACATTCACACAAATACTTATAAGATTGAATTAAAACAATTTAGCAACGAACATTATAAGTGAACGTGTATTCCTGACATTTGAAAACTAAGAAATATATATATATATATATATATATATATATATATATATATATATATATATATATATATAATACTTCAAATAATATCTGGGTGACTGTAGAATGATATTATTTAAAAAAAAAAATATATTATGTTGCTTCATACATTGTATAAGAACTATCTGGATATTTTTGCATCGTTTTTGATAATTTTCATCATTTCTTGTCCCCTTGTCGTATTAATAACTTCATAGAATTTAACCTGATAAAAGTTCGGAAAATTGTAATTATATTTAAAATTATACTGAGCAAAAATGTTAAAAATTGTTAATGAAAATTTGTAAAAGTTAATTTTTTATTTCATGCATTTATTGACTTTTGTAATAAATATTGCAAAATATTTTCTTATAAATAAGGTAGAAACTATATAAAAAAAATTTATTAAAAGAACATGTTAACTAAAAAGTTCAGTTTTTAATTAATTTTTAAAATATCATTGGTTTTAATTAACGTAGAAAAGAAATTACTAATTTTTAGGATTGTTCGTTTATCCTCAAGCACATATAATTTAATATATTATTCCGGTTTTTAATTAAGTAAAACGAAGATTTTAATTTCATGATAAAAAAAAAAAAGAAAAAGAAAAAAAAAAAAAAGAAACTTTTATAAAATTACATTTAGTATCAAATAATCTTGATTCTGCATTTGAAAAGGCGATTAGATATAGAGTAGGTGCTCCAGTGATTGGCATGCTCCAGAAATAATTGATAAATAAGAAAAATAATAAAATCATATATTTTACATATAAGAATTTTAATATTTTATCTCAAACACTGGAGCATAGGGTGCTAAAAACTGGTAAAATGAATAACTAGCAGTGTCAAACACTGGAACATAGGGGGCCAATTACTGATAAAATGAAAAACCGGCAGTGTCAATTACTGGAACATTGAGCGAGTGTCAAATAAAAATTCATAAAAAAAATAATTGTTATCAAATGTATATATTTTAACATATATGTGTTTCTGAATGTCTTTCATGCCATATTCACTAACTGAAGATTTTTAAAAATATTTTCTGATGGCTAGAACATTAAAAACATCAGAGATTGCTCTAAAGGTGTCTTTCTTAAAATATATTTGAAAATTATCAAATAAATTAAGAAATTATTTTGATTGAATTTATTCATTAATAGCATGTAATTTGGACATTGTTCTATGGAACAACTCTTGGATAAATCTTTAAATGTCCTGATTTCTAGTAAATAACGAATCTTAATTTTTACATATTCGTATAAATCAATACTGAATTTAACGTTTAAAATTACTTTTTTTTTTCTTATAACTTTTAATAGACGAAAACAGTTGTATAGAATCGTCGGAAATTTTAAGTTAAAAAAAAAAAAAAAAAAAGAACTATTGATATACTTTTATTCAATGTGTTTTGTATTAATATATAATTCTTTACTGGTATTCTTGGTCAGTCATTTTAAATTTAATCATTTTAATTTGTATCGTAAAATGCGTAAAACTTCACTCAATTATAATTATGAAATCATATCGATATTAAAAGTACAAATTAATGAAGTCAGATAAATATATTTCATAAGCACTTATTTTTATTTTTATTTTTATTATTATCGATTTATTTATCGGTTTTAAAAGTCTCTTTTGATTAGTCGATTACATATCGACTTTTTTTAATTTCACAAATTGTCCGTAATTGAACTGATATTATTCTGTTGTCTTTTAAGATAAAAGCCTTTTAAGTTTTTTTTTTTTTTTTTTTTTTTTTTTTGAATAATCTTGCTTTTATTTATCAGAAATGTATTAAATATTTAAATAAACAATTAAATAAACAATTAATGACATTGCTTGATAATAGCGTTATTCTTTCATAGATTTTATTTCTTTAAAGCGTTTTCCAATTCCTTATGAAATTCCAGTATAGATTAATGTAATACGATTCATTATTTTGTGCATTATTTTTTTTAATCAAAACAAGAATACCATAATTAGCAATAAATAAATAAATAAAATAAAATAAATATATCTTAAAATTTATGAAAAGCTCACCAATGGTTGATTATAATTTTTTTTTTATTTAGTTAAAAATGAAGTGATAAAAATTTTTACTTTCTTCGGCTATCACCGGCGATTTTTTTTTTTTTTAACACTGTATCCAAAAAATAAAATATAGAATTTATTTGCGCAGATAAATATACAACTTGCCTGTATAAATTTATTATAAATTTTATGTTATTGAAATAGTTGTATGGAAATAATACAAAAGAAAAAATGATGTGGCCTGTGGCAGCTCTTTATTCATAGGAAAAAGTATTACCTTCGTAAAAATTTTCGACACCCTGTTTTCAGTGGATATATATGTTTTGAGATGTCTAATTGTCTAATCATGATTTAAACATTTTTAGAAAATAGCTGTCTGTTTGTGTATAACTACAATTTTGTGGAAGCTTTTGTTCAAGAATTGATGCACCGACTTTCATGTAGTTTTACATTAAGTTGCACCTTAAGAGTGGACAATACCAAATCTCGCCGACAGCCGTTGCCTATGTTATTCTATGGGGGGGGGGAGAATTCCATAATTCTCATTGCCTAATGGATTTTTTCAATTCAGTTTTTACATTCAAACAGTTCACAACTTTTAAATTAGTACTTATTTTTCGAAAATTGATTTTTTACATTTGTATTATTTCATCTTGCGTTCAAACATGAGAAAAACGCACTTAATGGAAATTCGCATTTTTGAATTCAATATTAAAATGTAAAAATTAAAAAAATAAAAAATAAAATAAATCAATTTTTCGAAAATACGCACTAATTGAATGGTTAGGAGGTTTCTGAATGGGAAAATGGAATTAAAAAAAAAAAAAAAGCATTAAATAATGACTAATTGTGGAAACAAAATTTCCCATAGAAAAACATGAGACCGGCTGTCTGGGAGATTCGTTAATGTTTATTCTTAACATAAATCGGTTCCCATGAATCTTATTAGCCAAATCACTCAACAGCTGTTTTGTTATGATTTCTCTGACCCACGGGAAAATTATATCTGAATTTTATTCTGTATAATTGCATAAAACTGGATATGTGAGAGGTCTATTTTGAAATACTATGCTGATTCAATTTACGTGCATATCAAAGAACAGGTGGTGGTGATATTATTTAGTATACCCAATGTACGATCTCAACTTCTAGCTAGAGTGTATAAATGCTCCAAATTTGGTATGTGTGATGTTCATTATGAAAAAGAATGCTCTCTTAATTTGCGTATATATTGACCAACATGTGGTGCTGCAATTACTTATCTTTTGCGAATTTCTCTATATAGTTATATTTTTAAATTTGTTAGTTAAGGCGAGGATGACCTTTCAAAATTAAAAAAAAACTATAATTATAATTCAGTTACTGGAGAAAGTTAAAGTTTTATACAGTCTTATTTAGAAATTAAAAATTCTATATTAAAATTAACATTCACTTATAATTAATTTAGAAAATAATTAATTTTTTTAATTAGTTATTAAAATTAAAAATGCTTTTCGCGCATTAATTTATAACTTATTTCAAAATCTTTTTTTACAGATAGTTTTATGTTATTTTAATAACAGTTAGTTGAATTTTTTTATTTACAATCATAAATAAACAAAAAAAAAAATATTTTTTTTTTTTTTTTCTCCCAAGGGAAAAAAAATTATTATTATTTTAAATTCGCAATTTTTTTTAAATAAAAAATGAAAAATTTTAACTCAATTTTGTATTAAGATATATATAACCTTTAATAGCCCTATATATATAACCTTTAAATGAAGTTTCACGAAGATTCAACAAAAAATAAGACACATAGAACATTTTAAGCTTAACGCAACTACGTAAAAATATTTTTGAGAAAATGTTGTTTAATGATTTCATTTCATAACAGATTCAATACTGCTTTACAAATATAAGTGCTTCTAACATGAAAGAAGGGAATTGAAAAAGTCTTTTTACCTACATGTTATGCAATTTTACATTTTAGTAAAACAGAAAATTTAGAATTTTGCCAATTCAAAAATACACAATCAATTTAAAATTGCATAAAACTGCATAAGTAAAATCTTCATTATGTGCAATTAGGGTTAAATATTTGTCCATACGAATTGGTAGCCGGCGCTGTTATAATAAAAATGGTATAGGAGAACTTTCTGGGTTGGACACAACGTACTAGGATTTGAAAGGACGTAGCCTTTCTTCATCAGGTGCAAACATGTGCAACTGCCTTGGAAGCAAAAGCAAGACTGAAAGCAGGACAAAATCCAGAGGGGGAGGAGCAACACAAACAACCAATAGGAAGCAACATGCAGGGCAGGACCAATCAGAGATCGATAATAATAAATCGATAATAATAAAAATAAAAATAAAAATAAGTGCTTATGAAATATATTTATCTGACTTCATTAATTTGTACTTTTAATATCGATATGATTTCATAATTATAATTGAGTGAAGTTTAAAATGATTAAATGACTGATCAAGAATACCAGTAAAGAATTATATATTAATACAAAACACATTGAATAAAAATATATCAATAGTTCTTTTTTTTTTTTTTTTTTTAACTTAAAATTTGCGACGATTCTATACAACTGTTTTCGTCTATTAAAAGTTATAAGAAAAAAAAAAAAAAAAAAAAAAAAAAACAAGTAATTTTAAACGTTAAATTCAGTATTGATTTATACGAATATGTAAAAATTAAGATTCGTTATTTACTAGAAATCAGGACATTTAAAGATTTATCCAAGAGTTGTTCCATAGAACAATGTCCAAATTACATGCTATTAATGAATAAATTCAATCAAAATAATTTCTTAATTTATTCGATAATTTTCAAATATATTTTAAGAAATACAAAATTGAAACTAGGGTAAGTGCATCAGTGATTGACACTTTTAGAGCAATCTCTGATGTTTTTAATGTTCTAGCCATCAGAATATATTTTTAGAAATCTTAAGTTAATACATATGGCATGAAAGACATTCAGAACCATATATATGTTAAAATATATACATTTGATAACAATTATTATTTTTTTTTTTTATGAATTTTTATTTGACACTCGCTCAATGTTCCAGTAATTGACACTGCCGGTTTTTCATTTTATCATTAATTGGCCCCTATGTTCCAGTGTTTGACACTGCTAGTTATTCATTTTACCAGTTTTTAGCACCCTATGCTCCAGTGTTTGAGATAAAATATTAAAATTCTTATATGTAAAATATATGATTTTATTATTTTTCTTATTTATCAATTATTTCTGGAGCATGCCAATCACTGGAGCACCTACTCTATATCTAATCGCCTTTTCAAATGCAGAATCAAGATTATTTGATACTAAATGTAATTTTATAAAAGTTTCTTTTTTTTTCTTTTTCTTTTTTTTTTTTTTTTTTTTTTTATCATGAAATTAAAATCTTCGTTTTACTTAATTAAAAACCGGAATAATATATTAAATTATATGTGCTTGAGGATAAACGAACAATCCTAAAAATTATACTACTATAATTATAATTCAGTTACTGGAGAAAGTTAAAGTTTTATACAGTCTTATTTAGAAATTAAAAATTCTATATTAAAATTAACATTCACTTATAATTAATTTAGAAAATAATTAATTTTTTAATTAGTTATTAAAATTAAAAATGCTTTTCGCGCATTAATTTATAACTTATTTCAAAATCTTTTTTTACAGATAGTTTTATGTTATTTTAATAACAGTTAGTTGAATTTTTTTATTTACAATCATAAATAAACAAAAATTTTTTTTTTTTTTTTTTCTTTTTTTTTTCTCCCAAGGGAAAAAAAATTATTATTATTTTAAATTCGCAATTTTTTTTAAATCAAAAATGAAAAATTTTAACTCAATTTTGTATTAAGATATATATAACCTTTAATAGCCCTATATATATAACCTTTAAATGAAGTTTCACGAAGATTCAACAAAAAATAAGACACATAGAACATTTTAAGCTTAACGCAACTACGTAAAAATATTTTTGAGAAAATGTTGTTTAATGATTTCATTTCATAACAGATTCAATACTGCTTTACAAATATAAGTGCTTCTAACATGAAA
Source organism: Salticus scenicus (assembly GCA_963930645.1). Taxonomy (NCBI): domain Eukaryota; kingdom Metazoa; phylum Arthropoda; class Arachnida; order Araneae; family Salticidae; genus Salticus; species Salticus scenicus. The sequence continues at coordinate 125,937,333 of OZ005659.1, read as the reverse complement.
GAAGGGAATTGAAAAAGTCTTTTTACCTACATGTTATGCAATTTTACATTTTAGTAAAACAGAAAATTTAGAATTTTGCCAATTCAAAAATACACAATCAATTTAAAATTGCATAAAACTGCATAAGTAAAATCTTCATTATGTGCAATTAGGGTTAAATATTTGTCCATACGAATTGGTAGCCGGCGCTGTTATAATAAAAATGGTATAGGAGAACTTTCTGGGTTGGACACAACGTACTAGGATTTGAAAGGACGTAGCCTTTCTTCATCAGGTGCAAACATGTGCAACTGCCTTGGAAGCAAAAGCAAGACTGAAAGCAGGACAAAATCCAGAGGGGGAGGAGCAACACAAACAACCAATAGGAAGCAACATGCAGGGCGGGACCAATCAGAGAGGAACACACGTACACGCACACCACAAAATGAGGAGGGAGGAAAGAAGCAATCAATTTTTTTTTTTTTTTTTTTTTTTAATTTCAATAATATTAAACTAATAAGTAAATTTAATAAAATTCAAAAATATTCAAAAATGGGGCATCTATAATGTCCCTTGTAATAACTGTGATTTATCTTATATTGGTCAAACTAAAAGAAATCTTGAATGTCATTTACGTGAACATTCTCGGTATGTTGTTAATCAAGAAATTTCTAAATCTTCTATTGCAAAGCACAGTTGGGAATTTGATCATAGTTTTAATTTTAAGAGTGGCAAAATTATCTCTCATGCCAAACGCGTTTCCGAACTGGATTTTTTGGAAAATTTAGCTATTTACACTGTTAAAAATTTTTCTGTAAATTTACAGAGAATCTATTGGTAATTAATTATATTAAGTCTTATGTAAATTTACAGAGAATTAAACAAAGAGATTTGCAAAATGCAGAGAAACTATTTTGTAAATCAATCATAGTCTCTGTAAATTTACATAGATCAAAATTTTCAAGTCTCTGTAAATTTAAATCTGTAAAACATCAAAGTCTCTGTAAATCTACGTATGTAAAAATTTGCAAGTCTCCGTAATTTCGAGCACGTAAAAGCATCTAAGTCTCTGTAAATTTACCATTGTAAAAATATCCAAGTCTCTGTAAGGTTACATACGTAAAAATATCCAAGTGTCAGTAAAATTACATATGTAAGAACATCCAAGTCTCTGTAAAATTACTTATGTAAGAACATCCAAGTCTCCGTAAATTTCGTATATAATATTACGAAATGCTCAGTAAATTTATCCATGTAAAAATACCTAATATTTGTAGGCCCCACCATTGGCAGAGAAGCTCTGCTTTCAACGTTTAAAGGCGGAAGGTGCCTGGTTCGATCCAAGGTTGCGAATTTCGACCTACACTTTCAGAATTTTCCGCAGATTTCTCCAAAACTTGTATAAATATGGGATAACACATTTTAGAAAGACCTACACTTACGGCAATTCCCACAGGTCTAGAAAACTAGCATAGCCAATCGGCTTTAACCAACGCCGATTAAATATTAGTACGTTTACAAGCGTATTGAAGACACTCTAAATTGGCATACACAGTCGGTAACAAAAGTGTCCGAACACTAGCAAAAATTCCTATGTAAGAAATGTACACTTCATACGGTTCTGTTAAATAAATCCTTATCGAATCGTGTTCTTACAGTGACTAAGAAGAGGATTCGTCAAGGATTTATTTAACAAAATCGAATGAAGTGTACTTTTTTTACATAGGAATTTTTGCTAGTGTTCGGACACTTTTGTTACCGACTGTACTTAAAATAAATTCCATTATTATCATTTTACAAGCACAAAAATATCCAACAGTATGTTTATCTTCATGAATATATGTAAGAATCTAGTAAATACGTTACATAGGTACAGATTCTTATACAACTTAAGGAAGAGAAACTTAAAGTTGGACGTTTTTGTACTTGTAAATTCATAGTCTTGGAATTTATTTTAAATGCGCGTCAGTTTATAATGTCTTGAATAGGCTTCTAAATATACTAATAATATTGTGGTTGTAAAATCACGTTGATTATTCCAGAGTTGTAGGACTGTATAGAATGCCTTATGTGTAGATCATTCTAAGATGTTCCCTTATTTACAAAAGTTTTTAAGAAAACCTTGGAAAATTTCGAATGGGTAGGCTGAAAACCTCAAACTGAGATCGAACTTGGCACCTCCCACCTTCAAACTTTGAGAACAGAACTCCTTGGAAATTGATGGGACAAGATGACCGAACTTTAGTTAGTATCTATATATATAGACAAGCTATATATTTTTGTTATCAAAACTACATTATAATTCAGAGGTATAAAGTTGTCTAAGCTTGTATTACCTTTGGTAGGATTTGTAATGATGCACTTTAACATGTTTTTAACTACAATTTTTATTAATGTTGTGGTACATTTTGCATACATTAAACTTTTAATATAAAATTTGAAAAAAAAAACTGATTTATATTATGGTACTTCTAATAAAAGGATCAGAAATAATTGCAAAATATGTCATATGGTTGCTTAATATTGCTCGGTTATATTTAGTCCATAACAAAATTAAAAACTTAATTCCCTCATTTAATATGACTGAATAGTGAAAGATCTCACAGGTCTAAATCTAAAATTTTGATTTGATAATTTTGGCTGATATCTATGGTCTTTGCTGGGCTGAAAACGAAACTAGTTTTTACTCTATCACATACAGATTTTCAACAATACAGGGTGCGATATTTTTCTTCAAGACTCTTCCACCAATATAATTAAACAGTGACTTTTATAGTATGATTCCATGAATAATTACAATTAATCATGGAATCATATTAGAAACTACCGAAAGAGAAGGAATTGTGTCGGTAGACACCCTGTATTGGCAAAAGCTATGTGTGACAGAGAAAAACTGGCTTCGTTTTCGGCTTCAGCACATCAAAAATATAGGTATCAGCTAAAATGAACAAAATAAATTTCGCCAACATTATATTTGAAGATCTGTGTTAACCTCAGTTTCTTTCATTCAAAAAATACATCCAATTTGTAAATACACTTTTTTTTGTTTTTTAACAAATGTATATATATTACATTTTGATTAGATATTAACATAAAACATTTAAGAATTTAATTAAAACACTAATCGTTTAAAATGCATTATGCTCTTAAAAAGGTGTAAACTTTCTAAATGGGGAAAAAAAAAAAAAAAAAAAAAAAAAAGGAAAATGTAGTAGTATCAAAAAATTGTTAGGTACACTACCTTTCCATAATGACCGCACACTTTCGATTTCAGACATTTAAAAAAGTATTTCAAAAAACGTTAAACAAATCATTTTGAAACTTAAGGGGTGTGAAAGGAGGACCAGTAAAAAATTAAAGTAAAATGAAAGTATTTGGCTTCACCCTGTAATAATTAATGATTGAAATACGATATGGCAGTAGCTTGTAGGCAGTAGGACTCTTTCTCATTAATTATTGAAGTTTATATGTCTCTACCGCATATAATAAGGGAGATAAAGGTTTCTTTAAAAAATTGCAAGAAACATTTTCATTTTTTTTTTTTAGCTATAACACGCAAAGTATTAAAAGACAGTGCAAAGTTATTTTCAGGAAACTCGACATACAATATTAAACACAGCATACTGCAATCAGAGTAAATATATATATATATATATATATATTAAATATCTAACGAAATTTGAGTATTTTTACTAAATAATTTCTAACTGCGCATGCATAAATGTTTAGCGAAATGTTTCAAAATTTAACAGCCAAATTTATTGAGCTACTTATATAAAAACCTTAAACAAATATCGTGTAAACTCAAGAAGTTCTACATCATAGAATAAACTGAATTTCAGCTGTTCTCCAAAAAACAATTGTTAACAGGTTTTCCAAATATTTATTTACAATCACAGAAAACTGCATTACCATTCACTGAATCAAAATAAAAATGTGAGTAGAACTCTTTATACTTTAGCGTTTCTTCGAGAGTAACTGAAGACCAGTTCATTCTTTGGCATAGAACTTTTTGGGTTTACACAATACTTGTTTGGTTTTTTTATATAAGTAGTTTAATGCATTTGGCTACTAAATTATACAAATGAAATTTAGCTAAAACTTAGTCATGCGCAGTTAAAAGTTATTTAGCGAAAATTCTCACATTTCATTAGATATTTAGTATTTTATTTTATTCATTCTGATTGCAGTATGTTATGTCTAATGCTGTATATTGGGTTTCCCGAATATAGCTTTGTACTGGGTTTAAAACCGTGCATGTTATACCTTAAAAAAAAAAAAAAAAAAAAAAAAAAACTGAAGTTTTGTTTGCCAATTTTTTAAAGAAATCTTATATCTCCCTAATTACATGCGGTAGAGACTTTAAAATTTATAAAGAAAATGAGAATGAGCCCCATAATCATATGCCACAGCCAGATTGTATTTCGAGAATTACTTTATATTGGGTAATGCCAAATACTCTCATTTTTCTTTAATTTTTTAATGGTCCCCTTTTCACTTTTGGCAAAAACAAATAGCTGAACTACATGAGGTATAACATGTTTTTTACACTCCTGAAGTTTGAAGATGGTTTGTTTAGTACTATATGAGTTATTTTAAAACAAATCTAAATTCGAAAGTGTTCGGTCATTTATGGAAAGGTAGTGTATTAAATGAATTCGAAATTTAAATACTCACATTGATTTTTATATTAGCTAAAGCAAAAATTTACTACTTCCATATAAAGGTCTGTCTTAAAAACTATGTATACAATTTTTGTAGTGTATTAAAAAAGTAAATTTGTGCAACATTTTAATGCAATGCATATTTTGTCACAAACCAAGACTAACAAATTTGATGCAAATTTTATTTCGAACTTTAACACAATTTGAACCTTTTCCAATATTATGTTTTTAATAAAATTGGTTTTTAAAGGTTATTTTATTTGAAAATAAAAATTATCATTTCAGATCAGATTTCTAATGCGTAATCGTAGAAGTATAGGAACATAGCAAAGGTTTGATACCTAAATAATTTTATTTTTTATAATTAATTCATTGCAATGTGTAGAATAATTTCCTTAATTATTGCAGTTTCTGGGATATAAATATATTTAGATAGACGGCAAGTGGAAAGAAAATGCACGTACAGTCGGTAACAAAAGTGTCCGAACACTAGCAAAAATTCCTATATAAAAAGGTACACTTCATACGGTCTTGTTAAATAAATCCTTATCGAATGATGTTCTTACACTGACTAAGAACAGGATTCGACAAGGATTTATTTAACAAAACCGTTTGAAGTATGCTTTTTTTACCTAGGAATTTTTGCTAGTGTTCGGACGCTTTTGTTACCGACTGTACGTATTAAACAGTAGATAAAGAAATAGAGAGCTTTTTATATTTTTAAATATTAATTTAGGTTTCAATGCAGATGGAAATTGGTTACTCTTTTGCTTTTCGCCATTCATTCCATAAATTCAAATCTTTAAAATATAAAACTTTTTATTAAAGAAGCCATTAGATTATTTTGAATTAAAAAATTTTCGGCTTTTTTTTTTTTTTTCTTTTTTACAAAAACAAATTTTAAATAATTTTTTCTTCTACAAAATAGGATCTAAAGAAGAAACAAATACTTCGCTTTTACACCTGAAAGCAGTACCCCAGTAATTTACTAGAATCAATGCAAAAAGCTCACTAAGAAGAAAAACATCCTTGCTGCAAAGAAAACATGCAATTAAAAATAATTAAAAAATAAAACATACTGAATTAGATTTAAATTAAACTTTATTCTACTAACATAACACTAAACTTTTTTTTTTTTTAAATGAGATTAATAAAAGATAAATGGTGAAAGTGTCTTTAATAACAGGATAAATATTTGAATACAATTTGCAAATATCTCTGATGAGGGTATTTTACGGCATTTTCTATTTTCATATTTCTTAGACAACTTGTTTCGTTTCTTATATCAGGATCAATTTCCATTATAACTAGAAAAAAGAAAAATGATGAAAAATTACTATTGTAGGAAAACACTTCAACTATAAATTTTTGAAACAAAATCTACATCCTATGACATTTTAAGTAAATAATGAAAAGAAAGGATTGTAATTCCATGGCACTAAAAACGAAATTGAGTATACATAAGCGAATTTTAAAGTGTATCTTATATACTCCATCTAAATAGAATATAATGAAAATTCATCTAAAGAAAATAAAAGTAGATATACATGATATTTTAAAACATTAATACAGGGGAAAAACACTTATATAATGAAATCATAAGATATTTAAGTACCATTTTATGAACGCCAGTGTAACAGGAATATTTTTGAAGTATTTTATTTTAAAAACAAATATGGATTGGAGTGGATTTGGGAATAAGGCCGACTAACTGCTATAGATCCTAGACCTATACTTTGAAAAGACTTTATTCCCGAGCTTTTAAAAGACTGTCCCCCCTTCCTATATGACAATTTTAAAGTTTCCGCCTGTGTTCCCAGCCCGTTTTTTTTTTTTTTTTTTTAACAAGTGCCTTAAAGTTTTCAGAAATATCGAGGCATTCCCAAGGTACAGGGAGTAAAGTGGGACTTTTGATAACTATATATAACGATATTTTCAAAAAATATTGAAAATAATTTAGACAGTTTTAAGTAAGCCTCAATTTATTACCGAAAACCCCACCGTGCGCTGATTTTTAAGTGGTATTAGCCCATATTTACATGAATTTCAGACAAAACCTTGGAAAACACCGAATCACTAGGACAGCATGCGTGACTACATATCCAATTCGGCATTTCCCGTTTACCAGCTTCAAGAACAGATCCCCCTGTCCCCTAGACCCATTTTTGTCTTTTGGATCATTATAGTAATATGAATTAATACACAGTTCTGCTGCAGATTGTTTTTTATACAATTCAATAAAGAAATATTTCCGGTTTATTAAATATATTTAAAAATGATTTTCTAAATATTATTTGGTCTTTAATAATTACATAAAATAATGTTACTATTTACATTAGTTTATGTAATTATTAAAGTATGTAATTATTATTAGTATTTATGTAATTAGTATTTATGTAATTATTATTATTAACATTAGAGTAATTTTTTGTGGTCTTAAGCTACAGATAAATCCTTTTAATTAACATTCTTCTTTATTTTCATTATTAACATTATGATAATTACTTAAATATTCTATCTCCAAAAATTTAGATATTTAATGAAACACTTTCCGGTGGTGAAGCATTAACGCCCCCCTCCAAACCCCTCAAAAGAAAGAAAAGAAAATTAAATGTTAAAAACTAAATAAATAAATAAAATAAAAATTTAATCACTTGATAAATAAGAATTCTCTAAATCTAAAATCTTTATTTTGTATTTTAGTTTTTAAATTTATAAAATTTTCAATACTTAAACTATTGTTTATACAAGTTGTAGGCGATTTACTTCATTCTACTCAAATTCTTGCATTTTGATTTCGAAAATTCAGATATTGTTTCAGTCTTCACGTAGGTAAACGGTAAACATTTTTAATGGCATAGAGAGTTGTACAAAAAATACGAAGAAACTTGAAGAATATTAAAATAAAAATTGAAAGCAACCGGTAGCAGATTATAAAAGAATATCAGAGGTGAAAGTTTTCAGGGGCTATCTTTAATTCCAGATCCCCCCACCCCTCTAATTACTTTCCGAACACTATAGTGAGGAAAGTATTGTAATCATGTCAAAAATCCGAATTTGAGATTTTGATGTTTCTATACGTTTCGAGGTCCCCTGAGTCCGTTTCGACTATTTTTACGATGATGCATATATGTGTGTGTGTATGTGTGTGTGTATGTCTGTGAGTGAACACGCTAGCGTCTAAATGCTTTGTTCGAATAAGCTGAAAGTTGGTACGTATATTGTAAGTATCCATAGTACGAACCCTATAGATTTTGGTTAATCTAGCATTTATAGTTTTTTTAAAGGGACACCAGGAAAAATTCTTTATCATTATAGCCTATGGGGCCAAATTTTTTAAAGTGCGATAGCGTCTAATTGCTTTATTAAGCTGAGAAAAAAATTTGTACACATGTTAAAGGTCACACTTGCACCAACTGTATAGATTTTGGTGAATTTAGCACTTACAGTTTTTTTACAGGGACACAAAGGAAAATTCTTTATCATTATGGCCTATGGGACCAAATTTTTAAAAGTGCGATAGCATCTAAAAGCCTTATTCAATTGAGCTGAAAATTTATATGAATATTATAAATCACTGTTGTACTAAATATAAGCATTTTCGTGAATCTAGCATTTATAGGTTTTTACAGGGACACAACGAAAAATTCTTTATCATTATGATCTAAGGGCTCAAAGTTCAGTAGCGTTAAATAAAACTAAACATCGTGTAATATATGGAGAAAAATACTTACACTCTAATATGGTTTTCTCTCTTTTGTTTGTTTAACAACTCCTCTTTCTTTACTTTATCTACAAAACTGTTAATTACTCAATCTTCGGAAAGTCGAGTGGAGTCACTCCAGATTTTTTTTTTTCTTTGCAATGCCTTAAGAATTCTACAAATATAATTTATTATGAATATAAATAAACAATTTTAATAATAGCCACGAATAATAACCTTAATCTATTCTTTCACGATTCATTTTGTATACAAATAGCAGTTTTTAGGGTTATGGGATGTTACGTAGTTTTTCACCCTTTGAATATGGAAATAAAACAATTTATTGTCTCCTGAGGGAGTGAACTGCTCCTGAATCATCTCTAAACTGTACGACTCCATGAGTAACCGTGCCATTCTAGACTCAGAGCTGATAAACGGGAAGTGCTGGGTTCAATCCCAGGTCTAGCTCGTCGACCTAGCCGTTCGGAGTTTTCAGTAGTTTTCTCCGAGACTCACATAAATCTGGGCTTGACCCCCTTCGAAAAACATCCCCCCTCAGAGGGCACACTCCCCAGGCCTAGGTCCCTCGAGTAGTAGATCGGCTTTAGTTCCAAGCACTCTCTTAACTTTATAATACTCCGAATTAAAAACTGTCCAGTTATTGAAATTTTCCCCTTACAAAGAAAGAAAAGAAGGAAAAGGAAAAGTATGATTAGCAAAAATTATTTCTGTCAATGCAAAAACTTGTCTGAAAGTTTTCTGCCAATGCGTTATTAAACGGAATCTATTAGCTATATTTCAGTGAAACTGTATTTTTAAATTGCAATTACTCCACAATCGTCTGCGTCCGCCTCTCTACATAAAAATGTAACCACAGTCTTGGCATGCTTATGATTATGGTATATTCATCTACGATATTTTGAAAACACAGTTGGATTTTGTACTTAAAAGTAACGTTTTATGTGGATCGGTTATTTTGAGATATAAATTAGTCCGCAACATGTAGCAGCCTGGATAAAATTTCGTATTAATTTAAACATTTTCTCACTCAATTTCATATACACTCTGTACTTTGAATCCTTAAATATCAAATTGTATTCTTAAAAATCTTAACTTGTCAAAAAATTTAATTTGTAACCCATCCCACCCCTCTATTTCCATTGCTCGGTAACAGCAACAATAATTTTCTTTTTCTTGCATTGTTGTTTTTTAACTTGTGCATAGATATATGCATACATATACATACGCAAGCAGATTTTCAAAATTTTCAGAAAGCAAAATTAAAAACATTGGATGGTTTAGAGTACAAACAGTCCCCCTCTCCCTTAAAAAAAAAAAAAATAAATAAATAAATAAATAAAAAATTGTCATATAAAACTCCCATCTATAAAATCTTTATTTTGTATTTCGATTTTTAAATTTACGTATTTTTTTATTATTTTAATTATTAAATATATAATGTAGAAATGACATACTTTTTCCTCAATTCCTGCTATTTCGTTTTAAGGTAATCCAGATTATTTTTCAGTCTTTCAGCAAATGCCAGCAAACATTTTTAATGACATGAAGAGGCTGTAAAACGAATATATAGGAAAACATATAGAACTTTCAGACGATATTAAACTAAAAACTAGTATGATGTGGCCACCACATTACTTCCTTCTGTATAATTTTACACAAAATTTATTCAATACAAATTACTTATTATCAAATTATTTTCCATTATAAATGCAGACGATTTTTATCTGACAGAATTATATTATCACTGAATGCCGAAAGATGTGAATTTTTTTCCAAATCAAAAGAAATGACTTTTTTCCAAGTTTTTTTTCGTTAAAAGTAAAGAAAAAAAATGCACATCTTTGTTTTAAATTATCACAGATCTGTACTTCAACCATTCGTTTGAAAGGCATTGACGATATCTTTCGAAAGATACCCATATTGAAAATTTACTCCCCGGGAGGGCACTTCCCCCAGGGGGGGGGGGGGGGGGGAGCGATGCCCTCAAATGCACAAAATTTTTTCCCTGGTTAACGACTACTATTATCAAGAATTTATATTAATTTTACAATCACACGTTTAAAATAACTCTCATTATGTATATTTATACGAAATTTTGTCCTATACTGCCATGTTAAAAATTTAGAAAAATGCGATCACAGCACCACCTGCTGAGCCATTGTTCCACAAATCTAATCAGCACCAGTTCATGATGTCAGGGTCCAACTAAATAACAAGTTTGGTTAAATTTCGTTCATTGGTTTGTGAGATGCAGCGTCCAGAAAATTTGTGACACACACACACAGAGAGACAGACAGACATTTTCTAAAAACAGTCAAATCGTGTTCAGGACATCCCAAAACGTGTAAATCCATCGAAAACTGGAGTTCGAATATTTTCACAAATCTAATACTTTTCTATATATACAGATAGAAGAAAATAATAAAAATCACAGGAAACAGATTAAAATATTTAGAAATATTACCGCCTGTAAGTAAACACACTTTTAAAAGCATCCCTAAACTGTCTAATCCTCAGAACAAAATTTTCTGATACTTCAACATGCCCCCCCCCCCCCCCAACCTCACAAAGAAAAAAAAATTATGTTTAACATTTTTTTTTTTTTTTTTTGGTCTACGCAAAAAATTGTCTGAATATTTTCTGGCCCAGTTTTGATAGGACAGTATCAATTACATCTATTTTAGCGAAAAAGTAGTTTTAAATTACAGCCAATTGACATTTCGGCTATCTCTGCCTTACAAAATAAATTTGTGGACGAAATATTGTCATGACTGTCGTTAAGACACAAAAGTACAAAAAACACTTGTGCATTAACTGTACTTATGAAAATTGTAGGTTTGAATTGGTTAGAAAAATGTAACCTGGATAATATTTCGCATTCATTTGAACATTTCTTCGTACAACTTAATGCTATGTTTTCAGTCTTTGAATATCAGTTTGTACACAGAAAATTAACAAGTTTGAAAGTGTAATTTAACCCCTTCCCCACTTCCCCCATTTATTCCCGCTGCAGGAAAAGAAACAATTTTATTAGTTTTTCTATGTTGCTTGTTTCTGTTTTGTTATATGAAATATATAAATATTGTACACAGAAGGAGATTTTAAAAATTTCAGAAAACAAAACTGAAAATATTGTGTTGGTATCTATACAAATCATTCCCATCATCCCCCCCCGCCCCCTCCCCCCCCACACACACACACTATAAAATGTTTAGCATCAAAAGATCTATATAATTTGCAATAATATTTCTGGACTTTGTGGTTCTAATTAAAATTTAACCTTATTCTTATCGTAGAAAAACAATGCTCATTTAATAAACTCTTCTGTCATTAGACATCTGGTCTTCTCAGAAAAAAAAAAAAAAAAAGAAATGCTTAAAAACAATGTTTTAATTCATACCAAAATCTTGTCGGAAAGTTTTCGGACTTTGTGTTGATAGGACAGTGTACGTTTGACTTATTTCAACAAAAAAGTATTTTTTTTAATTGCAGTCAACCTGTAATCAACGTCTCCGCCCCGCTGTATAAGCGTGTAGGTGTAGTTTTGGCAACGTATGGTTAGGAAACATTTGTCTAGTGTAATTCGATAATCCAGTTGTTTTTATACTTCAAAATAATTCCGCATTAAATTGAACTTTTTTAAACTTCGATTTGAATTTATTCACAGAATGTAGCCTGTGTAAAATTTAGTATTAAACATTTCTTTACTCAACTTGATTCATAAACTCTACATTTAACTTTAAACATCAATTTGTGAGCAGATTGCGCTACCAGTTTAAAAATTTAATCTAATCTCCCTCCCCTCCCCCCCTTCCAGTATTGTCGCTGTGGGAAAAAAAATCGTTTTTCGTTTCTCTTGCATCGTTTCTTAATTTATATATTAAATGTTAATACTCACAAAAAAAAAAAAAAAAAAAAAAAAAAAAAACTAAAAACATTGCTACATTCTCTCTCCCAGAAAAAATAATGTTTAACATCAAATAGTTATATATAATTTCTAATAATGTTTCTCTGTTTTTATGGATGTGCTAAACTGTTTTAACACTCCCCCCCCCCTCCGGCTAACATGTCGAAAATTCGTCCTTTTCCATTAAAAGCTCATACCGGTATGAATGCACGTTGTCGAGAACATCTAAATTAAGTTTCTTTTAATCCATGAAAATAATTTTAGACCAATTTATTTGTTTTTTCATAGGTTTCTCTGCAAACAGAATGTAGGCTTTTTTATGTCAGGTGCTATAAGCGTATACTGCCGTAGTTGTACACCTCTAATGATTTCTTTGCTTTTGCTATTCTTATTGCTCATACGGACTTCTAATTTATTTTCTTCTTATTTGCTACCGTGCGAAATGTCACGCGTCTATGTCGTTTCAAAACAATTCTCCTCCCCCTGTTGATTTTGTGTACCTTATACAGTCGGAATTTGTACGAAATTCAAAACAACAGTCTTCTAATTTTTTTTTTCTTTTTTTTTTTAATGAGCAATTTATGAAGAAAGCATCTGTTATTATTATTAACTAAAAGGGCCTCTTTCGGCATTCTAAAATATTTACCCTCTCTCCCATATGGAAATATTCTCTAAACTGAACGAATGCAATTACAAATTAGAAGCTCTTCAAAATGCTTTACAAAATCATAGGCAGATAAGACTATCTATCCCGAACCGTTGCATTGATATAACTATGACATTCTCATCATTTTGCTCCATTGTAAATTAAAGAAGATACGCATGTAAAAATAAAGTTAAAGATGTATATGCAATATTTGTAAACTATTGATATAAAATTAGCAGCAGTATCATACATTTAACTTCGACAAAAGACTTGTGTATTTACATAAGAAATTTAATTAATTTCTGCTGCTTTTGTATAATTTCTATAATTTTGGCCTCTGCAGTAAATACATAAAGCATTATGTAACCGAAATACGTAGCTAGATACTACATACTAGATTCTAGGTATCTTTGAATTCAATAACTCTCTTTATAAGTTTCAGGATTTAAATATAAAAAAATAACCGCTAATACAACTAACATAAACAGTCATTGTTTTTGTTGATTATTAAAGTAGGATAAAAGATTATATAAAATTTAACTTACCTAATTATGAATTCCAAATGAAAACACGAATTGCTTTAAGTTCTTCAATACAGTCAACAACAACAAACCTTTAATGAGTAGATACGAAGATAAACATTCCGCAGAAACAATCTAATTTTCCCTAACGTTCCCTTTCCTCCCCCCCCCTCTTTTTTTTACGTAATAGTACACTGCAATGAAACAAACTATTCAGTATATTTCTGCCTTCAAAACTTCTAGTTATATATATATATATATATATATATATATATATATAGGTATTTACTTTATATAAAAATAATTTAAGGTTATGCATTTATATAGTTTTTTATTTAATGTATATGTCAAAATCCCTACAGGGAAAACGTTATTTTGAAAAAGGAAATATCTGTAAATTAAGAACTGAGTTTCTTGGTTCAATGGTTCTAACAGAGAACTCATATAAATTTATGGAGAGCCTCAATACTTTTTCTGTACTTTTACAGAAATTTTTGACAGTGAACCGAGTTTCTTGATTCACTGCTTTTAACAGTGAACTCATGTACATTTACGGAGATTCTCAATACATTTTCTGTATTTTTACAGAAATTTTTAACAGTGTACCTTAATCGTGATAAAATTGTCAATGAAAAATCTGATTCTACTTTGCTGTCTACAGCCTGGAAAAATTTGTTTAATTCAATTAAATAATTTCCTTCATTATGTCTATAACATCATATTAGTTATAATAAAATAATTCTAATAAAAATAATAATAATAATAATTAATGGATAAATTTTATTAAATTTACTTATTAGTTTAATATTATTGAATTTAAAAAAAAAAAAAAAAATTGTTTACTTCTTTCCTCCCTCCTCATTTTGTGGTGTGTGTGTACGTGTATTCCTCTCTGATTGGTCCTGCCCTGCATGTTGCTTCCTATTGGTTGTTTGTGTTGCTCCTCCCCCTCTGGATTTTGTCCTGCTTTCAGTCTTGCTTTTGCTTCCAAGGCAGTTGCACATGTTTGCACCTGATGAAGAAAGGCTACGTCCTTTCGAAACCGGTTGTGCTGATTTAAAATTTATGGTGTGTGAAGAAGTTTTAATTTCTTGCTATTGTCTGTACGCCAGTTTTTGAATTTATTTTTGGTACTAGGATTTATTCACTTTTCTTGTTTTATTATTTGTTCCCTGGTGCAATTTTCCCTTGGGATTTTATTCTCTATAGTATTAAAATATATGAATGGATAAAGTTTCAATCTTTATAGGAGCATTGTTACATTATGATCGTTTTATTTCCGACCTGAAAAGAGGAGTGCTATAAGTATGAAGCTTTTGTCTGTTTGAGCATTGCAGTTGCCAAACGCACAGACCTATTTATTTATTTATTTTTTGTTTTGTTTTTGAGAATGCTGGTTCAGTTGGAATGATGATTAGCTATGCTCAATAAAAATCTGTTTGATAGAATTTATTATTATTATTATTATTTAATCAATTGAAATGTAATTGCTCGGACGCAATTATCTTAGATATTTTATAATTTTATAACCAGCAAGTTTCCAACTTATGTTAGATATTATAGCTATATAATTTCAGACATTTTCTTACAAATTTAACTTGGAAAATAAATCATGGTATTCTTTTGATTACACTATAAAATATCATTTTGAAGAAAAAATGATAAATTTTTGACCGATTTCAACAAAAAGAAAAAAAAATAATATCTAGTAATTATGAGTTTATAGTCGAAAAATCTGTTATTTGAATTGCATGTTCATTTTTTATAGAAGAATAATTTTTAAATAATTCAAGATCAATTTTGGTTAGCTAATAAAATAGTTATGAAATTATAAATTAGAATTAAAAATTCTTGTTAGCAGGGTTAGAAAGGCCTTAAACTTTAAAATAAATTAATAACAAAAATTTGATTTATTTAATTACTTTCAAATGGAAGCTTTCGATTTCGTTTGTTGTATATAATGTGTAAAATTGTAAATATTTTATTATTTTTATGTTTAATCTAATTCAAGTAAAAATCATAATAGTCTCATTTTTATTATTCTTGATAACATTTGACTCATTATTAATTATCACGAACTAAAACAAAAATAACTAAATCACTTGAAACATTTTGTGAACATATAAGCTTTCTCAATAACCTAAGATGTACTTGAAAATATATTTCCTCTTGATTCTATAAGCTTTCTTCACTGAGTGCAAACTTTTATAATTATTATATTTTTTCTACCAAGTAAAAAAATATTGGAGTTATATGAAATCTAACATGCATGTCATCTATTTTAATTATTTCCACATATTACATTTATCAAAAAGTTTAACATTACAGTAATTACACTTTAGTTAACCCAATTTAAAAAAAGGATAAAACTCTGATAAAAGATTTAAAATTTAAATTCGCAAATATAACTCATATTTAAATACAGCAGAAATGTATGAGAAAAAAGTTTAAAATGTTAATCAAATAAATGAACATATTTAAAAAGGTTAAAATCAGTCAACGATAAAAAAGTATGTGAAGAGTCGATGATTTCCGTAATAACTTTAGTAGTGATGTTCCCTAAATTATACTAATTCAAGCAATGAATTTGATCGTTAAAAAACATTTTAAAAAGTTTTCCCTCACGGTATCTTTAAACATTGCTTTCTTAATTTCTCCCAATTTAAAATTCTTCAATTACTAATTTTTCTTTTAAGAAAATTTTAATAAATTCGGTAAATATAAGTTTAAAAAATTTTTATAACAGTATTTTCTATTTAAACATTTCATTCATTTAACGTTAACATAATTAATGAATATCGGAAACAAAATCGAATTAACTTTAAACGTACAGCAAATTGTTGCAATTAGAGAACTGAAACTAAAGTTTTTTTTCTCTTGATTTAGAAAAAGATAAGCGAACATTTTTTGCAGAGATATATGGCAGATTTAACGTCATTCCAAATATTAAATTACTCTTTAAATTATCTATATTTGTATATGTATGTTTTTTAAGTACACTCATGTATTAACCAAGAATGATATAAGTGAAAAAATTCTAACATTCAACTTGATGTAATTTTTAAGATAATATTACTTATTTTTAAAAAAATATTCATTATAATATTTAACTTTAACAGATTTAATTTTTTATTATGTTATAATATTTTAATTAATTATAGTTTTCACTTAAAAAAAATATATTATTCATTATAATATACTGTTAGTGAAACTATAATTATCTAATATTACTTTTTGTTTCAAAAATACTTTTTTTTCCCTATCATCATTTAGTTTTAATTTTTTTTCTGAATTGTTTAATTTGTTACTTAATTAATACCACACATAATAGTGAATTCTTATTTATAATAAATTAGTTTGAACGTATTATTGCGTGAATAATTTTTTAGGAAATATAGTCTCAAATAAATTCTGAATTACGTTTTTACGTATTGTGTGGTGTTAGGCAATTTTTTTTTAAATAAAGAATTGACCTTTTAAACACCTGAAGTATGAATGGTGTGCTCCCCTTGGACGTATTTTTAAAGTGTCCTAGACGTATTAATGCCTGCTTAGGAGAAAACCACGAATGAATTTAATCGGAAGCGACGATGAGCCCGACACCTCCAATCTAACACCTTTGAAAGCAAAGTTTTTAGCCATTGGGAGAAACTTTGTAAAAATTGAATATTTCTACCAGTCACTTCACCACTCATTTTTGACTACTAGATCAGTATGAAAGGTAAACGAGGAAACAAGAAGTAATTAAACCAATTGTTTATTTGAACTTTCCTTTTTTCTAAAAGAAAACTAAGGAATCTGTGTAACTATTACTTGTAATGTAGGGGTGGAAAATTGTCGTAGGACTCATACCCGTATTTGTTTGAAAATTTTCACTTATAAAATCATCGGTTTAAGAAGAAGAAAATTTTGTTTCATAAATACCGGTATGAATACTGCGCCAATTTTCCACCCAAGGCCTGATGAGGCTTTTTAATGGAATTTTAAAGAAAAATGAGCAATTTTAACGCCAAATCATACTAGAAATGAAGAACGTTAATATTTTATAACCTAGCTAAGCTTCTTTGAATGAAATTACATAAAATATCTTCTATTATTTACAAATTCGTAACAACAATGTTATACAATTGAGACCGAAACTTCCTTAGTTCCGTGACTTTTCACCTAGTACTTTCAACTATTGTTTGCCGAAACCATCGACACCGTAAACGAGCATTCCATGGATTTTGAGCGTTTGGCACCTCTCCGTGATTTTTCTGAGCATTTGAGCGTCTAAAGTTCCACATCTCTGAAACTTACAGGAGTGTGCTTTACGGCAAAACAACGGATTAATAGTAATTTTGAGGCTCTCAATATCTATGAGCCACAATGCACCTGGTTTTTAAACGCCTTCTAAAACTTATACAGGTTATTTAGTTAAATTTATTAAAACAGTCGAACCTCGTTAATGTGAACAGTGTTAACGTGAGTTACTGTTAACATGAAATGTTACCACACTCCGTCAAAATGAAGATTAGTTTAGTTATACGAAGATTAGTTACTGATAACTGATAACATGAACATAATTTTTATCCCCCTTGAGATTCACGTTAACAAGGTTTGACTATATTTGTTAAAAGTAGAAACTTTCATTATTAGCAGTTAACTTCTACTGCCTTTCAAACCATCTGAACAAGTTTCCAAACTTACATAATAACGTCTTAATAATATAAGCCCACGTTTACCGAAACTAATGCTGAAACTGATCACATCGCTAAAGTAATGTATTGTTATAAGGTAATTAATTTTACTTTTAGTTACCTTGTAAATATAATGAATAAAACAATGAAGAAGGATAATTTAACAATATAACTATATATAATCTGAATCCTAAATTGAGAATTCGTTGCAAATTACAACCGCAGGTGGCAACACTATTCAAGTATCTATTTCTGAAAATCTGAATGCTAAACTGAGAAATTTTTAATTTGAATGGGTTTGTGACGTCTGTATATTTACTCCATGAATTCTTTTCATATTACAACTGCAGATGGTTGCAGTATTCAAATTACTATACTGATAATCTCAATCCTAAATTGAGGATTTCACTTGAATCTGTTAGCGATATCTCTATTTTTACTCCATATACTTTGCTAACATTGTAATGACATTAACTGTACTTTTAACGGCTTTCTGAGTATTAAATTTTACATCTGACATACATTTCATACATTTTTAAGTTGCTTATTTCTTAATTATTTTATTTGTGATTACAAATTTTATTGGTGTTTTATCACTCATAATTATTTAACTAATTTATGGTTTCTCATATGTTGTGGTGAGTTTACTTTGATAAACGTTTTTTTCTTATTTTATTTCAAATGGATGTTTCAGGCCTGTGCACAAATAAATACTTTGTGACAGAAAAACATTCATTTATTTAGGATATTTGCATTCTACCAGGCACTTGATAACGTTAGGATGCAAATAATACTATTTTCTTTTACGAACTTGCTTTAATTCATTTATATTTGACTTTATTTCTAATTTGGTTTGATTTGTGTGGTCTTTGTTTTTCGATCATATTAATTGTTTAAATACTGATATTAAATCCTCTTTAAATTCCAACTGTATGTGCTGATAATATTATATTTATACTGTACATTTGGATTATCTATATATACATATGTATATATATGTGTGTGTGCGTGTGTGTGTATGTATGTGTGTACAATATATTGAGATAAAGAAGATAAAATTTTATCCACGGTTTCTATAGACTTGAAAGTTTTGTTCATTGGTTCAAATAATAAATGAAACATACAAAATTCACTGATTTATTTGCAGAGATTTTTCATATAAATTTATTTTAGTATAATGTATAGTTTCTATCATCACAGAACACAAAACTTAATTAAAGAGTTTATTCATAAAACAAAATTTATAAATTTACACTGTAAATAGAAGCGTCTTAAATTCAAACAGAAATGTCAATTCAGACACATAAATGTCTGAAACACTTACGCATGCAAAATTTCAGACGCATATGCTGTCTTAAATTGATACACGTAAGTGTCTTTTTTATAAATGAGCTGATATAAGTGTCTGAATAAGGTTAATATGTCTGAAATTAAGACATATAACATTTTAGACACATAAAATATCGGACATTTTACAATTTAGGAACTTAAAAATTCAGACATTTCAAATTTCAGACACTTAGAAATACAGACATTTGTATAACTTACCAAATTTTCAATATGAAATCTACTTTAAGCAGCATGCATATCCTGCTTTAATATTTTTTAACAAATAAATTTGATATTATTTTATATAATATAAGTAGTTAACTTATTTAAAATACTTAGACGCGAAACTTATTCAGTTAAAAGTTAAAAAACAAAGTTAATTTTTATTTAAAGTTCTCACATGTAATAATAAAAAATAAATAAATAAATAAATAAGATATACGAAGCATGTATCTTGTAGCTAAGAAGCGAATTCCTAATTAAACGTTCTCAAACAAATTGTGCATAATTGATTTTTTTTTTCGCATTTTAATTATTTTATGTTCCCTACACTTCAAAATGTAAAAGAACAATTTTTTGGTTTCATGTACAGTCGGTAACAAAAGTGTCCGAACACTAGCAAAAATTCCTATATAGAAAAAGAACACTTCATACGGTTTTGTTAAATAAATCCTTATCGAATCATGTTCTTACACTGACTAAGACCAGGATTCGACAAGGATTTATTAAACAAAACCGTATGAAGTGTACATTTTTACCTAGGAATTTTTGCTAGTGTTCGGATACTTTTGTTACCGACTGTACATAGTTTGTTTTCTTACAAATACCACTTTTAAAAAAATCGTTAAAAATCCATAGTCTACTATTTTTTTTCATATTTATTACGCATTTTACAAAAAAAAAAAAAAAAAACTCTAAACCTCTACACATATGAAATTTAAGATAATAATATGTATTAATCTCTAGCTCTTATGAACAGTTTTATTCCAAAGACGTAAAACTTCGATTTGTTTTGCGTATACTAAAATATATTTCCTTATACAAACGACCTCCAGTGTGAATACCGATGGCTTGATTAGGAAGACGCTGGACTGTGAATCCATTGATTGTCGGTTCGACTCCCGGTGAGGACAACGGTAATTGTTTTCGTAAAAATTATTAATGCTTTTTTTTATGCTCTAGTCTAGGTTATTCTAAAATCTTTTTCACATGTAAACAGTATAACACTCATCTTTTCATTTATTTATTTATGAAAAATATTCACTGTAGATAGGATCAGAGATGGCGGAAACTTCAGACATTTCATGTGTGAAACAATATGCCTTTTAAGACACTTTTTAGCATCTTAAAACTGAACACCCATTTTAGACACAATTGTGTCTGAATTTCAGACACTTGTATTTGTACAGTGTATATAACACAAAGCAAATTACTAAATAAATTTTCATTATTTCGATATTTCTTCATGTATATAACTTTTTTTTTTTTTTTTTTTTTTTTTTTTTTTAGGTTTATGTGACATATCATTTGCATGCAATCTTGCACGCAAAACTTATGTCTACCAAAAATTAGCTCAGAGATTTTAAATTTTAAAAAATGTACATTAATTAAAAATGGACAGTTATACTAACTGTTGTGATAGAGAGATAAAACCTTTTTTGATACCTCTTAAGAATTATAAGTTTAAAAGTAAATATTTGTCAAACTATTGTAAAAAGAATTATAATCATTTTTTGCTGATATTTCCAGTTCAAAAGTTACCTGACCGCTTAAGCAGTTACAAATCGATAAATTAATATGAATGTTTTACGATATTACAGGTTATGCTGTAATCTACTGCTGCTAAAAACAATTATAAAGACGTAATGAAAGATTTAGAAGGATTTTACGCAAGTTGAATATTTCAAAGGGTTATTAGCTCTCATTATTAGTTATTAGCTGTCATTATTAATATGTATTGTGTTAGAATTAGGCTAAGTTAAAACTAATTATTAACTGCTGTAAAATAATCACTATAAATCAAATAATAAGGAACCTTTGAATGTCAATAATAAGGAACCTTTGAATGTCATGGCAAGTAATTTTGATTTAAATTCTGAAGCATCAGTCTGCCATTAAATTTGAGTGGTTAAACGATGAATTAAACGTGCAAGTGGATATATAATATTTAAATAAATATAAAATGTTATTTAATGATGATGAGTTTATGTTCAGGAGTTTGAAAGTAGCAGTTGTACTGTTTCAGTAATAATAAATATAATAAAATTTTAAATTTTCATCAAAAATTATTAGTTTTAAAATTAACGTAAACTATGTTTCAAAGAAATTAAATTATAGAGTGACTAAATTAAAGGAATTAAAGTTCTACTTTCTTACATACAGGTTCTGCCCAGAACAAAATGAGACTGATTCCATAAAATTCATTTATTTAACGGTAATTTTACAGACGCTAATATTCTTCAAAAGAGTCTCTTCCTGCATCAATACACTGTTGCCTATCGAATATGCCACCCATTTATTCTTGCTTGGAGATCTTCAATTGAAATGCTGTTTAGAATGTGGGTTGCGTTTCTTAGCTAGTTTTTTGTCAAAAATATTAAAAGAAACCTAAAAACAACTTCCCATGCTTAATTTTAACCGAAAAAATAGAAAAAGTGCGGAAGCAACAGATCGGGCCTGTACGGTGGTTGGAATAGCGTTGTGATGCTGTATTTTGCTAGGAACTGAGACAGGAGCTTGGCACAAATTTTTCGCATTTGAAGTTGATGTTCAGTCAATTTTGTAAGGTATCAACGTCTTCGCAATCATTTGACGGATCATTGTCCAAAAGCGCTATAATTTTAGCCACATTTTCTGAAGTTTGAGTACAAGATGGACTCCTTGCACGTTGTTCTTCATCCACGTCCTTTCTTTGAAGGCTTTTTGCCGCCTAAAATCTAGAGCCTTAGACAGAAAATAACTCCTATAGGCTTCTTCCAACATGGCAAGCTTTTTAATAGCCAATTTGTTCAGTTAAAACTTTATGGTATATCTCTGTTCCACATTCTGCTAAATTGTAAAAATGTAACTCCGCTTTCAAACATCTGCCTACTTCATGAGCAATCTAAGCGCTACAATAGGACAAGGTCAACTGACTTCCACTAGACACTGTGGATGATAGTTCCCACTACCTATACCACCCACAAACTTTGCCCATTTTGCCTTTGTCTCTTTTGCTTGAAGCAAAAACTTCAGGTTTATCACTTTCTGGTTAGACCTTGTATTTGCAAATATATATATATATATATAAATCTTCATTTTTTTTAATTGCACTTGAATTTTAACAAACAATTAATTAAAAAAATGTTTATTAATGATTAAAATTCTCTAAATAATGTGTACACAAACTGACAGTTCGATATGGAAATTCAGAAGCTCTCTTGGTTCGTTATTATATTATATAAGGTATAAAGCATTGAATAGTAATTATGATACAATTACATTATATATAAAACTGTAAATAAATACAAATGAAATGCAATACGAAAAGGTAAAGGTATGTGAAATACAAATGAAATGTAAAAAAAAAAAAAAAAAAAAAAAAAAAGGTAAAGTACCTTTAGTTTACATAGTGGAATAATTTTACCTTCTTCCTTTCACGACTTGACACTGTGACGTTGAAAATTATCAGAGAACAAAACAGCCAGTCATAACAAGTTAGATCACCACTTTTATTTTTGATCAAATTTTTTTCAGCCAGCTGCAGTTCACGTTTAAACCTTTGATTTAACATTATGCTGCTCATGTTACAGCGTATTGGTGACATGTATGGAACGTAAATTTGAAACAATTATTTAGATGTGCCCTGCATCTGGTGGAAAGATGTTTGAACATCCAAAGCAACTATATTTTGTTATAACGAATATTTTCTTCTTTATAAGATCATTTCCTGATGTCATTGTATAGGAAACGACGAAGAAAAAACATACACGTTTTAAGCGTTCTCTTTTTAATGTTTTGTTGTCTGTGTTCGTGTCTACAAGGTGTCTTTCCTTATTAACTCTATGATGCTCTAGCACATTCTAATCCCCTTTATTTTCCTCTTACCTTGTGCCGTTTTGGGAACGGAACGATAATTCCGACATTTTCCACCAACCGACGTTGTAAGCAGTCGCATTTGTTAGCATAGTGCCACGTTGTTATACCTAAACCACACTTGTATGACTATAGCTGAAGTCGTTCAGAAGTTAAAAGTGTAAGAACGGATTTTAGTGGCTCCCTAATATACAAATATAGATATACATTTATGAAATTGTTTCGCAACGTTATTTGTCAATTGATTTAGTATGACATAGATACATACATATAGGTGCAAGCACAGCATATATATATATATATATATATATATATATATATATATAGAAAGAGAGAGAGAGAGAGAGAGAGAGATATTAATTCTGAAACATTTAAAAATTACTGTTTATATTGTATTAAATTATTTATCCAAACAAATCACGTTTAAAAATTTAAATTTACATACATTTTCAAAATTAGTATGTATCACATTAAATATTTTAAATGCCTTGTTTAAATAATTAAGATCATAAGGAACAATAAAAAGAAAGCCTTCATCACTAGACTTTTTTTTCTATTATATTTAAGAACAAGAATGGGCAAAAATGGTTCGTGGCGGAGACCATGATTTGTTGGGAATTAGCTTCTATTTCCTGCAATAGGGCAGGTAGAGAACTGTCATTTTACTACTGAAGAGGATACATATAGATGCGCCATCCAATGTTAATTCAGTCTGCTTGGAAGGTTCATAAAGAAAAAAAAAATTAATATTTTTTTCTGACTGTTGAGAAATTTTTTTTCATCGTACATTTTATTGATCTGGTGAATCTGTGGATCGAATAGGTGGTTTCCGAAGAACTGGTTAGTTGGGGTTGTATTCACGTACCATAGTCCTTTGTTTTTTATGTTTACGATTCTCTAGTATCCATTTTATGTTTGGTATACCTGTGAAGATAGTTAGTATACTTAGGTATAGGGTCAGTTGGCATAACTAAAATATAGCTATGGCAAAGTATAATTTACCTTAATGCTAGTTCAACGTCTGAAGAACCTCACCAATATGAAGAGTTATCATTAACAACCTCCTGCCAAGACGGTAGTGAGTGTTTTCATTCGATGAGTTCTACAAATTCTAGAGAAACTCAAAAAGAGACATAAAGTCACATAAACCAAGATCAATAACGAATCCACCATTAATCAAGGACTACTCATCACCCCGAAATAAAATGTATGACTATATTTTTGTCAAATATTAATCCCGTTAGTACCTTAGAAAAACTGACGAAACAGTCGGTGAGGGATTTGCAGGTCTACCATAGTACAATAGTAAAAAATGAAGATGGACAGATGAGAATGATTCAAATTTGTCCTACCAAAATAGAATTGTTTCAAAATATAATCCACCTGTTCAAATAAACGAGTGTGTAATTCTTACATTTATAGTCGATTTCAAACTTTGAACTAATTCATTTGAATATCTATTGATAGCTATGTTATTCAGAAATATTTTTTCTTGGAAAATTCATTTGTTTATACATGTAAGCGAAAATTTTGGTCCAAGTATTTTTAAAATAAAGTGTTTTTAAAAAATTAAATGTTTTTTTTTTTCTAGAAAATTGCTGTATTCTGCCTTTAGTACCCCTATCCATATCATGTTATGCTAACTCGACTCTATTGGCATTTAAATTAGCCCCTCACCCGGGGTTAATTGGTATACCTGCGGACTCTTAAGAAAAGTATTTTTTGGTTGTTTAAACACTTACTTAATTAATGGGTAATGCATGATTTTATGGCCTAAGAATTAAGTTTTCCGATGCATTTATTAGGATTTCTCTATGTATTGTGCAAAAAATTGGAGAAACTAAAAACCAAAATTTATGCCAACTAGCACACATCTTCCTATATATAGTCTCCACTGACAGTGACTAGAAAAATTGAGCGTATCTATATTTTAATTATGCAAATAAAGAGAGGAAGATACCTGACATGAATAAAGGAGTCGTACTTGGCATATGTTTAGTACGACAAATTACATAGATAAAAAATTTTTTAAATTATGCTCCATATTAAAGTTTTTAAGACATTTTACATTACTGATATATATGCTACACTTTTACTTGAATACAATACTCAAAATGTAATTAAACATTTATAAGGATCACACTTGAGCCGAATGTTTCAAGAATAATTATTATCTATCATTAATAATATATTTTGTAATTAGCTCAGGCTGCTTAAACACATGTTATTAATGACTAATAAAATAATCATCATAAATCAACTCAGACACCTGTTTGGAATATAAATGAGAGTAATTTCGGTTTAAATTATGAATTATTAACCCTGCATTAATTTTGTATATTTAAAAGCTGAACTAACTGAGTAAACACTAAAGTAAAATTTAAATCAAGCTCAAATATTGTTAAAGTAAGCTGTTTTTATATCCCAGTTTGAAAGTTTGAAAATAACAATTCGACTTATTTTATAAAATAAGTATAAATAAAATTATTTAGAAATTCTTTAACATTTAAAATGTTTCAAATAACTATTCCTAATAAACTAAATTACTTACTCTAAAAACATCATGTTTTACAATTTAAAAATATTTTTTCTGAATTTCTAATAAAAATGAAGTATTAAGGGTTAGACGTCATCTGGAATAAATTATATAAGATTCAAACTGGAGTTAAAACTCGACGTCATGCCTGAAAATCAATTTCCTCACATTGAAATTCAATTTTCGAAAATCACGAAAACTACATTTTTAAATCCGTTGTTATAATTCCTTACTGAAATTCTTATTTTTTTTTTTTTTTTTTAATGAGCGATCATGGGGCTCATTAGAGCCGGCCAGAAGTAAAACATATTTTTTTGCCCATTAGAAGAAAGAGGTTTGGCACGCACACTCTTAAACTATTATGCCTGCGATCTTGCTGAATTTATACTGTATGGCTCCAATAGGTAGTATTCTTTTAAGTTACTGACTAAAGCAGATACGGAAGTGAGTGGATCTACATTAACTATAGATAGATAGATTAGAGCAGGTACAAAGATGCGAGGTTTTTCTAGGAGACTACGGCATTATAATAAGGGAAGGGGTTATGGAAAATGAAAAACTTTCGAAATTTTCCGAATTTCACTTGATATATATCTGTTCAAGAGTCATAAAACAACTGTATGCACAGAGTGCTCATTTGAAATATACTGCTAATAATACAAGGGCGTCTGGTATATGAATAATTTTCAATTATTTTTTATGGAAAATTAATTAACCGATTTCAATAGAATTTGATTTAGAGGTTCATAAAAAATGATTTGTTACAAAGGGGGCTAGCGAAGCTGACGAAGTTTGCTTCTGTATCCACAAATACTTACAAACATGTATATGTATATCTTATCATATGGTCTTGCGGGAAATTTAGAAAAACCGTGTTTTACCCGATCCACCGTCTTAAGCCGTAGTGGTCTATGCTCCTTTTTATTGTAATTCCAGTTCCATTTGTTTGAACTTTGTCCTTGTTTCACATAGTTTTCAGGGGTAAAAAATAATAAAAAATAATCTAAATCTAATATCTAAAAAAGAATATATATAAATTAAAAATTATTAATGAGTAAATTTTTCAAATAATCGCTCATATTCAGTTAAATTATTTATTCAAACAAATCATGCTTAGAAATTTAACGTTGGGTTACATTTTCAAAATTAGTATGATTTAGTAATAAATAATTTAAATCAATTAAAATCAATTAATTTACTTGACGTGAATAAAAGGGCCTCACATATTACAGTTATAGAGATAAAAATGATATAGATGTAAAAAAAAAAAAAAAAAAATGTTCATATTAAGCTATTACAAATTAAATAATTATAAGAAAATGTTACAAGTTACCGAAATTCATGCTGAAGAATTAACAGAATATAATATTTAAGAAGTAATTATAAATTTACAAGGATTATGTGAAATATTAATTTATCAAGCGCAATTACTATCTGTCATTATTAATAATATTTTGTATTCTACTCAGCTATGTAAACACTTTTATTATATATCAACAAGCATATATTATATAGTATATATCAACTTAGAAACCATCTTAGACTATAAATGGGAGTAATTTTGGAATTCTGAAGTAGTTGTCCGTTATTAATTTTGAACAGTTAAGAGGTGAACTACGTACATAAGTAGTTAAGTAATATTTAAATGAAGCTGAAATGTTATTTAAGTACGACAAATTTAAATCTTATGTCAGACAGTTATATGAATATAACATTTTAGCAGGTTTTACTAAAATAAATATAATGAAATAATAAATTCTCATTATGACTTTTTTAGTGTTAAGGGTGCACATCAGTCATAACCCTCTTTACTTCTTTTTTACGTTATCCTATGGGATATTTGTTGCTTTTTTCAAGACAGCAAATTTAAAAGTGAAGTTCTTAAGATTCTGTTTTTTTTTAACATTGCACTTTGAACATGTTGCTTTTTAGTTAAGTGAATTTTAGTTAAGTGATTAGTTAAGTGCTTTTTATTTAATTCTTGTCTTCCTTTATCTGTATACAGAAATATCATTCCTTATCACCTATTTCGCATACTTAGACTTTGTTCATCTCAGTACAAAACAAAAATATTAACCATTTAATTAAAACTGCTGCTGATATGGGTTATCCCAAGCGATTTATTTATTATATTATATATCAATAAATGTCCATTGTCTCACAAAAATAAATAAATAAATAAATAAATTTAATATATATATATATATATATATAATAAAAAATGCAGAGTATGGGAGGGAAGATGTTTGATTAGGGAGGAAGGGTGGTGCTGTATGGTTGGTTGGGTGGGTTGATAAATTTAATTATTTAAAAAAAAGAAGCATAGTATTATCACAATTCCAGGTTGCATCCTCTTTTTCTGGTTAATATTATTTAAGTTTCAACTCGTCATACATTATATTTGTTTATTTATTCAAACATAAAATTTCATTCTATGCATAATCACATTTGGTGGTTTCATTAATTTTAATCAATTCTAAATAAAAAAAAATAATAATAATAAATAATAAAAAAAATACATAAAAAAAATACATAAAAAATACATAATAATAATTAAAATAATAATAATAATTCACCAACAAACAAAATCATAATGTCTTAATCATTACTTGTTGGCCTTTTGATGAGATTGCTTAAGAATAAAAATTAAACTAAAGTAAAAATTGGAAGTCAAATCTACAATTACTTAATAGTAAATCACTTTTTTCACGTAAGATAGCGCTAGCTCACGTAACGTTGAAGATTAATTCTAAACTGAAAACAAAAAAGATTAACGTTAAAATTAAACAACCCTGTTAAATATCATCTTTTTAATAGTGTTTTTAGCTTTTAAATTTTAAAGATTAATAAATATCACTTAATGCATTCATTTATTTCATTTCAGAAGCAACTAGATCGATTAATCGTTTCTTTACTTTTAATCTTTTCTTTTCACTAATGTTCGTTTTGGCAACCTGTTTATTTATACTATTTCTGTTTGGAATCGGTTACATGTGGACATATTAAAAATACTTATTACATTTTTCAATTTTGGTTGTATTACTGTTTAATCTAATTTCCTTTTTTACTTTGTTTTGTTGCAAGATACAGACTTGCGTTGTATATTGCTTGAATTAGCTATACAGCAATCCGAAATCTTGCACAATGCTGACAAAGATGCAAGTTTCCTGATGAGTGATCATTTCTGGTTTTCAGCATTTAAAATTCTATATTTCATTTCATGAATTCTCTTTTCTTTTAACAGATCCTTTTGGTTAATTTATCTCTTTCCATTTATATTGTTTGATGAATGTTTCTATTGGATTAATGGATTATGCAAATTATCTCATCGTTAGGCTTATGTGTTATGTGCGTCATTTCTCTTCTGCGTAAGTAATTTAACATGTTTTTACTACCCAGTGTGCTTAAATTAAATTATCATCGTGACAATAATTTTATTCGAAACACATCTCATTTAAAATTTCATATGTTGGTATTTTCATCTATCTTTCATTTGATGAGTGTTGTAAAGGAATTAAATTATTCAAATTATATATATATATATATATTAGAAATCAAACTTAAATAGTTTTATTTTATTAAGTAAATTTTGGATTCTAGTTAATTATCTCTGTTTTTTTTTTTTTTTTTTTTTCATTTTGCACTACACTAAGAGGTGACATGTTCAAAGCAAAAAAAAAAAAAAAAAAATCAGAATTTGAAAATTTTATTTTTCAATTAGATGTCATATCGCTATAAAACGAAGCGATGAAAATCCCATACAATATTAAGGGAAGGGTGATAGAATTAAATGGCGTATTAAAGTAATGCATTTAGGGAAGAAAAGTGTACAGGTACATAAATAAAACCATAGCCTCCTAAACTAGATGACTACCGCGTGGCTCGGAAACTTGGCAACAGGTCAAGCTGTAGACAGTGCCACTTGGTACAGATTGCACACTTTTTTATTCAACTGCCCCCAATAATTTTAAGAAGTGATATATGATATATATAATCGACGTTTCTTAGATTCTATTCGCCTTTTATGTGTATCAATTCCCACTTTTAAAATTTTTGGTGGCTGTTGCATAAAAAGTTGCTCAATCTATACCAGGTTGCGCTGTCTACCTCCAAGTTTCCGAGCCACGCGAAAAACATCTAGTTTAAGAGGCTATGGGTAAAACAATCAAAATTCTATGTCGACATATATATTTTTATATGAAGTGTATTATATGCTTTTAAATGAGGTTAAATTTTGCGTATTACTCAGTAAGTTATCTGCATAGATACAGATATTTTTTCGTTTGAAATTTGTAACAAGATATTCGTAGTAAATAAGCTCAGTTTATAAAGTTGGATGTTAGTATGATGATGCCATCTTAACACTTTCGTGACCGCAAGCTTTTGTCTTTTTGACAGTAAAGTTCATCTGAGAGCGTTATCCTCCTAATTTACGATATTTCAGAACAAAATTTTGTATATTCACATTTCTATTACAAATGGAAACGCATTATAATTGTATTCTTTCTAATCAAAGTATTTATATCCATAGTATATTTGATTGCACAAATATGAATATTAAATATATTCTTAAGATATAAATAACATACAAATCGTTAAAGGAACGTCTGCTGGAGAAGTTACAGATTTTCAAATGACGTGAATCTACGTCAGCGGTCGCGAAAGTGTTAATACTTACCTAATTAGTTTGTTCAAGTTCGCTTTTTATACCCATAAACTATTTTGTGATTTCAGCAATTTCCTTTACAGTCAGGTTAGAACATGTATTGAATACAAGTGCACTGTTTCTACACCCCCATTTTTTTTTTTTTTTTTTTTTTTTTTTTGTAAACCAAATCTTATTATATACAGTCGTTGATATTTCCATTTTTTGTTATGGATACACTGTTAAAACTGATTTCTTAAAAATGAGCTAAATTGTCTCAAAATAGCTCGGAAACAATATATACTTAAATTTGAAAACCTATGTACTCATTTTTCAGTATATTGACATGCTCAAAAATGGGGATATTTGGATTCTTGTTGGTCAACCCTATTTTTGAGCATGTCATTATACTCAAAAATGAGTACATAGTTTCTCAAATTTAAGTATATGTTGTTTCGGAGCTATTTTGAGACAATTTAGCTCATTTTTAAGAAACCATTTTCAACAGTGTATCAGTTATTTTTTATCATTTTTTTTCTATCTGTTATTTTTATATCAGATAACAAAAATCACTTATTTATAAATAAATTTTAATTGAAAAACATTCTGTGTATTTGCAGCCCGTAAAATGCAATAGTCACATTATATGTAGCTAAAATTATTATTATTTTTTTTTTTCCAATGGCTAGGCAAAAGTTACAGAGGACTATAAAATTACAAAACGAATTATAGACAATATAACATACAACAAAAGACCGAAGTCATTGCCTAAGGAACGATCTTGCCTCCCAATATCTCGAAAAATTAAATTCTAGTTTGTTGCAGAATTGACCAACTCAAAAATAAGTTGCAAAGGAAGCCAAATCCAAAACGATAATTTGAATATCTCCTCCCATTACCTGCCTTTGTCACCTTATATCGAGATTCAAAATACACCTGCCCAAGAGATTATACAAAACTGAATATTTTTTTATTCTACCTTATTTTGGCTAAGTGTAGCAAACAAAATCACATATTTCTCATTTTTTTTTCTTTTTGGAGATGGCCGATTTTGCAACTAGATGGCGCAATTAAACTATTTATCCAAATGAACCATTAATTACGAAAATTTTCAAAATTAGTTTTATTTAGCATTAAATATTTTAAATTCATTAGAATTAATGAAGATATTTTACTTGAATGAGTGAGCCATACTTATCATGGATTAAATGTTATTAAGATAAAAAATTTCTCAAATTAAGGTTGTTAAGTTTTAAGTTACAAGTTTATAAATTCATATGAAGATGTCACAATTTTACGCGCTACTTAAATGCATGCTACTTAACTATATTATTAAAAATGTCATTATGGATTCACAAGGATTATACTTAAGCTAAATAATTCGAGGAAAATTGGTCACTGTCATTATTAATATGCTTTGTATAGACTTAAGTTACTTAAACACTTGTTATTAACGACTATAAAATAATCATCGTAAGTCAACTCATAAGCAAGTTTGGAATATAAATAGAAACAATTTTGGTTTAAATTTTGAAAAATCAATCTGTTTTTAATTTTATGTAGTGAAGAGATAAAGTGAGTATATAAGCAGATAAACAATTTTTAAATGACGCTAAGCTGTTACTTAATTTAATAAGTTTAAATCATATGCCTAAAATTTTAAAAGTAACAATTTAATTGATTTAATGGAAATAAATTTAATAAAATTTTAATCTTCATTAAGATTTTTCTGCGGTAAAAATATTACATAAAAAAATGTTTTCTGGAAAAAGAAAATTCAGTGCTACATAGATAAACCAAACAATATTTTTGTTATCATATAATTTTTAGGAACATCGCATTTGAGTTTGGTTAAATTTTACAGATTATATAAATAAGTTTTGAAACATAGTAATTCATATTTCTAATTAATATTAATAATAATATAAATAACTTTAAGATTGCATAATCAAAGAGCTCGGAAAGGAAATTCAGAAAACTTTCTTATGATTTTATTATTATTATTATTATATAAAATATGCCCTATATTATAGTGCTTATAACAAAACAATATTAAATAATAAAATTGGTAAGATAAATTTAGCACATGTATTAAAAATTTAGTAACAGAAATTTTCATGGATACTAAAAAATGTTCTATAGATAGTAATATAATTTTAACATTTTTATAACTTTAAAAAAATATGATTATTGTTTTTTATGTAATGAAATTAACTTACTGTAATTGCTTCACATTTTCAAGTATTTATGAATTTAACATAATGTGATGCAAATACAGCACTTCATTATATATATATATATATATATATATATATATATATATATATTTATACAGAGCGGTCAACCTAATCCGGCAAATTGTTAGTACCGCCCCTTTTTCTACACTACTTAATTTTTAGAGTATTTGTTTTCTTCATTCATCATAACTATATTTGAAGAGAATTACTCTAAAAATTAAGTGCCGTAAGAAAAGTGACGGTACTACCAATTTGCCGGATTTGGTTGGCAGCTCTGTATATATATACATATGATTTGTAAACTTTAGTAAATATTATGCATTCAAAATGTTTCGTATATTCGTTCATTTTGTATGAAGTTATATATTCAACCAAATCTTGCTGAGAATCTTTAAGTGAAGTACATTTTAAAATATAATACAGCTTTGTAATCAATACTATAAATCGATTAACATTAGTGCAATAATTAAAGTATTTGATACGACTAAAATGACTTAAAATATCATAAGTATGGACATAAAATTGATATTAAAGTGAATGTTTGGTCAAAATTAAGTGCTATAAAATAATAAAGTAATATGTACATCTTGCGTGTTCCGCAAAAACATATGCTACATATTTACCTGAATATAATACCGAAGACATAATTTAAGATTTACATGGGTTATATGTAAATTTAATATTTCATAGAGAATTATTAACTGTCATTATTAATATATTTTGTATTACAGTTAGATTAGTTAAATGCTTGTTATTAACGACTATACAATTATCATCGTTATTCAAGTAAGAGAAAACTTGGAGTATGAATCGAAGTAACTTTGGTTTAAATTTTGAAGTATTTGTCTTTCATTAATATCGAGTATTTAATAGCTAAACTGACTGTGTAAGCATCGAAATAAGATTTAAATAGTATTGACTATTACTAAAAAGTGACTTGAACATTTTATGTCTGAAAGTTTTAATGTAACTGTTTAAATAGTTTTATTATAATAAATATTAAGAATTTATAAATATTCAGTAATAATTTTCAATTATTAAAATTGTTATTTAAAAACAACGTATTTTAGAAAATTATAATATTCAGTTACAAAGATCAAAGAAAGAAAAAAAAGTCGAAATTCTATATTGATATCTATTAAATTTTTTTTATTTTTAACTGTGGAAGAATTCTAGTGACAGTTTAAAACTTTTCTTTTTCGCCTATATACAATCTTGTTTACAATAAAGTTTAAAAATAGGGGGGGGGGGGTTAGGCAAACATTCATCTCATAAATCTAAATGAGAAAATTATAACGTCCTCTTAACGTTTAACAAACTGTTCGTTAAATTTCTCTTTTCATTTTGAATAGCTATTGATTATTATTGAATAGATATTATAATTTTTGCACCCAACCTGAAAATTTTTTTACAAGTAATTTAGGACATGGGCTTATTACACGCGAACTGCTCCATTTCTACAGTAGGACTATATCTGAAATATCATGAGTCACTTTAAGTGAGAGAATGATTTAAAAATGAGTTGTAAAGACTTTTTGCCAATGAAAATTATATTCTACATTTCTTGAGACCATGGAAGACAAGTGAGACAAATGTGAAAGTGGACTCTACGAGTCTAGTGTTAACATAGGGGTGATAGTCATCTGACTGAGAGAAAATAAGGTATAAGAAAGCAGCGACTGACTGAATGTTTTGTAAATCCTAACTTGTCGGTCAAAATGGCACCCCTCGAAGCTTCGTTCAGTCAACCTTCCTGCCTGTTTGTTACCTTACTCGTAGGGACGTTTCTTCCAATTGTATATAGTTTATTGTATTTTCTGCATTTAAAGCTTAACGTAAATTTTTTCTTTTATGTAATTTTAATTGTAAATTTATTATATAATTTGTAAATAGTCATGTCTAGTATTATGGTTTGGCAATTTTAGGAAAGCATGCTTTTCCTTACTCAGATGGGTCCAAAGGTGTCTTTTTCAAGGCAAAACTGTCCTGGACAGGCCGAGGGGGCCCTGAGGAAGGATTGTATGCGACCAACCATGTTAGTGTTATAAAAAAAGAAAAAGAAAAAAAAAAATTATATACATTTTTTTTTTGGACAGAGCGGACTTTTGGAATTCCATCATGTAACTTATAGCCGTCAGATCTCCCCACTCCCCTTATTTTTTCTTCATCATATCATCGCGCCGAGCTCCTGTTGAGCTCACCTCAGTTAAAGAATCCCGACTTGTTTGATTCTGCAACCCATCTTCAGGCATCTACATCTTCAGGTGGAGGTAAGCGGTGGTTTTTCAAGCACTCCTAAAGCTTCCGTTATGATGATCACCTCGAAGCTTTTAGACTCGTCCTCACTGCTAATCTTAGGAAATATGGTTATACTATAGGAAGACAAGAGATGAATATTGGTGATAGTAGTTGCAGTAAGGGTTGGTTGGTTGTAGGATTTAAGGCCGATTGACTCCTGATGTGTCCTAGGCCTAGGGGGAGAATGCCCTCCGTGGGGGTCTTTCTAAGGGGTCCTAGCCCGTATTTACGCGAGTTTCGGAGGAAACCACGGAAAACTCCGAACGGCTAGGTCGATGAGCGCGACCTGGGATCGAACCCGGCACCTCCCATCTACCAGCTTTGAGCGCAGAACCGCTCGGCCGCTGGTGGGCCCAGTTGCAGTAAGGGAAAGATATTTCATAGATTTAAAGAAATAAAATAACTACATTATTACTTTCCGAACATACATATGTAAGGAAAGTATTGTAATCATGCAAAAATCCGAATTCAAGATTTTGGTGTTTCTATACGTTTTGAGGTCCGAGTCCGTTTTTACTATTTTTACGATGGTGTATGTATGCGTGTGTGTATGTACAGTCGGTAACAAAAGTGTCCGAACACTAGCAAAAATTCCTATTTAAAAAAAAAAAAAAAGTACACTTCATACGGTTTTGTTAAATAAATCCTTGTCGAATCCTGTTCTTAGTCAGTCTAAGAACAGGATTCGACAAGGATTTATTTAACAAAACCGTATGAAGTGTACATTTTTTAAATAGAAATTTTTGCTAGTGTTCGGACACTTTTGTTACCGACTGTATGTGAGTGAACACGCTAGCTTCTAAACGCTTCGCTCGAATGAGCTGTAAGTTGGTACGCGTGTTGCAAGTCACCGTAGCACGAACACTTCTGATTTTTGTGAATCTGGCACTTACAGTTTTTTTTACAGAGACACAAAGAAAAATTCTTTATCATTATGGCCTGTGGGACCAAAATCTTAAAAGTGCGATAGCATCTAAACGCCTTATTCAATTGAGTAAAAAAATTATACACTTATTATAGGTCACAGTTACTCAATCTGTATAGATTCTGGAGAATCTGGCACTTATAGTTTTTTTTACAGGGAGGCAAAGAAAATTCTTTATCATTATGGCATATAGGACCAAATTTTAAAAATTGCGATAGCGTCTAAACGCCTTATTCAATTGAGCAAAAAAAATATATATATATGTATATATATATATATACACATATTATAGGCCACATTTTCACGATCTGTATAGGTTTTTGTGAATCAAGCACTTCTAGTTTTTTTTTACGGGGACACAAGAAATAATTCTGTATCATTATGGCCTATGGGGAGAAATTATTTAAAGTGTGATAGCATCTAAATGCCTTATCCGTTTGAGTGGAAAATTTATATACGACTTATAGGTCACCAACGCACACAAACTGTATAGATTTTGGTGACTCTAGCACTTAATGAGTTTTACAGGGACACAAATGAAAATTGTTCATCATTAAGACCTAAAGGTTCAAATTATTTAATGTGCAACAGCGACTAAACGCCTTATTCAAATGAACTGAAAA
Source organism: Salticus scenicus (assembly GCA_963930645.1). Taxonomy (NCBI): domain Eukaryota; kingdom Metazoa; phylum Arthropoda; class Arachnida; order Araneae; family Salticidae; genus Salticus; species Salticus scenicus. Next base: position 125,900,546 of record OZ005659.1, on the reverse strand, counting down.
TTTATATACATGTTATACATCACCATCACACGAACTCTATGAACTTTTGCGAATCTAGCACTTGTGGTTCTTTTTACAAGGACAAAATACAATTTTCCTTATCATTCTGGCTTATGGGCTCAAAATTTAAAGTGCAATAGCGTCTAAATGCCTTATCCGATGAAGCTGAAAATTTATATAAATATTATAAGCCACTGTTGAACAAACTATAAGCATTTTGGTGAATCTAGCATTTGTAGTTTTTACAGGGACACAGCGAAACATTGTTTAACATTATGATCTACGTGCTCGGTAAAATAACGTTAAATTAATCATCGTGTACCATATAAAGAAAAATACTCAAACAACCTATTATAATTTTCTCTTTGATTTACATAACATCTCCTCTTACTTTACTTTAACTACAAAACCGTTAATTACTCAATGTTCGGAAAGTCGAGTGGAGGCACTCCAGATTATTTTTATTAAGGCTTAAACTTTTTTAGCTAGTATAACAGAACCTATTTATACTGAATGCTAATACAATTTGTTAAATTTGCTGTTTAAAAAATTAACATTATTTTCACCCCATAATTATTTATAGAGAATCACGCATATAAAAGATCAGATATTTAGAAATTTTCAAACATTTACTATGTTTCATGTATTGATTCATATCTAATTTATTTATCAAATAGAATCAGATTTGTAAATTTCCAGTTGTTAAGTTTATTTTCAAATGCATTATAACTCAGTATTAAATATATTATCTCCAATAACATTAATTAAAGTACCTGATATGAATCAAATTAGCATATGTATAGAGATAAAAAAGAAATACTGGGATAAATTTTAATCAAATTAAGTTGCTACAATTTAATAATACTATCGTATAAAGATTATAAGATGTGAAATATTACGGAAGTATATGCTACTGATTTACATAAATGTAATAGTAAAGATGTAATTAAAGATTTACAAAGATTATATGTAAGTAGAATATTTCAAGGATAATTATTATCTGTCATTATTAATAAATTTAGCGTTAGGCTTACGCTGCTTAAATACTTGTTATTAACGATTATAAAATAATCATTATAAATCAAATCAGGAGCAAACTTGGAATATAAATGGAAGTAATTTTGGTTTAAATGTTGAAACATTAATTTGTCATTCACTTTGTGTAGTTTTGGGATGAACTAAGTATGTAAGCAACTGAATAGCATTTAAACGAAGTTAAAGTGTTACTTAAGTATGATAATTTAAGTTTTAAGTCAGAAAGATTGAAAGTAACTATTTAACTGGTTTTACTAAAACAAATGCAATTAAATTATAATTTTCATTTAGATTTTTTAGTACCAAAGGCATTAACAAAAACAATTTTCTTTTGTGAAAATAAAATATAAAGTTACCTTTATAAAACAATGAAAATTTTATATTGATGTTATTATTTAGTGAAAATTAATTTTAATTCCGGTTAAGTATTTTAGATTGCTTAAAAATATATTTAAAAAATAATAATAATTTATGAGTTAGTTAAGTAACTTTATTTAATAAAGAAGCATCAATAAACTGGCGTTGTAAAAATATTACTTACAAACTTTGAATAAACACCATACAATGCAATAAACTCGCAACAATTGTTTCGGGTCGAAAAAACCACGACCCTTCATCAGGCGAATAAAGTAAGCACGAGTGCTGCAGTCAAAGCGGCAACGCACCTTGCAATAAACTCGCAACAATTGTTTCGGGTCGAAAAAACCACGACCCTTCATCAGGCGAATAAAGTAAGCACGAGTGCTGCAGTCAAAGCGGCAACGCACGACTGCAGCACTCTTTGCCGCTTTGACTGCAGCACTCTTTGCCGCTTTGACTGCAGCACTCGTGCTTACTTTATTCGCCTGATGAAGAGTCGTGGTTTTTTCGACCCGAAATAATTGTTGCGAGTTTATTGCATTGTATGGTGTTTATTCAAAGTTTGTAAGTAATATAAGTAACTTTATTGTTACATAAAAGGAGAACATCTTAACCCGTTAGTAATCGCGCTAGACAGCGCCACCTGGTACAGATTGGGCACTTTTTTATTCAACTGTCACCAATAATTTTAAGAAGTGATAAATGATGTATATAATCGACTTTTCTTTGATTCTATTCGTCTTTTATGTATAACAAATGCCACTTCTAAAAATTTCTGGTAGCTATTGAATAAAAAAAATCTGGGAACACTGAAGGGTTGGGCGGCGAATCGACCAACTGTAGATCTGCTGACTATGCTAGTTTATCCGTAATGGTATTAGGCCCCGCCTTTTTTTCACTCCAGAATAGTTGTAGAGTAATATTAGCAATAGGTTCTCACGATTAAATTAGAAGACTACAGCCCAATTCACAGCGCGGCCGAGTAGAGAGACGAGTGAGACGTGACGTAACCGAAAGGCTGTCTCTACTCCATCGCTCCATCTCGGTAGTAAGAGAAATAGCTATTCCGGTGCCCGTTTTCACTCGCACACGAGTCGTATCAGCTGATCCATAAAGCAAGCGAGAAGGCGTCCCTAAAATGACGTCAGTTTTACCGATTATGATAGAAAACGTAGCGATATAACCAATAGGAAAGTTTCATCGGAATATTGTTTGTAATCAAAAGCACGTTGAGAATGCATACTGCGTAGTTGTAGAAATTCAATTGTAGACATTCAATTGTGTGCATTCCACATTCACTCTACTTTAAATTTTCCCAACAATATTTTAATTATGAATTATATAAGTTCGTAATTTCAGACTGAAATATTATTGTTTTATGTATGTGAATAATGAATATTTTGTCATATACATAAACATTAATTATTCGGTCATCTTCACATTGGATTACACACTTTCTTATGAATATCTTCTTATAATGGAAAAAAAAAAGTATTATGAAGTAGAAAAATCCAATTACAAGCTCTAAATAGGTAAGGAGATTGATTTATATATTCTTGCTTGGTTATTAAATTTCAGTTGAAAATTTGATATATATAAATTATTAGTATTGATATAAAGATTTTTGTTTTAAATAATGTTACATCATACGTACAAAGTTTAAATAAAATACAACAATTGCTATGAAATTTTTTAATTTACATTGTTTGCTTACAAAGTTTTTAATTCTGTGTCTTTTTTAACATCAGTTTTTCAATTCATTTTAAAGGTTTTATAATATTAAAAAAATTGCTATTTCCTCTGTTCCTCCAAACTGTGTTTTTCCCCAAAAATAATTACAACAATGAAAACACCTGAATTTAATAATTTAAATACATTCATCTTCCTATATTTCATGTTTAATTTTCTGAAAACTTAATATTTATAAAACTGGTAGCATTAGCATAACTTTTTTTTTTAAGGAAAATTATATGGTTTACATGATTTATAAAACAATTGACACATCTATACTTATTTGTTATATTGTTAAACCTCCATTTCTTCATCTTTGTTTAAATACAACTAAAAATGTGCTGTGAGGGTTTCCAGTTATACACTAAAATGTATATCAATAAGTTTGTGTGGCTCTATAAACTAATCATAAATGCTAATTACACCATAGGGAACATGCTTTTTTTGCTTCTTGTAAATGTATAAATTTCGTAATGTTTTATGCAGTATAATAATAAAAGTTTAAAGAAATACTCACATACACCATAATGTATCAGAGTTCTTTTGTGAGACTTTATGCACAGACAAATAGTACTTTTTATACCATTTGTTTAAATTATAGAGGAAGAGATCTTGGAATTGAATATACTTCTTATAAAATACTAAAAATTTAGAATAGTTGAAAAGATAAATAAATAAAAAACTTTCAAATAATTTCCATTTATATCCCATACAGTATTAACAGGTTTCTCATACAGGATTAACAGGTTTTGATGGTTTATATCACCAGTTTAAGAATTGAACTGTTACTAATGGAAAATATCTAAATATAAAATAAACAGATTAAATTATTTGAAGAAACACTATAGTAAGATTGTTGTGCATTCTGATAGTTACATTTTTGTATTACAAAGAAATTTATTTATAATCAATTTTAGTAGGTAAATGCACACATTGGACATTCCATTGTTTAAAAAAAGAAAAATAGCTTTTATAGTGGGTTGTAAACATGTTGACCGTATTGAAGAACTTATGTTTATTATTTTTGTAAAATGGACATAACATTTGGTTTCTAAATATTTCGCAGGATAGTATAATACTTTTTTCCTGTTTTCACCATTACGTTATATATATATGTATAAATAAAAATTTGAATACACAAACTGAAGAATTTTCCATAATTTATAATTATCATGGGGAAAATAAAAACTTTAGATATTTACTAGACATGCACAAAATAATTTAGTTCTTCAGATTTTCCTGTACCGTTTATATTCAGGTGAATATTTACTTTTGCCAGGTTTTTCGATGACTTCAATATTTCCAAACAGAGTAATTTGTTATCCAATGTCTAAATGTTCAGCTTCATTATTGCCAAATATAGTAACTTTTTGTCATATTTCTAGCATTTAAAAATTTGCAATCACTTTTTCACTTATTTATTTTCAAGAGATATTTGTTAAAGAGCATAAAATCTATTTTGAATAAATATGATTAAAAAGACATAAAACCTATTGCCAATAAACACAGTATATGTATATATATATATACATATAATACTTGGTGTGAACACTAGATGAAATCATTCTATACACATATTTATAACATTTTTATACACAACTCTACATATTACTATATACATGACAAGCCAACAATTTTTCGTCAAATGCAACTCTTTATAGTAATATCTTTACAGTTCAAAATACTAAACAGAAAAATTCTGTTTTAAAATATTTTTTCTCTTTAATCAGATGAAAATTATTAAGTCTTTTCACTATTTAAATTACAGAAAAGAATATATTTCAAATATCCCAAATATAATTCTTTATTATTTACTAAAAGTATTCAGTATCACATACTATATTTAGCAATGCTGAAAGCGCCGAGTGAAACCATATTTCTCTTAATATAGTTATAAAAACTTCTTTAAGCAAAATCTTGTATAAGTTATCAAAATAGAAATAAAAGTCCCTAATTTATCAAAGTATATCTTATTATTCTACTATGGTGCTTTACTTTTTTAAATAATAAAAACAAAGTACTTATTTTCATTGAAATAAAAATTAATAATTTCATGAATTCAGAGTGGAAGCCTATAGCGAATCTATTGACTTATTATTTATATTACAATTTACTGTTTATTTAGCTAAAAATTAATAATAAATTTCATTTTTCATTAAAAAACTCATACTTCATTCCCTAGAGAGAGAGAGGATGAAACTACCTAACAGTGAAAAGCACTGAGAACAACTATTTGGGATGCAAAATAAATGACCTATTATAAAAAAAAATATCTATTAAAACCTATAACAAATGATATTTAGAGAGTTGTTAAAACATTATAATGCAAATTAAACATTCAAAATGAGAAATTTCTTTAAAAACAAAATAATCTAACATGAAATTGAGAGACAACATAAGTTTGAAAATTTGGTTTGCATGATTTACAAAACAATTTGCATGTCTGTTTATCTCTTACATTCGTTGCTTATATGAAAGTAGTATGTATATGTTTTTATTTAATATCTTTTATCATAAAAAACTATTCTCTTGTTATGATGGTAAACTTAAAAATTGTTCAAGCATACTGATTGTGATTGTTCATATATTTAAACTTTCCAAAAAAGTTAAAAGGTATTTATGACTTGGTTGATTTTTTTTGACAGTTGTTGAAAATTGTTTATTCACAGTTTATGTCTCTACATAAATTGTTTTCATAACTTTTGTCATGTAAATAATAGTTTGTTGGATTATTTCAAGAATATCCATCATTCATAAACTAAAGCATTTCTTTGAAAATTTCAATATTCTCGAAACTGTTGCATTATAACATGGGATCTCTTATTATAAACAAGCGATTTATCGCCAAATGTGACCTATAACAACAACCTCAAGACTTTTGTTATGAAACAAAGAGAAGCAAAATCTATTTTAAAACACAATTTTCTCTTTGATTAATTAAAAATTGATAAAATCTTTATATTTCTTAAATCTGAAATATGTATAAATTTATAGACAGGTTCAGTATAATACATCATTTAGCAACTTTTCAAAATTGTAACCAAAAGTCGCCAAATTGACATTTTAGCATTTTGAAGCCATTTGAAAGTTAGCTATAATTCTGTTTTTCTCTAGATAATGACATGGTGGTTTTTTAACACACATATATAGGTATCAATAACATACAATTTAATTAAGGAAATACCATTAAATCGTCTTGCAAATAATAAATTAATTAGATTTATACATTCAATGTATGTTATGAAATACAATCTAACTTCATAGAATTATTAATTGATATTTGAAGGTAGAATTTATAGTCTAGGAAAGTTTTATTTTTATCAATGAAAACATTTTTTTTTTTTTTTTTTTCGTTTCTCAAAAATAAAAAAAACATAATATAACAACAATAATATACCTATGTAAAAATATTGACTTTTATGTTACTTCTGATAATTTATAAGAGATTTTGCTTTTAAAGAGATTTTGCTTTTAAAGAGATTTTGCTTAAAGAGATTTTATAACTATGTTTTAAAAAGATGTAATTTAACCCATGCTTTCAAACTCTAATATATTTAATAACAGCTAAATATTTAAGTTAAATTACTAGTTTATGGTTTTTTGATGATTTTTCACATAACATAAACCATTAAAAACCTGTGAATCCTGTATGAAAATTATTTGATAGGTCTTTTCAATTGTGATATGATTTTTCGAGAAGAAATTCAATTCTTAGATAAGATATAGGCTACACAAATGCATTATATTTTAAGTTTTATTTATAAAAGTAAAGCTTGAGATTTCTTGAAGTACAGAAATTTTTTGAAATCTTAAAGAAAACAAACATAAAGAAGCATTCAGTTGACAAAGGAAAAATTTACTCCTGAACAAAAAAAAAAAAAAAAAAAAAAAAAAAAAAAAAAAACTGCTCAATTTTGAATGCTTTTCAATTTTTTCCCTCCAGGCTGACTACAATTTTCCTCATTTTACACTTCTTACAGCACCTTTATAAAAGCATTATATTTTTAAAATCTTAAATAAAACTTAAATAATAATAATCTTAAATAATATTTAAATAATACTTAAAATAAAACCATATTAAATTAAATAATCAGTAAAATAAATTTCTAATCGATAGTTGAAATGAGATATAATAGATTTATCCTACGCTGTAAAATTAGTTAATTAATTTTAATGTATTTAAAGAAAAATAATGTTGATTTTAAAGACAAAAAATTAACAATGTTTTTCGTCTAATTACTTCACAATTTGAAAACAATGTATAGATTTAACATGATATGACACAACTTTGTTATTTTCATTATATATATATATATATATATATGTGTGTGTGTGTATCAATCATGTTAACAACTTAATTGCTAAATATTTAAAGGAATTCAAATAATGGATCATATGCTTCGACAATGAATTTAATCTAAAGTACATTTTTAAAATTAGAATGATGTCACATTAAATATAATAAATCCATTGATGTATTAATGAAAGTATTCGACGTGAATGAAAAAGCCTTCATTATTATAGATATTAAATAAAAATAATATCGATGTAAAAATTTCTACAAATCAAGCTGTTATAAATTATTGAATTGGTATGAAGATGTTACTTACATGTTACAGAAAAATATACATGCGATTTAAAGGAGTAAGGTATTTAAGATGCAATTAAAGATTTACAGGGATTGTTTGAATGCTTAATATTTCAAGGATAATTAGTAACTGTCATTATTCATGAGTTTTGTATTAGATTTTGGCTACTTATATACTGGTTATTAAAGACTGTATCATAAATGAAAGCAGAAGTAAGCTTAGAAAATAAATGGAAGGAATTTTGATTTAAATTTTGAAGCATTTATTCCTTGTCCATTTCAATTAATTAAGAGCGAGGTGAACAAAATTTGAATACAACTAATAAAATTTAAATAAAGATAAAATGATTATTAAGTGAGATTAGTTTAACTATGTTTAAGAGTTTAAGAGATTCGATTATTTTGTTTCAGTGAATAAATATACAATAAAACTTTATAGTTTAATTAAAATCTTGTATTTACTTCGCACTAGTGCTACCCTGGGAGCAACTGGTGACGGTCTGAGACTCATCTCTAAGGATGGTCCGAAGTCAACCATCACAATTTTGTTCTTAAATGGAGAAAATTGCCCCTCTTTTTTGGTGACCCCGGGGATGTTATTTGGGATGGGAGTAAGGAGGAAATTGCGGCCACGACGGATTTAACAAGCACTAGCCACCATCCCATACAGCACATTTACATCTCTGGAACATCTCAGATACGTTCTAGGGATATGGAAATGTCTCAGCTTTGTGACATCGCATACTACATCTTCAGTACTTCGCATACAGTATCAGCACACGCGCGAGATTAGCAGTTTGGGCTTTGAAATGTCTCAAATAGTACATCTTAGAGACAATCAACCGTGATATCGCAGAGATGTTTGCTTTATGAGATGTGATGAAAATGAGACTTGCGATGTACTTGAGACATCTCTGGAACCTAGTGTGCTGTATGGGATTATTGTACACGACGGTCTTCGACCTGTTAGAGTATTAAATCTGCAATCTTCCAATTATGATCCTGTTACTCCACCGTACGCTCAAATATTAATTAATATTTTATACAAGTAATTGTCAATTGCATATATTTAATTGTAGTTAAATTTTAAGAATTTGTTAAAAGTCATTTAAAAACTAGAATGTTGTGGCCACCACATGACTTTCTTCTATATATCCTCATGCAATTCTCTCAGTAAAAATAATTTATTAAAATAATTATTTAATAAAATTATCTTCCATGATAATGCAGTACGATTTCCATATTAGAGAAGTAGTATAATACTAAATATCCAAAAAAAAAGTTCGTTTTATTCTCGACATTACACACACACACACACACACACACATATATATATATATATATTATTATTATTTTGTTAAAAATGAAAAAATTCGATAACTTTATTTTAAATTATCGTAGATCGATGGTTCAATCATTCATTTTAAAGGTATTGGCGAGCTCTTTTGAAAGATACCCATCATGAAAATTTATTCCCCTCGAGGATCGAGGAGTGACTTTCTCCCCATAAAGAGGGGGGGGGGGGGCTCCTATATATACAAAAAAAAAAAAAAAAAATCCCAGTTGATTATCTCTATTATAAATATTTTTTGAAAATTTCATAATGGTTGTTAAAAAATAGTTCTCCTTATGCACATTTCTACAAAATTTTGTCCTACACCACCATGTTAAAAATTTTGAAAAAGCGAGATGGCAACGAAACCTGTGAGACAATTTTTACCAAAAATTGATAAGCACTAATTTATGTCAAGGTGTAACTACATACCAATTTGTATGAAATTCTGTGCAAAAGTTCCTGAGTTACAGTTGTCACAAAATTTTCTCTCTCTCTCTCTCTCACACACACAGACAGACAGACATTTTATAAAAATGGTCAAATCGTGTTCTACAGCTCTCAAAACATGTAAATGCATCAAAATTCAAAGGTCGAAAATTTTTACGAATGCAATACTTTCTTCTATTGAATATAGAAGGAAGTAATAACTAATTATGAATATTTTGCTTTAATTTTAGCACATAATCAGTTTTTTTTTCTATAGAATATCAATGGATTTATTTATTGACAACTTAATAAATCTCATGTTAAATCAATAGTACTACTTTTAATTTTATATAACTTTAATTTTACAATAAGTTTTCTATTAAGATTATCTTGAAAACAACAGTAAAAGTGAAAAAGAAGCGATAAAAGAAAATCTTTCTGCATTTTGATAGAATGGAGTAGAAGGCTGATTTTTTACCAACTACGGAAAAAATACCAGAGCGGGAATCGAACCCGGGTATTTCGCTTAACGCCCGGTTGCTCTAACCACTGAGCTACCCTGGCAGATAACCAGCTCGGCACTTCTCACAAAATACGTTGGCAAGGTCACCGAGTCTGCATTAGAGCATCTATATCAAGTGACAAATTTGACATGGCACACCTCCAATAGGTCACGAAATTTCAATTTAGAATTTTTTTTTTTTTTTTTTTTTTTTTTTTAACAACCTTGAAAATTCAATTTTGATAGAATGGAGTAGAAGTGTGATTTTTTACTAATTCTGTGAAAAGTACCAGAGCCGGAAATCGAACACGGGCCATTTGGCCCAGGTTCGATTCCCGGCACTGGTATTTTTCACATAGTTGGTAAAAAAATCACCCTTCTACTCCATTCTATCAAAATTTAATTTTCAAGGTTGTTTAAAAAAAAAAATCTTTCTGTATTTTCAGATTATCCTGAAACGTAATCCTAACTTTTAAGTATTCCGATCCTGGAAATTTTATTAGAAATAATTCGTAATGTACTTAAAGGTAGAATGAAAAACATGATTAATATAAACTAATATGGTATAATTCACATAAAAGTTAAAATTTTAAGTTACTGGTCAGTGACCAGTATGTTCTACTTGTGACTTTTTTTGTATAATTACAGAAATAAATATTGTAATATTGTCTATTTTTTACTCTGAACATTTTCTTTTTTTTTAACCCTTTAACGTTCACTACTAAATTTATTATATTATTTTAAAAATTTATTTAAAAGATTTTTTTTAAAAATTACTAAACTAATTTTAAAAATGGCTTTTAGACACATAGATGATCATAAATATTTAAAAAATAAAAAATTAGCATTGTTCCTTTTCGAGAAATTTTCGATTTGAAACATCTGTAAGTAAACCTTATTAAACTCAAATAATATTTAATTTAATAAATATATCACTTTATAAGTAAACATTATCGACAACAAAAACTCGTAAAAGTTGCATAGATCTCAACATTTCAATTTATTCCGGAGTATTTTAACCCTTTGCGGTGCAAGGTAATTCGGATCATTTAAATTACACTGCCACCGGAATTTACAAACACAATTAAAATAGAAGAAATTTTAAATTTTCACGTTAAAAAAGGGGCCTTTTCTACTATATTATATATGTAAATTTTTGCTAAAAAATTTCCGGGATGAGTTTTTGCACTTGAGAATTAAAAATAGGTGTTCCATCAGCGGGAACACTGCGACTGAAAGGGTTAAATCGTAAAATTTTTATGAAGAATTCATTTTAAATTCTCACAATTTTATAAAGGGTCCGTTTAAAGTTGTATAATATTTGTGATTTATTTATTTATCTATTTATTATTATTATTATTTTTTTTTTTCGGAACGTGTATCCTTAAGTAGAACATCTTTTATAAATTCATATGGAATAAACGCACACACATACACACATGTGTTGTTTATAACGATATTAAAACATATTGCAGGTTTTCCACTCACGACTGAATTCACGCTGACAGCAACAAAAAAGTATACCGCTTTCGTCTAGAATGAGTTAGCGGCCATTTTCTGAAATTCTAAACTAAAAATTGAAATTTCCGAGTTATTCATAAAGTAAACAATCTAGATAGTCGAAATGATTTAGAATTTCTATTACAGGCTTTTCTAAATGGTAATACAATATTATGAATATTATAAATCCTTTTTATTATGAGAAATTCTCTCTTAATTTCTTAGAATTGTGTCATAAACCAAAATTTTATTTACTGAAACTCGCCAATTATGTTCGCATTTATTTCAGAGATTTTTAAATAAGTTTTCCTACAATAATATAAGAAAGCGCCCTAGAAATCTAATAGGGGTTTTTAGAATTGTCTGGCAAAAGGAACTAGAATTTATGAAAATGATATAGAATTATTTTTAATATAGTCAAAAATGAGATTCCAAATGTGAGTCTCAGAAATGTTTCAGTGAGTGTTCTATTTTTCCACGAATTCCAAACAAATAAATTAAATATTTTTAAAATTACTGATTAAAAATAGTGATGCAGATAAAATAGGACGAATGTTCGACATTGGTAGCCCCAATAATGTAGTAAATTATTAAAATATCTTTTAAAGAGTATCTTGTAGACTTTGATCTTTTAATGAAGGTTGGAATTAATAAAATATGCTTGGTATATACTGAGAAAAAATATATACCACCTTCATCTAGAATGAATAAGTGGTCCTTTTTCTAAATCCTTTAACTAAAATATAGATTTCCGAGCTATACGCATAAGGCACACTAATAAATTGAATAGACGAAATGATCGAGAATTTCTAGTCTTCACACTTCTAGATGGTGAAAAAAATTCCAAATATTCTGAATATTCTGAAACTTTTGCATTGAGAGAAATTCTCGCTTGATTTTCTAGAATTGGATAATAAACCGAGGTTACATTTGCTGAAACCTGCCTCTTGTATTCGCATTTATTTGCAGAGATTTTTAAATAACTTTGCCCTGGAGACACTCTAGAATTCTAATAGAGGTTTTTAGAACTTGTTTTCAAAGGGGACTAGAATATATAAGGATTATATGGAACTATTTTTTCTAGAACCACAATTTAGATTCTAGATGTCAGCTAACGCATCTTTTCTCAATGTAGATGAAACGTATGTAATTTTCTTTGAAATAAAATTTCTTTGAAGAAATTCACTTTAAATTTAAACGAGTTCAATTATATCTATAAGAACGTATCTATAAAATTATGCTTGTTATCAAAAAAGTAATTAGTAATAAAGAATATTCTAAAGAATAATAAGGAATACTGATTAGAATTCATATTTTAAAATTAAGATAGCCAGCTTCTAATTATTTTTATGTAGAATTTCAGCAATAATTAACTTTGAATGAAGCGAATTTTAAGTTTATGAAACCTAGAATAAATTATTTTTCATTATCATTCTTAAAAAACATATAATTATTACCTAATGAAACGAGAATTTTAATCATAGTTTTTCGACTAAAAAAATTTTCATTAAATTTGATTAGGAATATTTTCAAATTTCTAATTACTTTACATTAAGTCCAATCATTTTTCCTAATTGATTTTAAACTATTTTTTTTTTTTCAACTCACGCATTAAGAGAATTAAAGTTTTATAAATTTTAGATTAAAAATTTTTTTTGCATTATTTTCTTAAACTAACTGTTTTTGAGTTGTGTAATATGCAAATTAAATCCAATGGTATTATTTTGCATTATGTGTACATTATGCATAAAATTTTCTACAATTAAATTAGAGTCCTGCCTCAGATAAGGAACCTGCGGGTTATCCGCTTTGGCTGTTATTCACCAATAACTTCAACTCCCGGTTGAACATGAAAACTTGAAAAGCGTATAAAGGCGAGGTACAAATTTTCAGAAAATTTTGCCGTGTTGTTACTGCCATCTAGCGGTATAGTTATTTTCAGACTTTTTAAGTGAAAGAAACCAATCAAAGATTATATGAAATCATCGACGCTAGATGGCAGAAACAGCATGCCAAATTTTGATGGAAAGCTGTACCCTGCCTTTAGATGCTTTTCAAATTTTTGCGTTGAACCGGGAGTACAAGTTAATTGTGAATACGGCCATAAGTGTGTCGGGTTGCAGGTCGAGTTAGCATCAATTTTTGACCCGTGGGTAAAACCGCAAGTCTGCCCGCAAAATATTTTTCTTCAAAGAAATTTTTATTATGCTTTTTTATGAACATAATCTTTTGAATGCTGATATAGATGACATTCTTTACTTCTACAGCAATTTAAAGCGACATGACTCATGGCATAAGTTTAATTAATAAAGAGGAATTGCATAAATATTACTACTTGACGTTTAAAACATTACATGAAAATAAATATATTTGCTTTCCAACTTACATTTGTTTCCTTATTTTTATTTATTTATTTATTTATTTGTATTATGTACTGTGAATATTTAAAACAGTGAATTTTTTAACAGTAAGTGTAATTCACAATATTTTTTTTTAATTATTATTATACACTGAAGTTTTGTTCATAATTATTTTTAATGTAATTTTAACTAAGGTAAAGCTAGGAGAGTTTGCACACATTTCAACAAAACGTAATAAAAAATGTAAATTTAAATTATTTGTTGGTGCATAGCTTTGAAGTGATCCTTTTTTCTACGCATTTCGATTAGTATTATGTTGTTATACTGTGATTTAAAGCAGCAGCTGTAATAAAACTGATAGAGCTATTTTCTCATCTTATAGGCTAGGAGAGATTGCGCAAATGGGTAGGAGAGATTGCGCTTAATTTTAATTACAATTAAATTGTTAACAATGATAATTGCACTTAAATGACATTGATATAAGGGTTTTGTAAACAAATATTTTTATATTACATGTAGCTATTTCAATTTAATAATTAAAAAAAAAAAAAAACAGAAAATGAAATAACAATTAAAAGGATTAAATTTTTTTATTTAAAGAAAATAAATTAAAGAAACAGACAAAAATAAAACAAGACTAGATAGTAAAAAGTACCATTTAGTTACTAAATAATATGTTTAACTTAAAATTAATAACGTTTCTTTTCAGTTCGAATGGTTTCTTGTTTGTTGACCTAATCTGTCGCTGTCTATAATCGTTGCACTCGTTGTTATAAATGATGCAACTTTCATGCAGCCACCTGCCACAAGTAAAATTCACAAACGAGTCCATGGGAAATCGTTTAGATTAAAAATATTTTGTAATAGTACCATTCTCTAAAAATTCTAGAAAAGGTTTTTAAAATCTTAGCATACATTTTTAAAAACGAGACAAAACAACCACGTTTAATCTTAGACTGTTCAAGCGGGCTCTCCGCTGTCGATGTTGTAGAACTACCTGGAGTTTCATAGCGCCCACTGTACTCCTTTCTGCCGATACCCTACGTGCGCAATCTCTCCTACCGCGCAATCTCTCTTAGCTTTTCCTTATACACTAGTTTTAATATAATTATATACTTGTAATATTTATGTAGTAATTAATCATCTGAAAGATGTGTTCAGCAATATAACTGTATTTCGTGAAGTAGAATTTTAATTCGGTTTCTTATGTAATGTAAGTTGAATAATACATTTTTACGGGTCAAGGGTCACGGGTCGGGTTTCAGGTCGAAAGTCTTCCTGTGTTTCGGGCGCAGGTCAAGTTTATTCGACCCGCGCAAGACACTAAATTAGATCCATAAGTTGTTGGAAGAGGAAATTGTCTTTTTTATCAACGTCACAATTTCAGATGTATACGTTTTAAAGAATATTATGGTGATGTGTACATGCGTGTTTTTAAATATGTATGAGCTACGTTCTTTATCATGTGTATGTGCATGCATGTGATTAAAGTTTTCCGATGTCGTCTATGCTCTATATTTCGTCAAACTAAACCTTAGTAAAGGTGTTACAGATCACTGTCGC
This sequence comes from Salticus scenicus, assembly GCA_963930645.1. NCBI lineage: Eukaryota > Metazoa > Arthropoda > Arachnida > Araneae > Salticidae > Salticus > Salticus scenicus. The sequence goes on along the minus strand of OZ005659.1, from coordinate 125,885,145 downwards.
ATAAAGGGGATTTTTTTTTTTTTTTTTTTTTAAGTAAAGAAAAAATATAGTTAAATTATTTGTTCAACTATCGTCGACAAAAAATGTTATTTTTCGCACGGATGTGCGTATTCGCACGGATGTGTTCCATAGATGGAGTTTTAATGGCAAATATGAATCGGTGGATAAAGCGTTATTAATGAATATGTTTTCCCTCATGTAAGAACCGTCGACTGAACCTGCAGTTAGCAGTGTTATAACTAGTTTTCAAACTATAATTTATGGTGACGACGGACATATAGAATAAGATTAACATGACTCTAAACATTTGTATGCGAAAAAGTACAGTTTTTCGTGAAAATACGTAATCTGGTCACGCACAGAGCTCTCTATCGAAAAACAGCTTAATTATTACTTTTTTCTTTACCAAACAAAATCCCCCTTCAAGAAAATGATTTTTTCGCAAACTGTGTTCAATTCTATAAATTCATTCAATAGTTATGAATTTTTTAAATGTCTACAGACTTATGGAACACCCAGTATGCCGAGCCCATAATTCATAACGATAAAGAATTTTGCGTTGTGAGACTGTAAAATAATTAATTGCCAGACTCATCAAAATTTATAGATTTCGTGCTATGGTGACCTATTATATAGACGTACAAAATTTCAGCTCATTCAAACAAAGCATTTAGAAGCTATCGTGTTCACTCACATACATATATACACACACCATACATGCATCACGAAATATCGCGATGTATGTATGGTGTGTAAATTCGTACATATCTCTATAATGGGAGCTCCTGTCAAGATCAAAATGGGAGGCGTACAACTAAACATCGTGGCATTCACAAATGTAAATTTGTAATATTCTACAAAATTTGTTTTTCGTCTATGCAAGATACAAAAATGATACAAAAATGAATTTCGCAATGCATAATTTACTTTCCTTACATATGTGCATTCGAAAAGTAAAAATTAATGTATGTTTCATATAACATCGTAAGACATTCTATCAGTTTCCAAGAACTAGCTACCATGGAATTTGGGAATTTATCAAAAAGGTAGTAAAATGTAGAAAAAAAAAAAAAAAAAAAAAAAAAAACTTCGTTTGAAATTTGCAGAACTACAATGTCGTTTTCACTTTATCATTTTATAATACACTGAAACGAAGGTAATATCACCTTCTCATTAAAAAAATTAGCTATGATATGAAAATAAGCCCATGAATATTTTGTATAACCTTCACACTTTAAAACTAGCAAAAACAATCTGGAGTCATTCCACTCGGCTTTCTGAACTAAAAAGTAATTAACGGTTGTATAAATAAAGTAAGAGAAGACATTAAATAAACAAAAGAGAAAATTATAATAAGGTATATAAGTATTTTTCTCTGTGTAGTATGTTCTTTAAATTAACGCTATTGCCCTTTAAATAATTTGAACATCATAGATAATAATGGTAAAGATAATTTCGTTGTGTCCCTGTAAAAAATTATAAATGTTAGACTCACTAAAATCTATACAGTTCGAGCGACGGTCACTTATAACAATTATATAAATTTTCAGCTTAATCGAATGAGGCGTTCAGGCGCTATTACACTTTAAATAATTTGAGCCCATAAGCTACATTGATAAATGATTTTTATTTGCGTCACAGTAAAAAGATTATATGTGTTAAATTCTACAAAACTGATACAGCTCGTTTGAAGGTGATCTACATCATGCGTATGAATTTTCAACTCATTCAGATATAGCATTTAGACGCTATCGAACTTTAATGAATTTGAGTCCATAGGGCATAACGTTAAAGAATTTTTTTTTGTGTCCCTGTAAAATTAAAACTATGTGTGCTAGATTCACCAAAATCAGTAATAGATCTGCATAGGTGACCTATAACATGTGTAAAAGTTTTCAGCTCAATCGAATAAGAAGTTTAGTCGCTATCAAACGTTAAAAAATTTGGACCATAATGAGAAAGAAATTTTCGTTATATCCCTGTAAAAATCCGTACGTGCTATACTCACCGAAATTTACACAGTTTGTGCGACGAGGACCTGTAATATGTATGTAAATTTTCAACTCAATCGGATGTGACATTTAGATGCTGTCGCATTTTAAATATTTTGAGCCCTTGAGGCACAATGATAAAGATTTTTTTTGTGTGTGTGTGTTTCTCTAAAAAAAACTATAAGTGCTGCAGGTTCCAGAATAGACACAGTTAGTATCAGGGTTATCTATAATATGTATATAAATTTTAATCTCAATCCGATATGGCATTTAGACGTTATCGCACTTTAAATAATTTGAGCCCATAGGACATAATAATAAAGAACCTTTCGTTGTCTCTCTTTAAAAGACCTATAAGTGCCAGATTCATCAATATTTATTCATTTCATACAATAGTTACTTATAGCATGTGTATCAATTTTCAGCTCAACTGAATAGGGCGTTTAGACGCTATTCCACTTTAAAATATTTGTGCCCATAGACCATAATGATAAAGCTTTTTGTGTCCCTATGAAAAAAAACTATATGAGATAAATTAACCAGAATCCATATAGTTTGTACGACGGTGACCCATATTATGTATTTAAAGTTTCAGCTCAATCGAATAAAGCGTTTAGACGCTGTCGCACTTTAAAGAATTTCGGCCCATAGGCCATAATGATAAAAAAAAAAATTTCTGTGTGACCCTATTAATATACTATATATGTCTTACACTCACCAAAATCAATAGGGTTCGTGCTATGGTGACCTATAATATACGTATCAAATTTCAGATCATTCTAATAAAGCGTTTAGGCGCTACCGTGTACACTCACACACTCACATACACACATACACACGCCCACATACATACATACATACATACATACATCTTCGGGAAAATAGTACAAATGAATTCAATGGATCTCAAAACATATAGAAACACCAAAATCGCAAGGTCAGATTTCTGACATGATTACAATACTTTCTTTACATATGTATGTTCGGAAAGAAAAAGAAAAGTTCTATAATTGCTCTTTCACCGAAATTTCATACATGCAATTTAAAAATTTTACTCTAAATACGTCAAAATGACTTACAAAGAAAGTATGAATCAATAAAATTACTATTGAAACCCAAACCAAAGCATAAATTAGAGAGGATTATCGAAAACATAGGGCAGAATGCATATCTAGATTACATATCTATGGTAGATTTTGCAACAACCCACAGAGAACAAGATAAGACGCTAGAAGTTTTTGTTATTTTTAACAAAGTCAATGAAACAGAACCAGAAAATGTGAAGATGCGACGCAGTAGCAGTTTATTTGGCATGCGAAAGAAAGCTGTTGAGTTTTTTTTTTTTTTTTTTTTTTTTTTTTTTTAGGAGGGGGTGGGGAGGTGAGCATGAGAAAATATTTTTAATTATTTAATCAAAACAGAGAAATAATATAAAAGGTAAATAATTTTATATTACAATTAGGTAAATTTTCGTTAATAATTTATTTTTTATCGATGTCACTATTAGCAAATGTTAATCGTCTGCTCTTAATTATGTTATTTTTTATGCACTTTTTTCTATGAAAAATTCTGATCGAATAAAAACTGTTGCTTAGCCATTCGACGTCCCATTTAGCTTTCAGTTCAGATGTTTTATTAAACAACTGTTATGTTTCGAGTTATTTGAGAACATGACAATAAAATTGAGAACGAGGGCAAATTTTCTCAAAATAATTTCACCAATTTATAATCGGTTTACATCTTAAAAAAAATCAAAATCTGGAAAATTACGAATTTTACAATTAAAGTTATCTTGATAAAACGCCAAATATTTTCCGAAAGATTCGAAAAACAATATTTTATTGTATGAACAAGATTATAATGCAATTATAATTTTGATCCTTTTCCTTTTATATATCTTGTGCTCCTTGTAAAAAATGCTTACGTTTTTATTAATTTTCTACTTGTAATGATAGTCACTACAATATAGAAAGTAACTTTGTAACTGTACACATATTTTTTTTTTTCTTTATAATTAAATGAATATATATTGTTTAATTCCTAGTTAAAATATTATTAACTGGTACACTCATTTAAAAGAGAAAGAAGAAATAATGTAATAAATATTTTCTTTTAAAGCAATAAACTGATTTCCTTTAAATTTTAAACATTTTTCTTTCACTTGAAATAAAAAAAATTAAATAAGATTTTCTTCACTCAAGCAAATACGCCACCACTGCGCCATGCTTCTTTTCTCTCTGCTTCTGTTTCATTGACGTTCTTAGAAACAGCGAAATTTTCTAGGATCATATCTTGCCCAATACGAGTGTTTGTACCAAATTTGCTTTCGACTATATTTTCGACCATCTTCTTTAATATAAATTTGGATTGGTTTCACTAGGCATTTTATTGATTCGTACTTCCCTCTTTAGTATCTTAATATAATTATGTTTTTATTTTATTTTATTTATTTTTTATTTATTTTTTATTTATTATTATTCTTAATTATTTTATTTATTTTATTTTTATTATTTTTATTATTTTATTTATTAGTCCTTTTTATTAAATTATTTATTTTGTATTATGTTAGAATGACGTCACATTCAAAAAATCTTTCAACTGAAGTACTATCATCTTAGGAAATGACGCCATTTCTTAGAAGTCATTCGATGGAAAACGTGCATTTTCATGAAAAGAAAAAAAAATCAGTATTTAAAATTTTAAAAGGTATAAAATGACAAATCTTTTCCACTTTTTTTTTTTTTTTTTTTCAGTAATATCATCATTATTATTAAAATAATAATAATAATAAAATAAAATCAATTGAGGTAGTGAATCAACGAATGCTTTGCCAGCTTCGCTGGTCACTATATTTAAAGAGGACTAATGTGCAAGTTGTACCTGACGGGACTAAAGTGAAAGTTGTACCTCAAGGGACTAATGTGAAAGTTGTACCTCACGGGACTAATGTGCAAGTTGCTCCGAACGAACAAACTACTTCTTTCAACGAAAATGCCTACTAACCCTGGATGATAGGTCTAATATATCGTATCATATTATATATCGTATTTATCGTAAGATAACTCAATACTTATTTCGCTTCCTTCTTCGACTCGTTTTAATACGAATTTTTTATATGCATGAGCAGCCCCCGAAAAACAAAAACATTAAATCATTAAATTCATTTTTTTACTTATTTTTATTTCATATTATTTCACGCGAACTTTTTATTTCCTAATTCAAAATTATTAAAAAAAAAAAACTTTTTCGATATCGCTTGTAACGATACTGATTATTATTAATTTTCTTTTCTTTTTCTTTCAATAATAATAATAATAATAATAATAATAATAAAAAAGATTATCATGAAATTCTGGCAAAAACAAAATTTAGTTTAGGGCGGAGGACTATTAGTTTTTTTTTTCTTATTATAAGATCGCTTTTAAATAATGCAATTATATTTTCGATAAATTTTAGATTTCGACAAATGTCCAACTATCGAAATCGACAACGCAAAAATCCCAGATTGAGACTAATAGGCCCTCAGTCCTAAAAATTGCTACGGCTTACACTGATTGTGTGGAACTTTCATCTACTGGCAATAGAATAAATAGTAAAAAGTAATAATTTTAGCTTTAAATTTTAATACAATATCGAAATGTTTTTTTACACTACAGATAATTATTTTATTCGTCTATATAAGAAATACAAGGTCTTTTTTAAAAAGAAGAATTTTCTTTTTGAAGAGTGTTGCCATTCGAGGATTATGTTTTACAAATTATTTCGTTCAAAAATAATTCTTTTATAGCAACCAAAAACTGTCAATATTTTCGAGGCTTATTAATAAATAAATGAATTTTAAAAATTAAACTTATTATTATAAAAAGGATCCATTTAATAATAGTTTTCAACGAAGCGGACATAGCCAGCTAGTATATTATGAATATTCAGCATTCAAATATATTTTTCTCCAAACTATTTAGCATATACAGGCTTTCCAAAAAACTGTAGTCTTAGCTTTAATGGCTTAAATAGTGAATTTAGACATATATAATAAATTCCCAATGCCTTTTAACGAAATGAAAAAAATTAAACATTTAATTAAATTTTTAAAAAACTGAATTTAGAGAATTTCAAAATGTAATATTATAGACTCTTAATATCAAATTTATTTGAATATTTAATCCATTTTCATTATTTTATTCATATTAAAACTTGACAAGTTTTTAATACATTAAAAATTTAAATAATATCGGATCTAACTAAACATAGCATATAAGTATATTTAATTATAGTAAGTAAATATTTATAATAATATGTTACGTAAGTTCTATTTTTGTTAGAAAAATTTATCAGTATAAGAAAAAATATAAGTGCTTCAATTATTGTTATCCTTAGACATGCAGTAATTTAAAGCTAAATTAGTTTTGAAAGGGGGAAATAATATTGGTGTTCAACTAACATCAAAATTTTTCTTTATCATTTTAAAATTGTGTAATGATAATGGATTTTGCAGAAAGTTTTAAAAGTATCGTATCACATTCTTCATTGGCTAAACATGAAAAGCTCTAAAAATTACTTAAAATTAGCAGCGTGCGTATCTGTTTTGAGATTATTATTATCCTTATTTTCTGTTTAAATAATCACATGGGAGTAGCATATTATTTTATTAATGCTTTGAAAGAGAGAGAATTTTGATCCAGATATTTGACTTTCTAACAGGAAATTTATCATTGCATAAATTGAACATTGTAATTATATGTACATAAATAGAGGAAATAAAAGTGAAGCGGAAGAAAGAAAGAAAAAAAAAAGGGTGGGGGGGGAGGAGAGAATTAAAGATGTAAATATTAAAATAAATAAATAAATAAATAAATAAGTTTTTATTTTTATATTTTATGAGATCAACATTATAAATAGTTATACAATAAATATTAATACAATTTGAAATATTTTTTAACACTATTATATTGCTAGATTTTTTCGATAAATTTTATTTAGAAAAAGCAGCGAGAATACACAATAACGTCAGGATACAAAAAATACCTGTCATTGTATAACAATACTTCGCTTCTTTCTTTTAAATAAAATTTTACTTATTTTTAGGGAAATTAAATTTGTTCATTATTCCAGTTTATTTTTATAAGGATTGCTTGTTAAAATTACAGATTTTTGAGATTTAGAAATTATTTTATTCTTCTTTAGCTTCTAAAACTAATAAAACTGATTTAATATAAACCTTCAATGTAGGAAAAGGGAGTCAACGTACGTAACGGACTCACTGTTACACTTAGGAATTCTCAAGGATAATTTTTTTTCCCTCCTTCAACCCCTGGTGCTTCACTCTGAATAATCTCTACTCACGTGGAGACCTATTCAGAGACAAAAATTTTAAATTAAATCCTTTTGACTTTTATTTTATTTTCGGAAAATTCTTTTTATTATTATTATTATTATTATTTTCAGTTTCGTTGGAGGTAAGCATTGGTTTCGACCAAATGCAGGTACTCCATAGCACCTCGTTGACATGGCTTGACCATAGCCTCCTAAACTGGATGCCTACCGCGTGGCTCCGAAACTTCGCAATAGTTGAAGCTGTAGACAGTGCCACCTGATACAGATTGCGCGTCTTTTTTACTCAACTGTCACCAATAATTTTAAGACTCGATATATGATATATATAATCTACATTTCTATGATTTTATTCGCCTTTTATGTATATGATATCCCACTTTTAAAAATTTTTGTTGGCTGTTGAATAAAAAAGTTGCGAAATCTGTACCAGGTGGCGTTATGTACCGCTTCAATGGTTGCCAAGTTTCCACACAACGCGACAGGCATCCAGTTGAGGAGGATATGGCTTGAGAATCCGATCGGTCTTTTAAATCGCCAGCAGACAGATCATTACTTTGCATTCCTGGCGACTCGTTATTTAGATATTTTCTATTATATTCTTGATTCTAGGGAATAGGTTAAAATGGGTCTGTTTGTATTTACTAAAAAAAAATTTCTTTCCTTCCGACTGAATTATGCCTAGGATGGGATTTCCAGTAGGTAAAAGATCAATTTCCTTAAAAACTACCTTAATCAAACCTATACTATTTAGAAGTACGCGAGAAGTATGACTTAAACTACTAAAACTGTTTACAATAAAGCAGTTTCCAAACTTGAAATAATAGTATCTAGAAAAAAAAAAATAAATAAATAAATAAATAAAACAAAATAAGCAAATTGACCATAATATTATGCATTTGGTGATCAGTATATTTCTTTAGTCTTGTCATATCCTTATACAGGATATTTAAAATGAAGAAGGAAAAACTGTAAAAACGATGAAATTAAATAACGCCATAATAGTTTATCTTACCGATGATACTTTGAAGTACATTTAATTAAAAAAGCTTTGAATCGAATTTATGGAAGATATGTCAAAAATAGAGATGAATAAACCGTTCAGAATTTTTTTGTATATATAGGTATGTGATACATACCTATATATAAAAAAAAAAAAAAAAAAAAAAAAAAAAAATGAAAAAATGAATCACAAATATTGTATTAAGTTTCATTGTGTAACATAGTTTTTTTCTAATACAAGCTTTCATTTGTGAATGACCCCTTGTCATAAAGATCTTTTTAGAAAACAACTGAAAAAGGGCTTATTTAACCACAGATATCTGTATGAACTTTTGTGATCTTAAACTGAATGCTTTTTATAAGATGCTCTACACAATTGGGTATCAAACTATGTGAACGTTTTTTTTTATATACCGGGTGATCCAAAAGTCAGGACAAACTTTAAAATTGAATAATTCGAAAACGAATCAAGATACAAAGATACGGCTTGCACCAAACGGATGAAAAAGAAACCGGGTTTTGAGTGGCAAAGGGAAAATATTAGCTCTGTTGCCTACCAACAGATGGCGCTATAGTGTTTTATTTCACCGAAAGATGATTTACAAATGAAAAAAAATGTTGACAACTTAGAAGTCAGCTTAATTACAGTTAATTAGTACCACTACAGTAACTGTTCAATGTCCATCATTCAGAAGTACAGCTGTGAGATGATTCACCACATCGTTCTCAGCATTTAGCAGCATTTCTTACGTTATGGCAGACACATTTTGGCGGATGTCATCTTTCAGTGCTGCTAGTGATGCCGGTTGGTCGCGGTACACTTTTGACTTCCAAGAATCCCCACAGCCAAAAGTCACAGGGTGTCAGATCGGGAGATCTTGGAGGCCATGCGTGATTAAAGTAGCGACTGAGAATGCGATATTTCGATGCATATAAGCTTCGAATACCATTACCTGCTGTAGTTGTTTCTTTTCATATCGTTTGTTGCTTTGCATAAGCCTACATCAGAAATACGACAGCGCCATCTGTTGGTCGCCAACAGAACTATTTTTTTTTCTTTGCCACACAAAACCCGGCTTCTTTTCCATCCGTTTGGTGCAAACCGTATTTTTGTATCTTGATTCGTTTTCGAATTATTCATTTTTAAAGTTTGTCCTGACTTTTGGATCACCCGGTATATATATATATATATATATATATATATATATATATATATATATATATATATATATATACATATATAATCCGTTCATGCGCAGTAATAAGTTATATACTACAACTGTCCATATCTCTTTGAATATTAAATAATATATAATATACAATATAATTCTATAATATAATGCTTTAAGCATATGTTGTCATATTTTGCGAAAGTTTCATGAAATTTCAAGAAAAACGTTTAGTGTTATAAAGTAAAAACTTCTGAAAATATTTTGCATCTTTTTATAAAACATTAAAACTTCTTAAATATTCAAGAAATCCTCACAAAATTCTACATAATCATAAAATATAATATTTATTACCATATCTAAAAATTGCAGATCAATTGAAGCTTTTCCCTATACAGGGTTATCACAAATACTTTTTATGTTATTGGATTTGTTGTTCGTCCCTTAACGACCATCGTGACAAAATCTTTGCTGAAAAATATGAAGACCGACATGTTTTCCTAATTTCCAAAATTTAAGAACAACACTTTAAGTATTTTTCAATATTATCGACAAAACGTAAAAAGGCGAAATTGTTCAAATTACTTTGTCCAACTCCTGTATATACGTCACTGTAATCTCACTAAAAGGACTAGAAGATACACATAACCATTTTCGTTCCAGAAAGGATTTTACACAGTGTTTCGCAATTTTTGTTTTTCTTTTTATAAGACCTTCACATTAATTCCTATATTACTTAAAGAATCGCACATCTATCTTAAATAATCTGGTGTGCACTCACAAAACTTTCTCGTACCCTGCAATTCAATTCTCTAAAGGTAGATGGCATATTAAATCATAAGATCAATAAAGTAAGATTATAAAATTTAATACTTTAAAAACAATCTAGGTAAATTAAATTATTAGGCTAAAAATATATAGGTTTAGGAATAGTATCATTTCATATATGATTCTATTTGAGAAAAACTACCGCCCCCTCAACCAACCGTTCAATTATAATGCTTACAAATAATTTAAAAAAAATCAAGCCTGTTATTAATTTGCTTTTAAACTTTCTAATCTTGACCAAATTTTAAGAGGCAACCTAATACGAACTTCAAAATAACTAATTCGAATTTCCAGCACATTATTATTTTTAAATTATGCAGATAACAGGTATACATTCAGATCAGCCGATAAAAAATGGACATTTGTAATCAGGAAACCGCAAAACGTGATGTTATGATAAAACAAAACAGAGTTGAAAATAAAACTTCAAAAAATGCTTTGTTTACAATATGTGTATGAAAAATTTTGGATCAGTGTTCGTTGATATAGTAAAATATAGCAAAGCACTTCTATCAAGTACATTCAATAGAAAAGAACGTTCAGCTCAATTTTGTGTAGCCTTGTATATTGTCTATAAACAATATGCACTATAAACGACATTGTATAATCATTTCTTATTTGAAAAACATCTAACACGAAATGAATTACAATTCCAGCAGTTTTCTTATATAACTCTTAAAACGTGATATTATTAAAAAAAAAAACAGAGTTAAAAATTTTAAATATATTTTATTTACAGTATCCATATGAAACTTAATTTTTGGGGGGGGGGGCTTCAGCCCCCTAGCCCGCCCCCCTTAAATCCGCCACTGTTCTACACTAAACCTTCCGTTGAGATCAAGTAAATGATTCGTTTATAGGGATATCCACAGAACAAAAATAGATTATATCTATGGGGAAATTTCTGTTAAATACGGTGTAACATCTATAGTCTCACTTAAACAAAACGAAATGAACGAGAATTTTTATATGTGTATCAGCACTATATTAAAGAGCTTTACTTATTGATAATCCTGGGCAATTTTTAATTCGTTAGTAGTCGCTATAGACAGCGCCACCTATTACATATTACGTACTTTTTATTTAACTGTCACCAATAATTTTAAGAAGTAATGTGATCAACGTTTCTTCGATTTTATTCGCGTTTTATGTATATCAAATACCACTTCTAAAAATTTTTGGTGGCTATAGAATAAAAAAATTTGCCAACACTGAAGGATGGGCGGCAAATCGACCAACTAGCGACTACTAAGGGGTTAATGCTGAAATAGATCAGACATTTTTTGCCAAGGACTCCACTTTCGCAAAAGCCACTTTGGGCCAAGTAGCGCATCAAAAATGTAAATAAAATGTAAAATATTGAAAAACAGAAAAGAAAAAACGGGTAAGGAAAAAGAAAAGAAAGAAACAGAAAAAATAATCACATAAAGTATGTGTTTTTGTCTAAAATGGCGATAAAATTTCAAATTCGCCAAAGGGCATGATATTAAGGCATGATCAGGTTTATATATTTTATTATTTCATTATTTCATTATTTATTTTTCTATACTTCTAACTCAACTACTAATCCCCGAAAATTGTCTCATGCGATAGACGTAACCGATCATTGTACATTGTAATATTATATTTGATGCAAAATTGTTGTCATTTTATGGTTGATCAAATAAATCAAATAAATATAGAAAATAACGTGAAAGAAAATATTATGTACACCACGTATAGTGTTGTTCATATGTAACTGGGATTCGAATATAAAATTATTACTTCAATTTTTTCTATATAGTCCGTTTTGAAAATGTCATCTGATAAGCACCCAAATGGAATTCCACTGGTAAGTATTGTCACAGACAATAGACACAAGCACCCGAGAGCATGCGAATGAGTAGTTCGCTGCCGAAGTCAGCGGGTAACCAAAGTCGGCTGTAGAGCAATTTCATGATTTATTTATTTATTTTATTTTATCTATAAAGCGATATAGAAAAAAAGTTTCCTTTAAATATAGTGACCAGTGAAGCGGGCAAAGCATTCGTTGATTCACTACCTTCATTGATTTCATAAATTTAAAAACGATTAAATTAACAAACTTTGATCTATTGACACGCAAGCAGCATCTGGGCGAGTTTTGTATATTTCGAGTTTCATTTTAAAAATTTTCTTGCATTCAAATTAAGTTCGTTCCTGAACCGGGGCTTTTCTAGTATACTAAAATGGGTATTTCTCTATATCCCAGTTGTCTATCATTAACCAATAACTTTGAATGAGGATTTTTTTTTCTAAATTTAAATACCCTACACCGGAATATTTATTCGTAAATTTTTTGGCTATCAAACGAATAACAGAAATGACTTGTTACATCGAAGCATGTGGTCAATTGTGTATCATGTAGCAAATCTGCAAAACTTGCAGTTTTGGTGAAATATTTGAAAGAAGTAGAGTCATGGCGCTTGAGTGAAGTGAATATGCAAAATGTGAGGACTAATTTACACTAGTCAATTTTAGTTGAAATTAGCTGAATGATTGATAATATGGATTTTACTGGTCTATTTCTTGGTCATTTTCTTTTACCTTCACCCAGTGTAGCATGATTTGGTACCTTTTTTATTCAATAGTCAACAATAAATTTGGGAAATGATATTTGATATACAAAAGAGTTGATTAATCTTCGAAGTGATTAGGCAACCATCTACAATAATATTTAGTGAGGGATGCTGAATAACAAAAGTCTTCAATATGGCAACACTGCCCTCACACCTCCTCTTATTTTGAAAGGAAATCTATGGAGTACAGTCGAGGGGGAAATTTAAAATAAATGATCAGCTGTCATTTTGTTATTAAGATTTGTTATTATTTGATTTTCAGGTATCTTTCAGGTATCATTCAACAAGAAATGAAGTGTACTTTCAGAAAGTGACGTAAAATTTTGTATTAGGGGTCATCGACATACTGAAATGAGCAAAAACTTTGAATTTTTTTCAATAGAAGCACCCAATTTTGACTTCATATTTAAATTTCTGAGAGTCTGGCTGTGCAAAAAACTATACACTTTGTATAATTTTAGTTTTCACAGAATTATAACCAAAAATGTGTTAGGGAGTTATCTGTAACTCTAGATATACAAAATAAAGATTGTACGAGAATCAAAATTTTTTATTTGTTTTTTGTTTACTTTTCACCAAGCGGATTTTAAGAAAAAACAAAAGATAATTATTTCAGAAAAAATTCTAAAGATCCCGTGTCAAAAAGCAGATTTTTCACCGTTAAATGCTGTAACAAAAACAAATTATTCAGAAACTTAGAAAAAAGCATAGGTCAGTGCAATTTTACTGCTACCCCAGCAGGAAAATTCATTAAACTCTTTCTGGAAACTCCTGATGATCATGACAAAATCACTTCTAAACTAGACGAAATGTGCGTCCAATATTATCTCAAAAAAATTTTGAATTTTTTTCATATTTTAATGAAGGATCACATCAATATTTCTAATCCCATCTCCAACAGTATCGTGACGATCGTCTTCAGTCAGTTAGTGAGTGGATGTACTCTTTTATATTATTTATTATTAAAAGCTTAGATACAGATTTTCCGATAACGAGAAATATTGCAACATAGTAGCGCAACTTATTTTTCAGTATACACTCAAACTCAAACAACACCGTTTTCTATAATATTTATCTAACGTATAAAGTTTGGTATATAATACTGAATTCAGGCCCATATTATTGCATGGGCAAACCGGGACTTTGCCCAGGGACCCCCAAATCCCAGAATATTAAATTGGAAAATATTCCCTTTTATTTCAATGAAAATTTAAATATATGTATATATATATATATATTAAAATATAAATACATCTATTTATGTTTATGAAATTGCTCTGTAAAAAGTACTAAACTCTCTAGAAAACGGATTTTTTATTTTGGATATATATTGCTTTTTCAGTTTCTGCTGGTTCATCAAGTCCCTAAATAGTGAACATACTGGCCTTGAATCAACAGATGCGGAGTTCATGTCCCAGTTCAGGCAAGGAGTACGTAGTGGTTCAAAGGGCACGACGCAATTCCGCCGAAGCATAGGACAACTCCGCCGAAAATTTATCAGCTGTTTCCCCCAGTAGGACAAATCCGCCGCATTCCTCTCTGCCGTTTTCCCTCGATAGGACAATTTCGCCGAATGAGGGGGGAAGGCATTACCTTTGGCGAAGTAAAGTTGGCGACACTTTCCATGCTAAAACTTCAGGCATTCAACTTTTGTTAAAAATAAATACACAAAAGAATGGTAATAATCTATATATTAATTCGCAAACATGAAATTTGTTGTACATTTTTAACATATTAATTATGGGGGTAGAGGATTGAAAGTAGCATTGTTAGAAAGTTATGATTAATGAGAACTTAAGGGAAAAGAAAATCTCTTATTAGAATGTCAAAAAGGCATTCAAAAATATCTTTATTTTTATGCACTTTTTTATTTTATACACGTAATCTTTTTTATTAAAAATTTTTATAGAAGAAAGTTGTTTAATTTGTCAATTTCTTAAACTTCAGTAAAACCCATAGACACAGTAATTTGTATAGATGTAGCTTCCCTATATTTCTCAACTACAGATTTTTCATTTTAAAAGGCAACAACCTTTAGTGTTAGAAATGCTTATTGACTGAACGAATGAAAAGTCGTAATTTAATACTATTGAACTTGGAGAAAAAAAAATAGATTTGAGTTATAAAAGTTATAATTAATTTTCTAATTTATTTATGATGTAATTTTTATTATTATTTTTATTATTTATTTATTTATTTATTTTTATTTATTTATTTATTTTTTTTTGTGTGTGTGTGTGTGTGTGATTTACGTCAACTATAATTAGAAAACAGATATTTATTATTTATTTTAATATAAAACGTAATGCATTCCAATTAACTGAAACTTGATTTCTTATTTTTTAAAAGTGTATTTATTACTATATGCTATTAATTTGGAATGCATATTGGACAAAAAATAACACTGCTATGCTGCAATTTAACTACATTTCAATTTAAGACCATCTCAGCTTTTATGTTATATACCGGCAACAAACTTGCTATATAAAATATGTATCATGAAAGATTATGCTGATTTTATTCGGGTGTATATCGACCGATAAGTGGTACTACTATTACTTTCTACGATTTTCCAAATGGTTATGCCTCAGCATCTCTTGGTAAAAACTGCATCAAATTACAAGTATAAACTTTTCATACTAAAAAAAAATAATAATAGCAGCGTCACCTTTTTGTACAGTGTGTCTGTGTGTTTTGTAAGTTTTGTACACCTTTTTGTACAATGTATCTGTAAATCTCAATCAGCATATTTTTTTTTAATAATTTGTACATCTTAAACCGAGTTTGGAGTATCTGTATAACATAGAATCAGGTATATAGTGTTCATGTAAATAGGATAAAATTTGAGTATAGCACTTGTCGACTGATATACAACCAAATTAAATCAGCAGAATTTTACATGGTATACCTATCACACGTACAGTTTTGGTGCACTTTTACACAGTAGAAGCTGAGATATAACCTTCCTTAGAATGGGGAAAACTGCTACATGACAGAGCCACCTGCTATCTCTAAGGTTAATAAACACCAATTTTAGTTACAGGTATTACCAAATATTAAATTTGAATAGCATTCTATAATAATTAATTTATCATTTATATTACTAAAAGTCGTCCATTTAAAAGAGCCGTTAATACGTGGGCTCTTTTTCTGGGAAAATATTTTTCGAGGTAAAATGTTCTGTTCACCCCCCCCCCCCCGAGTGATTTTTTTTTTCCAGTCTCCCAACAAAATCAGCCATGTTACTAAAAACTATCTTCTGAATGTCCCTCCAATATCAAGTAGTAGTTATGTTATAACAACCATGAATCTTTCTTCTATATTTTTTCTATACAAATTCACGTATTACAAATTATTTAATAAAATTATCATTTATTAAAACTATTTTCCACGATATATGCAGAAAGTGATTTTCTGTGATTTTCATCGCAGAGAATTATTACAGTACAATTTTTAATTCATATTTTGGTTAAAATCTGCTTTACTTTTACTTAACTTTCCAAAGCGATGGGGAAGGGCTCTTATAATGCTCAATGTGCCGCCAAAACGCAATGCGTCGCCAAAAGTGGAAGTACTGCTGTAGCCCCCTCTTCTCGTCTCAGGAAAATGGCGCGGCGGAGTTGTCCTATGCCAGAAAAGGGGGGTTAAAATTCTCGGCGGAATTGTCCTATGTGGGGAATAGGGGATTAAAATCTCGGCGGAATTGTCCTGTTCCGGGTTCAAATACATTTCAATTACTAGATCCCACTGTAAATAATCCTAGTGGGTATAAAACAGCAGTAAAGTGGCAAACTTAAGCTGACAACTCTATGACTACTAAATATATATGTCAAATCCTATTTAGTGTAAATTAAATATGCTATACGGTACTTCTCTGTTGTCGCCTCTCAGACACGATATCACGAGGGGCATCAGCAGAATAACCTCATTCCATATTCAGTTGTGTGGATGTGGAGCTGGTATCATTACTAGCAATTAAAAATGTAAAAAATATTAACGTTTCTAAACATCTATCCTCGAAAATATTGCTTGTGAATGATACATACGATTTGAAATCATCTATCGTTTTCCAATAAATGGGATTAAATTGTAGCACAGAAGCGCCACCTGTTGGCCAACACGCACCTCAAATGAATGGCTTACTTGGTTTTCATGAATTATATGAGTAAATAATTTCATATTTAATTCGATTTTCCATTTATTTATTCTTTTAATATTTTTTAAAGGTTTGAAATCTGCGTCTATGCAATAATTTGAAGATTTTTTTTAATACATTACAGAAATTATTTATTTGATCCATTTTCCTTTGCAATAATCCTCAATGATATGATTTTTTCTTATGCAAATATTTATTTATGTCAAAATATTTTGAAAGAAGTCTATTGCATTTTTCTTTACAAATTCACAAATTACAATATGATCGTTTAACTTATTCTAAACCAGTGGTTAACCAACTAATTTTAGGTGGGGTCTGGATGCTTTCGAAAATTTTTATTGAGACCCAGAAAAATAATTATATATATAATAAATAAATAAATAAATAAACATATTTCTCATTAATTTTCAACTTTAATTTCATTCATAAAATAATATGAATTACAATAGATAGGCTTATTTGTGTACAAAAATCAATAGGAGAAATTATATTTGTAGCCTTGAGCCAATTTTTAAAAGTAAGTTTCATGCAGGTAGCAGCTTATGCAATGAGTGTCTTCCCGTTAATCTTGAGCGATATTTGTTCCTTAAAAAATTCAGTTTTGAAAATGAAGTTTCACAGACATATGGGGAGCATAACATAGTAGCCATGTAAATGATTAATTCTTTCAAATTTTCACATTTTTCTGGACCTGTTTACTTCAAAATGTTTCAGCGGATGCAGTTTTATACGTTTGCAAGCAAATGTCTTTCTGTAAGTGCACTGGGCGTAAAGAATTTGAAAGGCGGAAAAATTTCACAGCCACATTTGTCCATTCTTCCGCTAGAGAAACGTCAATAATCGACATTACGAATCGTCACAACTTCTGCAAAATCTATGAATGTTGCTACGAAATCCTTCTTCAGATCTGACTTAAAATTTAAAAACAGATTGATTTATCTTACTCACACCACAATGATCAATAAAATAATTTTTGTTAAAGTGTTTTGAGCTATTTTTATATGAAAATATTCGCAATAATTTTATGGTGTAAGTAAAATAAAATGAGCTTATACATATAGGAACACTGCGACCCCGCATGTCCTTTTTTTATGATAAATCTGAAGTCCACAGCTTTTTCTTTTAACTTGTGATGCAGCATGTAGCTGGATCATTTTATTTCTTTCCCCATAAGCAAAATTTATCACTGTAAGAAGTGATAGCGTTTAATTGGACTATTTATAATATTAGTCAGCCATCATCCTGGTAACAGGACAGGTGAAAAAGCCTGATGGAAAAAAAATGAATAAAGACCGCTAAACACTATACTACTTGGGAGGAAATAAAATTAGGGAGAGATTATAATTTGGGCGAGATTATACTTTATCTTTTGTAAGTTTTATTAAATAAATTTATTTTATTTATAAATTACATGAAAAATTCGTTTTTTTTTACTTTATGCATGCTCTGTTTAAAATACTGCTGATAGCATGCATTGTAAAAATGTTTTACAAAAAACTACTTTTAATTATTAATCATAAAACGAGTTTCATTTAAAATTGCATATAAAAGTAAAATTGCATGTAATTGCCATGTAAAATTGCATAAAACTGTTTAAAAAAGGAAATAAAAACAGTAGTAATCGTAAAATTTACTATAACGATTAAGAATATTGATATTTTTTTGCTTTCTCTTCCTCACGCATGGTAGAGAATATACACTGTTTCGGAGATAAATTTGAGATTTTAATATATTTACACGTTTTCTTCACCCACAGAAATATATTTCAATTACAGCAGTTTTAAAAATTATTTTGAACTTTTTAAAAGTAAATTAATGTACTGTACTTTTTATTTCATTCCTTAATTGCAGTCTCAATAACTTATTACAAGCACGTGGGCTTTACATTCACACGTACAAATAACCTTTTTTTTTATATAAAAGTTAAGAAAATTAAATATTTACATTGAAATTTTAATATTCGATATAATTGTTAACGAAAAACGGATTTACGAAATATTTCGAGAGTTATAACAAAAAGTTTAAACCGAAAATCAAAATCTGTGATCAAAAATAACCTCTGAATTTTTTTTTTTTAAAATATATAAGGTAAAGCTAGGAGAGATTTTGTGGTAGGAGAAATTGCGCACATAGGGGATCGGAAGGAAAGAGTAGAGTGAGCGAGTTGAAATTGTACTTGGTTGTACAACATCAATAGTGAGGTGCCGACTTGAACTTGCATGTTGATTGCTTTAAAAGTTTAAGATAAAACGTGGTTATTTGTCCCGTTATCAAAAACGAATGCTTGAATTTTCATAACCCTTTATAAGAATTTCAGTACAATGGTAGTAGTACAAAATATTTTTAAATTAAATAATTTCTCATAACCTACTAACCTAGTTTAACGGTACAAATACCATGATTTTCTCTAAAGGTGAGTAATCATTTAATAAAACACTGCGCAATATATCCTACGAAAATGGGAGAGTTTGCGCTTTTGCTGTTTAGGAGAGATTGCGTATTTAAAATTCTATACTAACATGAATTTTGCAGCTTATAGGTTATAACAAGGCAATGATAATGAGTTTGTTCAATGCCTAGGACTGTACCAAATCCTAACTTCGACAAGTGATTGGACTAATTCAAAAGATTCGAGACGGCGTACCACCTTTATGATGAATATCCACAGAATCTGAAATGGAACGTTATTCAGGAGTGGCACAATCGACAAAAGCCACACCTTCGATGGGATTTACTTCTAGAATGCTGTTAGCCTATGCGAAATTCATCACAAAGGATTTAAATGTCATTGTATATTTGTTTAGTTTTGGAATATTTTCAAGTATGATGCTCCAGTTTTCATCTTTCAATGCAACTGTCGGCTGCTTAAATAGAAAAGATAAAACTAAATACAAGCAAAAAATATCAGTTTACTCATTCTTCTTTTTAAGGAAATGATCGTAATCTCCGCCCTTTTTGAAGGACACTCTCAGAAATAAGAAATTTTCAAATATATTGCACCACAATATTTATACAATAATCTCTACCCTGTATAATTGTAGCACATTACTATAAATATATCCAGAACAATTCTACATGAAATTAGTGGTGGATGAAAAGGTGAAAATTTCTTATCTGTGAGAGTATCCTGAAAATAGGGTGGAGAGTAATCGTCTAAATTTCAATCAAATAAAATAAATAAAATGAACATAAAGAATTTTAAAGCGTAAAGGATTGTAAAACGTAAAAAATATTTTGGCGGAAGATTTTGAGGGGAAAAAACTTTAATAAATAGTAAATGGAGGGCGGATTCTGCGCTTAAAAATGGGAGAAAAGTTTGCCGAGAAAAGTTCTGCCGAGAAAAGTTTGAAAAACATCCAACAACAACAACATATATAATAGTCTAGTCAGTGAAATATCGTTCTTCATGTGATAGACTTCAGCGAAATGGCTTACATACTACATTGCGCTCCTTGCGCTTTACATACAAAACACATTATTTTAGGGTATTTTATTTATATTTTTGCCATCTTTTGCTCATGAAAGGTGTAATTTTTTTCCAGTCAATAAACTCTCTGATATGTCGAAATTTAAGCTGAACCAGTAGCTTATGATGATGCGCACTTCTTTCTTAAACTTTTGAAGTTAATCACGTCTTTGACACCGCCTCAATATAAAGACAAGGCAAACAATAACGTCCAAAACGCCAAGTAAAAATAATAAAAAGGCAGGTAGCTCTTTCGGTAGCGTTTAGTGACCGTCTTCAGTGTATCATCATCATCGCAACAGTTTCAGGAGTACATGCGATGATCAAGACCACCTTTTAGCTCCACCTGAATTTGTAAAAGGCTTGACATGATTCTGCAGAATCTATTAATATCGGTATTCTTGAGATGAGTGAGTTCAAGTAGAACTCGGCGTAGTATTGTGAGAGAAATGCTCCTATACATAGGAAAGTGATCGGATTCAGCTCAGGATGATCAACCAATAGGATAACACGGGATATGGGTGATTGGGCTATAGAAAATTACGAATCACTGTTTGGGATAAATATTGCAGGGATGGAACACGGGCGCAGTATTCATACTGGAATCTGTTTAAGAAATTTTACTACCATAAATATCGTTGATTTAAGAAGTAGGAAATTTTCTTACATTGATAGTGGTATGAATACTGCGCCCGTGTTCCATCCCTGATATTGAGCAAATTAAGGAAATGTGGACTGAATGTAAATTTTCCGATAATTAGACAACTGGAGTACAGCGAAATCACAATTAACAATATTTTAAAGATTTTTATAAATATAAAAAGCTTCAAAGAAATCTAGTTCATGAGTGGATTTAGTCCGGCAAATTATTTTAACTGAATGAAATTTTAAATTATGATTTTTCTCTCAATAATTCTTAGAAATAACTGATTTATTGGTTTCTATCTTACGGATGTAATTAATATGTTATTTAAGGCTGAATTTTGGACTGTTTTTAGTTTGCCAGTGTGGGATAAATCACACTGGCAGGAAATGCTACACATGCCTCAAGTATTATACATATCACGGATGCGAATATTTAAATTTTTTCCGGGGCGTTTTTAGCCCAGATTTTATTTCGCAGTACTTTATAGAATTTCCTTCTCCAATACAGAACTTCGATAAAATAAGAAAAAAATTATCTTTAAGAAATAAGTGGTATGGAAAAAGGCGGTCCTAAAAGAACTCCGGAATATATTAAAATGTTGGCATCTATATACATATCTATACAGTGTTGTGCAAGTTCACAAAAAAAACGAACTAGTTCAAACTCAAGTTCATCGTGTAAAAAACGAGTTAGTTCGCGCTCAAACTCATGTCTGGAAGAAATGAACGCGTTCAGTTCAAGTTCATTTTTAAAAACGAGCGAAGCTCACTAAAAGTTCATTTTTACTTACATTTTTTTTTTTTTTTTTTTTATAGATCTTATCCTCTGTGAACACTTTCATAGGTAATTTCCTTTTTTTTTTTTCTAAAATTACCAATTACCATGAAAATTATTTTTAATTTTACGCTTAATTAACTTATTAACTTATAATTCTTAATTATAACTTATTAATTTAATTGTGGTAAAAATTTATTTACCAAACACTTCTGAATAGTGTACCCACTGTTTTTGCATGGCTTTTTATTCTCAAATTTTCAATACGTTTGTTTATGGGCATGAGAACTTATTAATAGGAAACAAATTCTATCATTTAGAGGTTCCGTTGTTTTAAATCAGTGTTGCGCAGGACAGCGTTCATGAGTTTAATTAAAACTTTTTCAGTTTTGAGCTGAATTTCGCTCGTTTTTTAAATTGTGAACTTGAGCTGAGCAAAGTTCGTTTTCTCATGAATTTGAGCGGGAAAAGTAACTCAAACTCATATGGATTTTATTCCTTTGGAAAAAAAAATTATATTCTTGGCAGCAATCCCGGAAAAAAGGGAACGGAAAAAAGGGCACCGGAAAAAGGGCACTGGAAAAAAGGGCACCGAGAAAAAGGACACCCGGAAAAAAGGACACTTTTTCAATTCACAAATCGCAAAATAATAAGTATCAAATAATGATATATAAAAATGGCTTTCAAATTACACATTTAGAAATTTCAATTGATTTGGCACAACGTTAATTTAGTGTATACCTCGGGGAAGATGGGGGGAGGGGAGGGGGGGCAGGAGCAGATAGAAAGAAAACAATTGTTTTTACATAAACTCTTACCGATTTTAATGAAACTTTGTATAATCACATACAATTTGTGAAAAAATTACTGTAAGTGTCAGGCAAACTTTAGGGGTGGGGGAGGGGTTAAAGAGGGGGGTGCAGAGGAAAATAAAATTATCTTTTATATCGCAGTTTTACCTACTTTAATGATATATTCTATAACTATCACTAACTTTTTATGAAGATCACAGTGAGTGTATTATATACCTGGGGGGTCAACGGGGGCAGATAAAAATAAAATATATTCTTCTTTAAATTACTCTATTATTGATTAAAAATATTTTTGTACAATCACGTGTAATTTATTAAAAATTTACAGTAAGTGTCAGACATACTTAGTGGGGGGGGGGGGGAAAGGAAAATAAAGTGATTCTTTATATCACCATTTTAGCGATTTTAATGATATATTCTATAACTATCACTTAATTTTCATGAAGATTACAATGAGTGCATTATATACCTGGCGGGGGGGGGGAGGCAACGGGGAACCCATGGAAATAAAATACATTCTTCTTTAAACTACACTATTATCAATTTAAACAAAAACTTTGTATAATAGAATACAATTTGTGAAAAAAATCACAGTAAGGTCAGACATACTTGAGGGGGGGGGGTTAAAGAGAGGGGGGACAGAGGAAAATAAAATATTTTTTTATATCACCATTTTACCGATTTTAATGACATACTCTGTAACTATCACTTACTTTTATGAAGATCGAAATGAGGGTATTATACATTTTGGGGGGGGGGGGCAAGGGGGACGCAGATAGAAGTAAAATATATTATTCTTTAAACTACCGCATTGTCGATTTAAAAAAAACTTTGTATCTACGCAATTTTCTTCTTATGAAAAATTACAGGGAGTGTACAAATATCTGGTCGATTTGCTAAGAGGGGGGCAGAGTGAAGAAAATGTTTATTTTTATATAACCATGCTACCTACTTATATGAAACTTTGTACCACTATCACTTTCATTTTATTAAAATTATAGTGAAAGTTAACTAAAGTTGATAAGGGGGGGGGTAGGGGGGGCAGATGGAAAATAAAAGAATCTTTTTAAACGACGCTTATTATCATTTGTTTTATTTGCATTTTGTGTAAGTATCAATTACTATTAATGAAAAATTATACTGAGGTATGCAAAAATTCAATGTATAATTTAAATCTGTAAAAAAATGATTCAAAAATGAATTTTCTTCTTTTAATCTGTCTCTTTTGTCCTTCCCCCGATGTAGATATAAAACACTTACACTCTCGTTGATGTTTAGCATCAGTTTTACAAAGAGAAATTTTAAAAAGTGCCCTTTTTCCGGTGCCCTTTTTTCCGCAATCCAAAAATTCAATACATTGTTAATATCAGACACTAATTAAAAGTTAATATCAAACATTGGTAAAAGATTATTCTAAAACAGAATTTTTTTCTTTGATCTGTCTCTCCCCCTCCCCTCGTAGAAACAAAAAAATTTTGCTATCGTCCATGTTTAACAAGTATTTTACAAGTAACAATTAAGAAAAGTGCCCTTTTTTCCGGTGCCCTTTTCTTTCCGGGGCACTTTTCTTAATTTCTCCTTGTAAAACTCATGCCAATCATCAACGAAAGCGTAAGTTTTTTTATTTCTACGTGAGGGGGGGGGGGTGGACAAAAGAGACAGATTTAAAGAAGAAATTTCATTTTTGAGCAACTTTTTTACACATTTAAATCATACATTGAATTTTTGAGTACCTCCCTGTAATTTTTCATTAATGCTAACTGATATTTACACAAAATGCAAATAAAACACTATAACAAACGGTAATAAGTGTTTTTTAAAAAGATTATTTTATTTTTCATTTGCCCCCACTACCCCCCCCCCTTATCAGTTATAGGTAACTTTCAGTATAATTTTAATAAAATGAAAGATACTCGTACAAAGTTTAATATAAATATGTAGCATGGTGATATAAAACAAATATTTTCTTCACTCTGCCCCCCCCCCCCCGTAGCAATTCGTCCAGATATGTTTAGACTCACTGTAATTGTTGTATATATACAAAGTTTTTATTTTTAATCGAGTATACGGTAGTTTAAAGAATAATATTTTTTACTTTTATCTGCGCCCCCCCCCCCCCAGATGTGTAATACACTCATTGTGATCTTCATAAAAAGTAAGTGATAATTATAGAATATATCATTAAATCAGTAAAACGGTGCTATAAAAGATAATTTTATTTTCCTCTTCCCCGCTCCTTAACCCCCCCCCCCCCAAGTTTGCCTGCCACTTACTGTCATTTTTTTCACAAATTGTACGTGATTATACAAATTTTCATTAAAATCGGTAAGAGTTTTTGTAAAAACAATTATTTTCTTTCGATCTGCTCCTGTCCCCCTCCCCCCTCTTCCCCGAGATATATACTAAATGAATGTTGTACCAAATCAATTGAAAATTCTAAAAATGTAGTTTGAAAGTCATTTTTTAAATTCATTAATTGATATTTATTATTTTGCGATTTGCGAATTGGAAAAGTGCCCTTTTTCCGGGTGCCCTTTTTTCCGGGATCCATACTTTCTACCCTTTTAATCGCAAGAGAGGACGCATTTCTCACAAGAGAGAAACGCATCGGGTCGGGTAATCGCTTATTACCTGCTTTGCTGGTCGGGTGCGGGTAAAATTTGCATTAATTTTTATTCACAAAATGTTTTCTCCGAAGATTGTTTTTTGCTTTACTTATGAATCTAAGCTTTTAAATGAAGAGATTGGATGACATTGTCTTCCTTCCTAGTAATTTAAAGACATGACTGATAACATGAATTTCATTACATTTACCTAAATATTAATACTTAACGTTTAAAGCTTTATATGGAAAACTATTTTTTTTCCGACCTATATTTGCTTCCTTATTTTACTGTCAAAATACTTGGAACAGTGGATTTTTTAAATATATGTTTTAATATGCATTTATGCAATTCTAAATGCATAGTACACTGCGGTTCAATATATATCGCATCTATCATAAAATAGAAAAAAAATATTATTTGATTGTAAAAGCCGAAAATAGAGGGAAAATAAAAATTAATTTCAATTATTATTATTATTATTATTATATAACATCATAAAACTTTTAGCATTTTAATAAAATTTATTAATTAAAACCCGAATAAACTACTACGTCAGAAACGCCAAAGAAAAATACTGGAAATGCAAAATTGGCGTTCTGACGTAGTAGTTTATTCGAGTTTTAATATTCCAACGCTAAGTCTCCTGTTATTAAAATTTATTAATTGCCTCATGGACTTATTCATAATTTTTCTAGTACTTCATGTGACGCTTATTTTCATCTAATGCAATGTTTGAAAAGGTTTTCAATATATATATATATATATGACTTTATTTCTGCTATCTTATAGATTTATTTCTATTAAATCACTAAATTAAGAACTTAATATTAAAAATACACATTTAAGCAAAGAAGTAATTTATTTTTATCTTATACAAGACCTACCACGTTGCAAAGCAAACGACTTCCGTGTGATTTTTATTCCCATACGATAAAGGACCTTTCAGAGACTGGCTTCAAGTTCGGTTTCTTTTGATATTCCTTTGATGTGGGGAATCGAATTGACGCGAGGCAGGAGAGAGTTTCCCTCTGCTGACAAACCTCCTACTGCGATCGAAATTGGGTCTCTTTTGTAAAAGAGCAATAAAAAGTAATGTCTTTCATTGTAAATGTGTGTCAAGGGTCGCTTTCGGACAGTGGATAATTTATGAGTTTTGACGCGCTGCATAGTAGCTAGTCTCTGAAGGAAGCCTAACGCTCATTTTAACCATTAACTATTCTTCTTATCAATGAAAAAAGGAAAGGGCTTTAGGCAATTGCTTTTGTGTACCAGAATTGCCCACACAACAAATCTCCCCCACAGACAAATTGGCGAATACCAGTCACAATTCTCAATACATTGGATTCGGCTTAATAGTTCCAAGAAAACCACATGTTGTCGAAAACATTTTGACCAAGTAGAACGAATGTAGATTCTAGATTCCTTCAAATTTTAGTTAGGACTTACAAAGCTCAAGAACGGGGGAAAATGCTGTATTAATAATGCGCATCATAATATTTATATGGTTTCAAATTTTACTTTTTTATTTATTTGTTTTATTAAACAAATAATTATTACTTATTTCTTTATTTGTTTTAAGAAATAACTATTCAAATATATGAAAGCGGGAAATTTTTACTACCATTTTTATCTTAGATTGCTCCTAAAACTAAAATTAGAATTTTACAAAAATGATGATTATTCCATTAAACACTGCCTTAAATATTTCAAAAAGTTATTTATATTATATGGTTATCGTTTCTCGTAACTAAAAATATACTGAATCTATATAAAATATTTTCAAAATCGTAAATATTTATTAATAAATAAATAAAATAAAATAATTGCATCCCATAAAATACAGACAATTTATAAATATTTCGTAAAATACGCAACGAAATTTTGCCATTCTTTGATAACATAATTTCCACAAAATTTTAAATGTAATTAAATATCACTATAATATTACACTCGAATTGCAAATTAATATATGTTCAAATGCCTTCAGAGCTGCTAGACAGGAAGTGCTGGGTTCGATCCCAGGTCGACGATAAAAAAATTTCCTCTCCCCCTTATCTTCAGCCCCGAAGTATATGTGACACTGTATTTTTTTTCATAAACAGCAAGTGACTATTAGACAAAGTTTAATTAAAATAAATAAGAAAGTGGTATAAAAACAATTATTCTCTTTCTGTCTGCTCCTAGACACCCCCTTTCCCCAGGTATATACTAAGTAAAAATCGTACCAATTTAATTGATTGAAATTTCTAAAAATGTATTATGAAAAATCACGCTTTAAATTCGTTATTTGATGTTTATTGTTTTTGTGAAATGCAGATTGCAAAAGTGTCCTTTTTTCCGGGTGCCCCTTTTTATGGTGCTTTTTTTCCCAAATGCCTTTTTTTTTCAGCAATCCATTTTGCACAGTTCTTTTCTTTTCTGTCCTTTTCTTTTTCTACTTTACTTTTCATATTTCAGACAGAAATATTTAATATGAGTTTGAGTTTGAATTGCTTTTTCACGCTCAAGTTCGTGTAAAAAACGAACTACGCTCAACTCAAGTTCATTATTTAAAAAACGAGCGAAGTTCAACTCAAAACTCAAAATTTTTGAGCTAAGCTCATGAACGCGTTCAAATGAACGCGTTCGTGCACAACACTGTATCTATAGGATCTTTTAATTGAGAAAAGGTGAGTTTATTAGAAGGTGAAAAAATTATTTTAAAAACATATTATTTAAGAATTTTAGCTGTGGCATGATTTAGGAAAATAGGGTAAAACAATACTGATATTAGGAGATACTGATTTAGTAGATGAAGTACGAGGAAGTTTTAATTTTTGGATAGCTTTATCTGTAATAGACGGGCAGAGCTGCCAACCTAATCCGGCAAATTTTTTGTACCGCCCCTTTTTCTGCACCAATATATTTTTAGACTATTTGTTTACTTAATTCATCGTAAATGTATTTGAAGAGAATTACTCCAAAAATTAAGTGGTGTAGAAAAAGTGGCGTTACTAACAATTTGCCGGATTAGGTTGGCAGCTCTGGACGGGTTATATCCTCTGTCAATTGCTATGGCTTTCAGATATTTGATTTCAGAGTTTAATAAAATAGCATCGGAACAAATATTGAGGGCACGATTAACAAAAGTATCGAAAGCTACCATTTTTGGGGTAGGTGTGGGACATAAGTTCGCATGGGGAGTTACAGAGACACAGAATGTTACGATAGACGGTGGTGGAAAATTCATTCATATCCTTGTCTCATGCACTGTAGAGGGCTTTTCCACCACCGTCTATAGTAAAAATATTCAGTCTCTCTCTTCATACCAATGCGCGTTCATGCATAGCCTCCTAAATTAGATGCCTTCTGCGTGGCTCGGAAGCATGGCGGTAGACAGCACCACCTGGTGCAGATTGCGCGATTTTTTTTTATTCAACAGCCACAAAAACTTTTAAAATATGTATTTGATATACATAAAAGGCGAGTAGAATCGAAGAAAAGTTGAATATATATATCATATATCACTTCTTAAAATTATTGGAGGCAATTAAATAAAAATTTTGCGCAATCTGTACCAGGTGGCGCTGTCTACCGCTTGAACGTTTGCCAAGATTCCGAGCCATGCGGAAGGCATCTAGTTTAGGAAGCGATGGTTCATGTCACCCACCTACCTCAAAAATAGTTGATTTCTATACTTTTGTTAATCGTGCCCTGAATATTTGTTTCGATCCTGCTTGATTAAACTCTGAAATTAAATATCTGAAAGCCATAACAAATGACAGAGGGTATAATCTTCCTATTATAGATGTATCCAAAAATTTCAACTTACTCGTACTTCGTCTATTTAATCAGTCTCTTTTAATATCTGTATATTTTTTATTTATTATTATTTATTTTTTTCCCTATTCTCCTAAATGCTTAAACAATACGATTTTAAATAATTTTTTCCCTTTCCAATAAACTCATTTTTTCTCAATTTAAAGATCCTATATGTAGGTATAATTCTTGGGGCATCTATAGCATTTCCTGCTAGCGTGGTTTATTATCACTTGGCCAAAATAAAAGCAGTCTTAAATTCCACCTTAAAGAACATTTTAATTACGTCCGTAAGCAAGAAACCAATAAATCGGATATTTCTAAGCACTGCTGGGAGAAAAACCATAATTTTAAATGTGATTCAGCTAAAATAATTTGCACGCCTAAACCCATTCATGAACTCGATTTCTTTGAAGATTTTTATACTTATAAAAATCTTAAAAATATTGATAATTATGATATCGCTGTATCCCGTTTGTCTGATTCTTTAAAATTTTACATTCAGTCCACATTTCCTTAGTTTCTTCCATACATTTCACAGCTAGTGTTTTGTAATTTAGTATTGACCAATCACCCATATTCCACGTAGTCCTATTTGATAATCATCCCGAGCTGAATCCTGATCCTTCTCTATGTATAGGAGCACTTATCTGTCATTTCTTTATGCACTGAAGACAGTACGCTAAATGCTACCGATACAGCTGTCTGCTGGCCTATTATTTTTACCTTGAGTTTCAGATGTTGTTGATTGCCTTGTTTTTATAATTTCAAGCCAAGTCTTTCATTAATATCACGCCTCAATGTCTTTTTTTAACTAAAATACGCCGGTTGATAAAAAAAATACATTCATCAACGAAAGAAATGGTGAACTTTTCCTAAAAACTTTGTACGGCATACATTTATTTACAAATGTATTCCAAATAATGTCTTATAATGCACATGTCCTATATTCTTTTATTTCGGTCATATACCATGTAGAAAGAACTTCGTTGAGAGTTTTCTGTCTCTGGTGACTTAGTACACTTCCACAATCACGTTACATTCCAAAAGATTCAGGCCCCTTTAACTAAATTCCGACTTCCAGATAAAGTGAAAATGACCCCGTCTTCGAAAAGCTAGGGTTAAGATGATAGAAATTTCTAACCAACTGAAATGTCTTCTTCGGCAAACATTGATACCTCTTAAGACATATAGTTGCCAAATTAACACCTTTCGGCTACCAAAAGATTTATTTTATTTATTTATTTATTTATTTACTTTATCAGGGAAAAATGCGATTACAGACAAAAAAAAAAAAAAAAAAAAAAAAAAAAAAATGACGCCAGCAACAGTAACTTTTCATTCAATATATAGAGATTAAATCCTTATTACATAGGAATTAAATGTAATTTTTAAAATGGAACTTTCATTCTGGAATGTGGCAAGTATATATTCACCAACACTTTAATAATATTTTTCTCATGAACTACTTATACTTGCACACATCCTAATTAATATTCCGTAGTGCTGTTAGTCCCACCTTTTTTTTCTCACCAGAAAATTTTTAGAATAATATCCTTCGATTGCGATTACTCTAAAAAGTTACTGGTGTGAAAAAGAAGGCAGTTCCAACAGTACTACGGAATATTAATTAGTATGTTGGTAAGTATGATTACTTATATCCGATTCTTGACTACTGCTTGTATTCTGCTAATTTACATTAAAAAAATTACTGGTTTGTTGGAGGTGTTGGTGTTAAGGTTAATTAACAACCTGAGGTTCTTAGTCCTCGATAATATGCCTTGTATATGGAGTCTCTCTAATGCATACTTGCCAACCATCTCTTTATGAACCGTACAATTTTTAGTACCCGCTTTTTTTTTCGCACCAGACATTTTTTAGAGTAAATTTATTTTTATTAAATCGTAACAACATTTGGAGAGAATTACTCTAAAAATAAAGTGGTGTGAAAAAAGGGGCGTTTTTTTCAAGGGGCGTTAACAATTGCACGGTTATTAATGAGATGGTTGGCAAGTATGCTAATGGGTCCTAGCCCGTATTTACGAATGTTTTGCCAAAATCTACGGAAAACCGCGAACGGCTAAGTCGACGTTCTATCTAGGATAAACCCTGAACTTTCCGTCTGCGAGATTTGAGAGCAGAAGCGGTTCTTTTTGTGTACGAAGCGATCTGGTCCTGTCTACGACAAAATGTACAGTCGGGGAAAAAATGTGTCATTTCGCTATTACATGACGTAGAAAAACTAGTATGTTGTGGCCACCACAAGACTTTCTTCTATATTTTCCTATACATATTCAATCAGTAACAATATATAAAAAAAAAAAAAAAAAAAAGATTTTTTTTTCTAAGTTTTTTTTTTTTTTTTTTGTAAAAATTAATACATATTCAATCACTAACAATATTTAAAAAAAAAAAAAAAAAATGCGAATTTTTTTTCTAAGTTTTTTTTTTTTTTTTTGGTTAAAAGTAAAAAAAAAATCGATAACTTTGTTTTAAATTATCACAGATTTATAGTCCAACCATTCGTTTTAAAGGTATTGACGAGATCTTTCGAATGATACCCATCTTCAAAATTTACCCCCCACGGGGGGGGGGTACTTCCCCCCAGGGGCGGAAGCGATGCCCCCCATGCACAATTTTTTTTTCCTAGTTACGTACTACTATTATCAATAATTCATATTAATTTTACAATCACAAGTGTAAAATAACTCTTATTACGCACATTTATACGAATTTTTGTCCTATTCTGCCATGTTAAAAATTTAGATAAAATGCTATCACAGCGCCTCCTGTTGAGCTATTGATCCCCAAATATAATCAGCACCAGTTTATGTCGGGGACCAACTAAATACCAAGTTTGGTAAAATTTCGTTAAAAAAAAAAAAAAAAAAAAAAATACGATTTTTTTTCTAAGTTTTTTTTTTTTTTTTTGTTAAAAGTAAAAAAAAATCGATAACTTTGTTTTAAATTATCACAGATTTCTGGTTCAACCATTCGTTTTAAAGGTATTGACGAGATCTTTCGAATGATACCCATCTTCAAAATTTACCCCCCACGGGGGGGGGGGGGGTACTTCCCCCCAGGGGGAGAACCGATGCCCCCCATGCACAATTTTTTTTTCCTAGTTAACTACTACTATTATCAATAATTCATATTAATTTTACAATCACAAGTTTAAAATAACTCTCATTATGCCCATTTATACAGAATTTTGTCCTATGCTGCCATGTTAAAAATTTTCATAAAATGCGATCACAGCGCCACCTGTTGAGCTATTGATTCCCAAATCTAATGGGCACCAGTTTATGTCAGGGTGCAACTAAATACCAAGTTTGGTTAAATTTCATTCATTGGTTCGTGAGATACAGCGTCCACAAAAAAATGATACAGACACACAGACAGACAGACAGACAGACAGACGCACAGACAGACATTTTCTAAAAACTATCAATTCGTGTTCAGGACATCCCAAAACGTGTAGATCCGTCAAAAAACGGAGGTCGAAAATTTTCGCGAATCCAATACTTTCTCTATATTACATATAGAAGAAAGTAATAAAAATTTAATAGACACCATTCAACCGGACATTAAATGCACTTTCTGAAAATGTTGTCGATTTTTGAATTAGCGGTTATCTATATATTGAAATGAGAGCCAACTTTGATTTTTTTTTCAATTGAAACACCAAATTTTCACTTCATATTCGAATTTCTGAGAGTCTGGCTTTGGACGCGTGGAAAAGTATACTGTTTGTATACTTTATCTTTAGTATTCATAGAGTTATAATAAAAAATGTGTTAGGGGGTTATCTGTAAATGTAGAAAAATAGAATTAAGATCCTATAAAAATATGCAAAATTTTACGAATTCACACCGGAAATATTTCAAGAAAAAAGAGTTTAAAAAATTAATATAAATTTTAACGCATTTGTAGGACCTTAACACTTTCCCCGCCGCTAACGCAGTTTCAGGTCCTTTGAAAATCTGTAACTCCGCCAGTGGGCGTTTCTTTTGCAATTTCCATGTTCTTTATTTCTTAAGAGTATTATATACATATTTACACGACTAAATATGCTATGGATAAGAATATTTTGTTTAGAAAGAATATAATTATGAAGTATTTCCATTTGTAATATGAGTGGAAATACAGAAAATGTTGTTTCGAAATATTTTAACATGGGAGCATAACGCCCACAAGTGGATCTTACCGTCAAAAAGACAAATACCTGTCGGGAAAGTGTAAATTATCTCGAATTCAGTTCTTTTGTTATGTATATACTTCAGTACTTTTTTTAGATAATTTTAGGTATATTTAAATGTATTACACTTACGATTGGTCAGACAATACTCTTCAAAAAAGTGCAATATTTTTCAATAAAAAAGTGTCAATCATGGATATAGTGATTACCAATAAAGCTTAAATTTTCTTTCGAACGTATGACATAATATACGAACCGAAATAATATAGCTATATACATACAACAACGCATAGACAAAATCTTTTCGGATAAATTATTGTAAGGTTTCTTGAAGTAAATGTCAAACAATTTTAATCGCACTTACCAGTTTGGGGTCAGTTGAACTCTTTGTAAATGTACGATTAGTTTTATAATTTTTAATAAAATATAATTTCTTAATTAACGCTTTCGCGACTGCTGACGTCGATTCACGTCATTGTAAAATCAGTAACTGTGTCAGTGGGCGTTTCTTTCATAATTTGTGTGTTACTTATTTCTTAAGTATGTACGAAGTGTTTATATTTTTGCAATAAAATATACCATGGATAGAAATATATTCATAGGAAAGAATACAATTATAATGTATATCCATTTGTAATATAATTGTGAACACAGAAAATTTCTTCTGAAATATTTTATTTTGAGAGAATTACTCCCGTAGGAGGACCTTACTGTCAAAAACACAAAATCCTGCGGTCGCAAAAGTGTTAAAATATATTTATAAAAGTTAAAGTATATTTTTTAAAAATTATAACATTAAAATAAATTTATAAAATATTAAAAACTAAAGTATCCTTAAACTAATAATCCTACCCCCTACAAATAAAAATATAAAGCAATATATGAAGTAAAAGATTAAGCCTTTAACTATGACGGCCTTTAAGAAACGATTTTACAAATCTGTCTTGCCATAGCGTACTTAACTAGATGCCTGTGTTGTGGCTCATAAACTCGGCAATAGTTAAAGATGTAGACAGCACCACCTGGTACAGGTTGCGTGACTTTTTTATTCAACTGACACCAATAATTTTAAGAAGTGATATATGGCATACATAATCGACGTTTCTTTTATTCTATTCGCCTTTTATCTATATCATCTCCCACTTTTAAAATTTTTTGCTGGCTGTTGAATATAAAAGTCGCGCAATCTCTACCAGGTGGCGCAGTCTTTCGCTTCAACTGTTACCAAGCTTCCAAGCCACGCGACAGGCATCTAGTTTAGGAGGCTATGGTCTTGCATTCCAATTCCATTTTTTTTTTTTTTAATTGTCATTTTTTACATTCA
Organism: Salticus scenicus; assembly: GCA_963930645.1. Taxonomy (NCBI): domain Eukaryota; kingdom Metazoa; phylum Arthropoda; class Arachnida; order Araneae; family Salticidae; genus Salticus; species Salticus scenicus. Next base: position 125,850,447 of record OZ005659.1, on the reverse strand, counting down.
ACATATTTTTCTATTTCAAACAGTAAACCCCGCCTATTTAGTTAATTTTTTTTCTTCTAGTGTTAGTTTAAAGGATTCAAAATTTATCACCAGTAATCGATGAAGTAAATACCACTTGTGAATATATTTGTCAATGTAAAATAAAGGGTTTAACACGAATACTCAAAGTCACATTTACTTTTCTTTTCTTTCTTTCTTTATTTTTTTTTTTAAGAACGATGAAAGGCTGGGCTTTAGAAAACCGAAATTCTTAATGCTAACACTAATGTCTAAAAATCCTCATTTTTGTTGCATGTCTTTGCGTTTGGCGTTGTTACATAATTTGACCCGTAAATAAAAAATAAAAATATTTTGTTTAATTTTCTCTGTTATTTTTTAAGATTTGCTTCGTTATCTAATGCAAAAATTTATATGAGACGGCACCCTAAACCACTACAAAAGAAAGCTTTATTTATATCTCGAACACTAATAACCGGAATAAGCTGTAAGTTTGCACATCCATATTTTTCAGCATTCGGATTCTTTTTATATAAAAATTAATATAAGTCATAATTCATAATTTTTATGAATGTGAATTTATTAATATTTTTTATAATTAAAAATATTTTTCAGAATCAAAAGTAATGATGGATTATGTTTGGGTTTCTTCACTGTATCTCGTAAAAAAATTATATATATATATATATATATATATATATATATATCGAACAATTTATTTTTTGTGAAGATATTAATAAAAGTTTGAGATATGAACTAACATTAGCACCTTCAAACTTTGAACGCTTATAACTCTGTGAAAATATTAGTAAAATATACAACCAATATAATTTTTCGCTTTGTCGCGATCCCAGGAATACAAATATAAAATAAAAAAAAATAGTGTATCACCGTTGAAAAAATCAAAGTTGGTGCGCGAAAATATGTAGACGGCCCCCGATTTAAAATTTCCCATCATTTTCTAAAAGCACTCTTAATTCCCAGTCGAATGTTACCTATTACATTTTTGTGCATTGATTAGCAACGGAGTTACAGTGAGAGCTGCGTTTTTTTTCCCCGACTGTACATTTCGAGTTTGATTTTAAAAATTTTCTTGCATTCAATTTTGGGGGTTTTTAAGTGTACTATAAAAGGGGATTGCTCTATATCCCGCTTGTCTATCATTGACCAATTACTTTAAATGAGATTTTTTTTTTCTTTTTCTTCTAAATTTAAATACTACACACCAGAATATTTATTCGTAATTTTTTAGACTATGAAACGAATAACAGATACAATGCGTTATCTCGTAACAGATGGTCTAATATTTATCATGTAGCAAATCTGCAAAATTTGCAGTTTTGGTGATGTTATTTAAAAAAGGAGAGTCACAGCACCTTAGTGAAGTGAACATGCAAAATGTGAGAACTAATTTACACCAGTAGATTTTAGTTGAAAATAGCTGAATGATTAATAATATGAATTTTGCTGGTCTAATTCTTGGTCATTTTCTTTTACTCTCACCCAGTATAGCATGATTTGGTACCTTTTTTATTCAATAGTCAAAAATAAATTTGGGAAATGATATTCGATATACAAAACAGTTGATTAATCTTCGAAATGATTAGGCAATCGTCTACATTAATATTTAGTCAGGGATACTGAGTAACAAAAAGTCCCCAATATGGTAAAACTGCCCTCATACCTCCTCTTATTTTCAAAGGAAATCGATAGAGTACAGTCGAAAGCAAAATTAAAAATAAAAGAGCCTCTGTCATTTTGTTATTAACTGAGGCATAGAAATCTTTCAGATATCATTCAACAAGAAATGAAGTGTACTTTCAGAAAGTGACGTGAAATTTTATATTACGGGTCATCGACATACTGAAATGCGCACAAACTTTGATTTTTTTCAATAGCAGCACCCAATTTTGACTTCATATTTGAATTTCTGAGAGTCTGGCAGTGCAGAAAACCTTCTCTAATTTTCAAAGGAAATCGATTGAGTACAGTCGAGGGGAAAATTAAAAATAAAAGACCCGCTGTCATTTTGTTATTAACTGACGTAGAGAAATCTTTCAGATATTATTCAACAAGAAGTGAAGTGTACTTTCAGAAAGTGACGTGAAATTTTGTATTAGGGGTCATCAACATACTGAAATGAGCACAAACATTGATTTTTTTTTCAATAGCAGCACCCAATTTTGACTTCAAATTTGAATTTCTGAGAGTCTGGAGCTGCAGAAAACTATACACTTTGTATACTTTTAGTTTTCATAGTATTATAACCAAAAATGTGTTAGGGTATTTTGTTATATTTCTGTAACTCTAGATATTCAAAATTAAGATTCTACGAGAATCAGAATTTATATATATATATATATATATATATATATATTGTTTATTTTTCACCAAACAGATTTTACGAAAAAACAAAAGATAATTACATCAGGAAAAAATCTAATGTTTCCCTGCCAAAATGGAGATTTATCACCATTAAATTCGGTAACAAAAACCAATTATTCAGAATGTTAGAAAAAATCATAGGTAGTTGCAATTTTACTGCAACTCCAGATGCAAAATTCATTTAACTCTTTTTGGAAACTCCTGATGGCCATGAAAATATCTCTTCTAAACTAGACGAAGTTTTGTCCAATATTATCTCAAAATATCTTTGAAACTTTTCAATATTTTAAGGGAATATTTGAAGGATCACATCAATATTTCTAATCCCATCTCCCACAGAATCTTGACGACCGTCTTCAGTCAGTGAGTGGATGTACTCTTTTATATTATTTATTATTAAAAGCTTAGATACAGCTTTTCCGGTAACGAGAAATATTGCAACATAGCAGCACAACTATTTTTCAAAATACACTCATACTGAATCAACACCTTTTTCCATAATGTTTATCTAACGTATAAAGGTTGGTTTATAATACTGAATTCAGGCCCATATTGTTGCATGGGCAAATCGGGACTTTGCCCAGAGGTCCGCAAATCTCAGAATATTAAATTGCAAAATATTCCCTTTTATTCCAATGAAAATTTATATATATATATATATACACATTTATTTATGTTTATGAAGTTTCTCTGTAAAAAGTACTAAAATTCCTAGAAGACGGAATTTTCATTTTGGATATATATTGCTTTTCCTGTTTATGCTCGTTCATCAAGTGCCTAAATAGTGAACATACTGTCCTTGAATCAACAGATGCGTAATTCATGTCCCAGTTCAGGCAAGGAGTATGTAGTGGTTCAAATACATTTTAATTAATAGATCCCACTGTAAATAATCCTAGTGTGTATAAAACAGCACTAAAATGACAGACTAAAGCTGGCAAATCTATGACTACTAAATATATAAGTCAAATCCTGTTTAGTGTAAATTAAATATGCTATACAGTACTTCTTTGTTGTCGCCTCTCAGATACGATATAATGAGGGGGATCAGCAGAATAAACTCATTCCATATTCAGTTGTGTGGATGTGGAGCTGGTATCATTACTAGCAATTAAAAATGTAAAAAAAATATTAACTTATTTAAATATCTATCCTCGAAAATATTACTTGTGCATGGTACATACGATTTATCATCATCTATCGTTTTCCCATTAATGAGATTAAATTGTAGCACAGAAATGCCACCTGTTGGCCAGCATGCACTTCAAATGAATGCATAATGTCAATCTCACATTCAAAGTTTGGTATAGTTATGCACAGCAGAAGCTTAGACATAGATTTCCATTAAATGCAAATAATTAAAGCATAGCAGCACCTATTTTTGGTTGGTATATATTAAAAGCTATTTAACTTCAATTTAAGTCAAGGTTAGAGGTCAAGACTCACGGTCGCCACTCGCCACGTGGCGACTTAATTTGAAAAAGTGGCGATCAAAATAATTGGTATGATCGCCATTTTTTCCGCGAATTCGCGAAAATATTTCTTCCGTTTTTTAAAAAATCGCGGATATCGTTCGTTTAAAAAAAAAAAAAAAGAAATCCCATTAACGATCGGCGATTGTTAATGGGATTTGGATGATGATCGCGCCTTCCGATTTCCAATCTTTCTCCATCCACAACATAAATGTCAATATTCATTTAAAACTTGCTTTATGAGATTCTAGAACCTAGAAAGAAATAGAATTGTTAAATATTTCTTGTTCGTCTAATTATTTTTGCTTCTCTCCTCCTTTTCTTATTTCCAACTAGCGATCGCCGATCAAATGTTCTGCAGTTGTTTCTCAGTCTTTCTTCATCCATAAAATAAATGGCAATATTCATTTTAAACATGCTTTATTGGATTCTAGAAGTAAAATTGAGAATTTAATATTTCTTATTCATGTAATTATTTTTTTAATCCCCCCTCCCCTTTCTCCATTTCTGGATAGTGATAAATGATCAATTCTAGAAACAATAAAGTGATAGAAGTGCTCACTATTTTTCACATACGTAATTATTTTTAGACTTACTTTATGAATGTATTTATTTTTTCTCAATTAAATTACATATTTATATTTCATATCTATACCAAATATGTAAACAGGGATTGGGGGATAGAAAATAGATTTTTAGGTACAATTTTTTTTTTTTTTTTTTTTTTTTTTTTTTTTAGTTAGTTTAAGAAAATTAATGCTCAGTTGATTTCATACATGTTTAAAACTGATAATTAATTACTATATATATATATATATATATTTATTAATGTATGAGTAATGTACATACATAAAAATTTTATTCTATAAATGTTTGAAAAATTTGTTTTTCTGATGGTATAATCTTTTATAATGTTTTATGTGGATATAAAAGTAACTGCAGTTATATTAAAGAATTTTTTTGTGTTAATAAAATAATCCTGAAAATGTTTAAAGAAGATAAAAGCTATATAAAACTGTTTAGATAGTCATTTTATTGAAAGGGATGCTAATAATGTTCAACCAATTATGTTTACAGAAAATTTTCAGCAAATTTCTAATTTTAGTAATCACATGCCAATTAATAAAATTGAACATCTGATAATAGGCTAGTACAGATTCTTTGTCTCCCCACCCCACCTCAGACTCAAAATAATTTCTTTTTCCTCTAATTCTGATGATAATTATTTTCCATTTGCAGATGGAAGTGCCAGACTAGACGAAATTTATTAAATAAATCAAATTTTTGTATTTCTTTTGCAATGGGAGATAAAATAAATATTCTTGTAAAACACAAATTGTGTATGAGAAATCACATTGTCAGATCATATCATCATTATAGCCTGCTGTTTTCCCGTAGCAAAATTCAAGTATTAATATTTATCTATTAAAGTCCATATATTTTCCCTCATTACCAAAACTTTGAATTTTAAAGTCTTCTTTCTAAGTACTATAGTTATTAATAACATTCTAAAAAAGCTGTATTATATGCTATTAAAACTATATGCTTATAGAACTCACTCATAAAACATAAGCATTCAGTGGAAGTTCAAAGAAGGTCTATCTTCCCTCAAAAACCGAATCACTTTTCAATGATTCAATTACTCAATCTATTTTGTCTTCCTCCTACCTCCTATCATTTCAGATCTTATAAAATTTAAACTAGAGAAGTAAGTATATATATATATATATATTTTTTTTTCAAATACCAATTTATTTTTATTTTATTTTACTTTTTTTTTATTGGCAGAAATACACACATATATTATATATACCTACATGTTTATTGTATTATTAAATGATTAATAATACAATAGTCATTTAATAATAGTGACTATTGTATTATTATTAAAATACAATAAAGAGCACTATTTCTTAATTTAATTTTCCGACCATATCATTTGTGTTTTTATACTTTTATGCACACACACATATATATCATGTATATATATTTTGTGTATGAATCCGATGTATAATAACGACGACTCATGAGTGGCCACTGAGTTCATCATATCCAGTGGCCACTGGCCACTTCTAAAAATTTTAAGTCTTGACCTCTAGCAAGGTCCAATCAAATATCAAGTTTAGTTAAATTAAGTCAATGCATTAATTGATTCTTTCGATACAGCATCTACAGAGTTTTGTCAACACACACACACACGAACACATAGGCGGACATTTCCTAAAATGGTTGAATCGCATTCAGGACATTTCAAAACGTCTTAATTCATTGAAAAGTAAAAGTAACAAAAATTCACAATTATACTTTTTTCTTATGTTATATAGATGAGTGTAAAAAATGCAAATAATGTATTTTAAATATCAGCAGTTTCTAAATTGTATTTAGCGCTAAGGGTCTAAAGTACCGTACATTGTTAAAAAAAAAAAAAAAAAAAAAAAACAAGGGGGATTGCATTTGGGGATTTTTTTTTTTTTTAAATAGTGCCTTTAGTTTCAAAAATTAACTGTGTTATGGTAAAATTTTTAATTTTTATCTGGTAACTCTTTTTCAGGATGAGTTTCTGCGCTGTAAGTAATTAGCATTGGTCTGGAGATCTGTCAACAGAATTTTCAATTTCTAGGGAGTAGACTTTTCCATTCGTTGTCTTATTAATTGTTGTTGCCGCAGTAATGACATCTTGCATCTTATGTAATGACATCTTGCATCTTATGGTTAACCTTTTAATTATGACGGTAGTTAAGAAGAAAATTAACAAGTTTGCCTGGTATTCCAATGGTCGCCAATATACAATTTGTTTTTTTAAGTGACAAATTTTAAGTCATCTATTTTTCTATTTTAAGCAGCAAATTCAGCCTGCTTCATTGATTTTGCACTGTAGTGTTTTTTAAGGAGTTAAAAATTTATCACTAGTAATCAATGAGGTAAATGCCACATGTGTATGTTTCTTTCAACTTAAATTAAGGGGTTTAACACTAAAACAAAAAGTCATTCTTTCTTTTTTTTTTTCTATATTGTGTTATTTTAGAAGTACGGTGAATGGCGGGGCTTGTTTTCTATAGGAAAAAAAAAAAAAAAGACTTCTCCTTTCCTGTCCCTAACGTCTTAAAATCCATCTTATTTATTTATTTTTTTGTTTTTGTTGTCGTTGTTGCTGTGTGTGTGTGTGTGTGTGTGGTTAACCTTGTTGTTGTAAATCGTTTGACCCATAATTAAAAATTTTAAATATTTTGTTTAAATTTTTTTGTGATTTTTTAAGATTTTTTTCCGTTATCTCAAGCAAAAGATTCACTGCAAAACTTGCACTGTGAGCATTTTCTGGCCTACAGCTGGCATCCTGCGCTTACTATGATACGCAGGTTGCAACTTGTAACTGATGCAATGGGCCAATTATGGCTGCAAACAGTGTTCAAAACCTACAGAAAAACGGCTGGTGTTCCAGAAGTGGCACAAATATAGGTGGTCTTAAGAATGTTGCCAGTACATGACCAACAGCATGTTCGCTGCATTGTGGCTGCAATTCCTCGAGCCATTGAGGGAACATCACTGACAAATTCTACGCATAAATAGAAAAGAGGGCGCTGCGATTCAAACATTTTCCGCTGATTTCAAATAACCTCCCAATTCGCTATTTCGCTCGAAGTTTGTGGTTGTCTACGTTTGTCTATGAGGATGTAATGGCTTACTTGGTTTTTTATGAATTATATGAGTAAATAATTTGATATTTAATTCGATTTTCTATTTATTTATTTTTTGAATATTTTTTAAAGGTTTTAAATCTGCGTCTATGCAATAATTTGAAGATTTTTTTAATACATTACAGAAATTATTTATTTGATCCATTTTCCTTTGCAATGATCCTCAATGATATGATTTCTTCTTATGCAAATATTTATTTATGTCATAATATTTTGAAAGAAGTCTATTGCATTTTTCTTTACAAATGCACAAACTACAATATGATCGTTTAACTTATTCTAAACCAGTGGTTAACCAACTAATTTTAGGTGGGGTCTGGATGCTTTCGAAAATTTTTTTGAGACCCAGAAAAATAATTATATATATAAAAAATAAATAAATAAATAAACATATTTCTCATTAATTTTCAACTTTAATTTCATTCATAAAATAATATGAAATACAATAGATAGGCTTATTTGTGTACAAAAATCAATAGGAGAAATTACATTTGTAGCCTTGAGCCAATTTTTAAAAGTAAGTTTCACGCAGGTAGCAGCTTATGCAATGAGTGTCTTCAAAGTGAGAGGCCGTTAATCTTGAGCGATATTTGTTCCTTAAAAAATTCATTTTTGAAAATGAAGTTTCACAGACATATGGGGAGCATAACATAGTAGCCATGTAAATGATTAATTCTTTCAAATTTTTACATTTTTCTGGACCTGTTTACTTCAAAATGTTTCAGCGGATGCAGTTTTATACGTTTGTAAGCAAATGTCTTTCTGCAAGTGCACTGGGCGGAAAGAATTTGAGAGGCGGAAAAATTTCACAGCCACATTTGTCCATTCTTCCGCTAGAGAAACGTTAATAATCGACATTATGAATCGTCGCAACTTTTGCAAAATCTATGAATGTTGCTACGAAATCCTTCTTCAGATCTGACTTATAATTTAAAAACAAATTGATTTATCTTACTCACACCACAATGATCAATAAAATAATTTTTGTTAAAGTGTTTTGAGCTATTTTTATATGAAAATATTCTCAATAATTTTATGGTGTATGTAAAATAAAATGAGCATATACATATAGGAACGCTGCGACCCCGCATGTCCTTTTTTTATGATAAATCTGAAGTCCGCAGCTTTTTCTTTTAACTTGTGATGCAGCATGTAGCTGGATCATTTTATTTATTTCCCCATAAGCAAAATTTATCAATGTAAGAAGTGATAGCGTTTAATTGGACTATTTATAATATTAGTCAGCCATCATCCTGGTAACAGGACAGGTGAGAAAGCATGATGGAAAAAAAATGAATAAAGACCGCTAAACTATATTACTTGGGAGGAAATAAAATTAGGGAGAGATTATAATTTGGGCGAGATTATAATTTCTCTTTTGTAAGTTTTATTAAATAAATTTATTTCATTTATAAATTACATGAAAAATTCGTTTTTTTTTTTCTTTATGCATGCTCTGTTTAAAATACTGCTGATAGCATGCATTGTAAAAATATTTTACAAAAAACTACTTTTAATTATTAATTATAAAACAAGTTTCATTTAAAATTGCATAAAAAAGTAAAATTGCATGTAATTGCCATGTAAAATTGCATAAAACTGTTTAAAAAATGAAATAAAAACAGTAGTAATCGTAAAATTTACTATACCGATTAAGAATATTGATATTTTTTGCTTTCTCTTCCTCACGCATGGTAGAGAATATATACTGTTTCGGAGATAAATTTGAGATTTTAATATATTTACACGTTTTCTTCACCCACAGAAATATATTTCAATTACAGCAGTTTTAAAAATTATTTTGAACTTTTTAAAGTAAATTAATGTACTGTACTTTTTATTTCATTCCTTAATTGCAGTATCAATAACTTATTACAAGCACGTGGGCTTTACATTCACACGTACAAATAACCTTTTTTTTATATAAAAGTTAAGAAAATTAAATATTTACATTGAAATTTTAATATTCGATATAATTGTTAACGAAAAACGGATTTACGAAATATTTCGAGAGTTATAACAAAAAGTTTAAACCGAAAATCAAAATCTGTGATCAAAAAAACCTCTAAAATTTTTTTAAAAATACATAAGGTAAAGCTAGGAGAGATTTTGTGATAGGAGAAATTGCGCACATAGGGGATCGGAAGGAAAGAGTAGAGTGAGCGAGTTGAAATTTTAGGTGGTTGTACAACATCAATAGTGAGGTGCCGACTTGAACTTGCATGTTGATTGCTTTTAAAGTTTAAGATAAAACGTGGTTATTTGTCCCGTTATCAAAAACGAATGCTTGAATTTTCATAACTCTTTATAAGAATTTCAGTACAATGGTAGTAGTACAAAATATTTTTTAATTAAATAATTTCTCATAACCTACTAACCTAGTTTAACGGTACAAACACCATGATTTTCTCTAAAGGTGAGTAATCATTTAATAAAACACTGCGCAATATATCCTACGAAAATGGGAGAGTTTGCGCTTTTGCTGTTTAGGAGAGATTGCGTATTTAAAATTCTATACTAACATGAATTTTGCAGCTTATAGGTTATAACAAGGCAATGATAATGAGTTTGTTCAATGCCTAGGACCAAATCCTAACTTCGACAAGTGATTGGACTAATTCAAAAGATTCGAGACGGCGTACCACCTTTATGATGAATATCCACAGAATCTGAAATGGAACGTTATTCAGGAGTGGCACAATCGACAAAAGCCACACCTTCGATGGGATTTACTTCTAGAATGCTGTTAGCCTATGCGAAATTCATCACAAAGGATTTAAATGTTATTGTATATTTGTTTAGTTTTGGAATATTTTCAAGTATGATGCTCCAGTTTTCATCTTTCAATGCAACTGTCGGCTGCTTAAATAGAAGAGATAAAACTAAATACAAGCAAAAAATATCAGTTTACTCATTCTTCTTTTTAAGGAAATGATCGTAATCTCCGCCCTTTTTGAAGGACACTCTCAGAAATAAGAAATTTTCAAATATATTGCACCACAATATTTATACAATAATCTCTACCCTGTATAATTGTAGCACATTACTATAAATATATCCAGAACACTACATGAAATTAGTGGTGGATGAAAAGGTGAAAATTTCTTATCTGTTAGAGTATCCTGAAAATAGGGTGGAGAGTAATCGTCTAAATTTCAATCAAATAAAATAAATAAAATGAACATAAAGGATTTTAAAGCGTAAAGGATTGTAAAACGTAAAAAATATTTTGGCGGAAGATTTTGAGGGAAAAAAACTTTAATAAATAGTAAATGGAGGGCGGATTCTGCGCTTAAAAATGGGCGGGATTAACCACATATCATTGCACCATTGCACGCACAATTTGCTAACTATTTTTTTTTTTTTTTTTTTTTTTTGCTCGACAATGCCTGTTCGAGACGGATACAACGTCTCGAACAGGATAACTTGTGGCAGGTGGTTGCAAAATAACTTCACATGCACAATAATAAATGCAATGATTGTAGACAACGAGAGATTTGGTCAGCAAAGAAAAAAACATCCTAGCTGAGAAGGTAGTGTACTAAATTTAAGTTAAACGTGTTAACTAGCAACTTAATATTATTTTCTGATCTTGTTCCTTATCTAGTTTTTTTTTCTCTGTTTCTTTAATATTTTTTTTTCTTTAAATACATTTTTGTAGATCTTTTTAAATTTATTTATGTTTCTGATTTTTCTTTTTTTAAATTATTGAATTGAAATATCCACTCTGAATGCTAAAATATTTGTTTACAAATACCTTACAACAATGCCATTTAAGAAAATTATTATTATTGATATTGTAATTGTAGTTATGCAACAATAGTTCAGCAAAAAATTAATATTTGGAATTTTTATATAATTTTGCTGAATTGTGCACAAGCTCTCCTAGCTTTACCTTAAATATGAAATTGAATTAAATATTGGATACATAGCAAGTAGAACTGGTAATATTTAGAATACACAAAACAACGTATGATTAAAAAAAAAATAAATAAATAAAAAAAAAAAAAAACCTTGGATTGTTCAATGTGGTCTGTTAAGGCCTGACGTAACAGAATCCCTTAGGAGACTGTTAACATTTGTCATCAGGAAACCAGAATTGGCTACTGTTGGCAGCCCCCACTTGATCTTCTGTTGACCATCATTTCAGGGTTATAACGAGATGGACCTCTGAGCCTCTCCAAAAGAAAGATATATTTCTGTTTCGAAAACTAATAACTGGAATGAGCTGCAAATTTGCACACACTTATTTTTCAGCATTAGGATTCATTTTATGTAAAAATTAATATAGCTTATTACAGGGGTTGCACTCTCCGCCCTTTTTTCAGGACAATCTCAAAATTAAGAAATTTCCGCCTTCATTGCAACCACTAATTTCATGCAGAAATACCTTTGGTATATTTATAATAACGTGCAATGATCATACAAGATAGATATTAATGTATAAAAATAGTGGTAACAATTGAAAAACTTCTGACCGCTGTGAGTGTCCTGAAAAAAGGGTGGAGAGTACAAACCCTGTTATTATTCATATATTTATTTTTTTTAATATGAATTTATTACTATTTTTCATACTCATTTTTTTTTCTCAATCAAAAATGATCATAGATTATATATACAACTAAAATAACTTTTCGTATTAGCGCGACCCCAGGAATTCAAATATAAACTAAAAAAGGTCATTATCATCGTAAACTTCAAAATTTGTGTGCGTTTTAATTTGTAGTCGACCTCCAATTTAAAATTTTGTTTCATTTACTGAAGGTACACACATTTCCCCGCAAAATGATACCTATTACATTTTTTTTATATATATAGATTAGCAATGAAGTTACGGCATGCGCTGCGATTATTTATTTATTTTTATTTACTATTTATTTCCCCGATACTGTGCATTTTTAGAAATGAATGTAAAAAGACTTCTCTTTAATTCATAAGCAAATTTATTAAAAGGAGAAACTTACATTATTTTTCATTTATTTGAAACAGATAATCTGTAAAGTGAAATATATATATATATTTTTTTTTTTTTTTTTTGAAAGACGTTAATAATAAATTTTTAGCTCATTTAAAAATGAATTTAAGTAAAGAGTGGAATATTTTCTAGTAAAAATAGTACTTAAAAATTTTTGTTATCACTTTTTTCAGCTACGAAATAAATAGTTCTTGTTTGAAGGTCTCAGAAAATTTCTTTAGAGCTTTTCTTATCGTTGACAATTGCATTTTGGATTCCAAAAGAAAAGAAATTATTTCCTTTCTTATATTTCTTTTCTTCTTCTTTTCTTCTTCTTCTTCTTTTTTTTGTGTGTGTGTGTGAGTGTGTGCTAACTGTAGTATTTTGTCTGAGACAAATAAAATAACAACTTTTGTGTTTAGCATGTATCATAACATAAGTTTTTGCTTCAACATTAATTTCGTACATTTCCTGAAAATGTCAAGTTAACATTTTGTATTTAAGTAAGTCTAAACAAGGAAAATAAATAGGAAAGTATTTGTCATAAAGGAAGTATTTTCGTGTAAAAAAGAAAATATAAATTCTAATTTTGTAGTTTAAGTTTAATGCAAAAGAAATGTGTACAAATACAGTCGCTAGCAATATTATTGAAGCACTAGCAATAATTCCTACTTAAAATATGCGCAGATAATACGGTGTTATTAAGAAAATATTTTTTAAGTCATGATCTCAGCCCTATGCTGTTTATAAAAAAGTAAACTGATGATAAAAATTAGCGATCAAACTAAACTAAATATATATTAAAAGTGTGGATGTGTGCTTCAATAATTTTGCTACCGACTGTATATTTAAATTATGCTTAAGAAAAAATTAGAAAAATGAAATATGCTTTTTAGACCATTAATATTAAATTGTTCATACAAAAAACATAATATTGAGAATCTACATTTCTATACGCATAGAATATTTTTAATTTTATAGGTAAACTTTAAATATGAGAATGGTTTTTAAAAGTGTACCAGACTATTTAAATTAAGGTTACGTAGTTTAGGCTTACGTAAATCCCGTTCTAGTGCATTGATACTTTCTGTATGAGTTACAGGGGGACCATAGGGAAAAGAAATTTATTATAAAAAATAACACAAATCTGCGCTATAAAAAAAAAAAAAAGAAGAAAACAGAAACAGTAGCTGAACTTTACGCAATGTTTTATGCTGCATTCAAAAATAATAATGAAAAATTTCTATCACGTCACAGTTTTTTGGAAAATTCATTTTTACCTGGATTTTTATGAACATTTACCATAAAAGAAAGTCAAAAAGTATGGTCGAAATGACAAAATATTGCATCTGTGAACAAAAATGTGATTCGTTGATCCAAATAATAATAATAATGTGGTGCGTCACTCATTTTTCCCTGAAATTTAATAGTATAAGTACAGATTGGAGATTACGGGTTAAGATAACGAGTGCTGTTATGTAAACCTAAGTTAAAACAATTCAAATTAGGCCTTGGAATAGCTTTATTTGACACATAACTCTAAGTGAGGGGGGCTACCTCCCCCTTCAACTCCCGTTTCTTTACAGCATCTACATTTATATAGAGATAAAATCTGTTATTAAGTTAAAAAGTTCATTTAAAATTATTCTTGCAACTTTCACACGCACCATTCCTTGAAACTTACCCATCTTGAACAAACTTTTCTAGTGACAAACGTATTAACTTCAAAACATATCATTTCGATAGCCTTAAATTATTTGTTTTTAAGAGCCATTTTTTTTTAAAGCTGGACAAAGTCTATGGAGGTGTGCTAGTTGACATTTTCAATTTCCCCGAAACTTTCAGGATATGTTAGTAGTACTGTGATAAGAAAAGGTGAAATTTATTTTTTTCTGAATATCATTTGTTTGACATACAGAGGGGGTCAAAGTTTGAGGCCGTAAATAAATGGTGCCATTTTAATATCATTTTACTCCTTAAGCCATGAGTGACCCATGTCAATTTTTTTTAAATAAGGATACTACTTGATACTAAGTAAATTTTAGCATAAACAGTTTGGTGGGTCACTCATGGCTTAAAAGGCCAAGGTCATTCGAAAATGCAGTTTTCGTTGATTTTTTCCATGTTTTCAGTCTGAATGTCTGCTAAGGCCATGAGTGCCCCATAGAAATAATTATGTGGTTAATTACACACCTTAGTACAGAACTTAAAAATATTTAAAATTGCATGGGTCACTCTTGGCTTTAGTAGATAAACGGTCTCAAAGTTGAAAAATTTCAAAAAAAGGTCGAATTTGATGGTAAATTACTCTATAAGCCGCGAGTCAATAACTATGAGAAAGAGTTTTAATTATACACTAGCTGGTCTAGTTTTAGACCCAGGTTACAAACCTATGGGGCTTGCAAGATTTATGTAGATATAGTCTATATTATATCGCCAATGTGTACCTGTTCTATGTAGTACAAAACGCTTGAGACCCAATTTTGTAATACATTAATGCTTGCTTAAAACTTCCCATTTTACATTACAGAGGTCAGCATCAAAATAAATATAAAATAAATATAAAATTAAAAAATCTGGAGTGACTCCACTTGACTTTCCGAACATTGAGTAATTAACAGTTTTGTAGAAAAAACCTATAAATGCTAGATTCACCAAAATGCTTATAGTTAGTGCAACAGTGATTTATAATATTCATATAAATTTTCAGCTCAATTGAATAAAGCGTTTAGATGCTATCGCACTTTTAAAAATTTGGTCCCATAGGCCCTAATGATAAAGAATTTTTCTTTGTGTCCCTGTAAAAAAACTGTAAGCGTTAGATTCTAAAAATTCTATACAGACTGAGTATCTGTGACCTATAATATGTGTATAAATGTTTTGCTCAATTGAGATGCGTTTAGATGCTATCGCGCTTTTTAAATTTTGGTTCCATAGGCCCTAATGATAAACAATTTTTCTTTGTGTCCCTGTAAAAAAAACTATAAGTGCTAGATTCATCAAAATCAATAGGGTTCGTGCTACGGTGATTTGTAACATGCGTACCAACTTACAGCTCATTCGAGCAAAGTATTTAGACTCTAGCGTGTTTACTCAAACACATACAGACATACATACATACACACATACATACACACACACATATATACATTATCGTAAAAATAGTGAAGACGGACTCAGGGAACCTCGAAACGTATAGAAACATCAAAATCTCATATCCGGATTTTTAACATGATTACAATACTTTCCTCACTATAGTGTTCGGAAAGTAATAACCTAAGATACATCTGAAATGTACATATTGTTATATTATGTAAAACATATGTAGGTGATGAAAACAAGACTGTATACAAAATAATAATAATAATAATAATAATAATTGCGCATGAGACTAATTGAAACAGGTGTTTCAAGTTGCTTCCCCTATATTTGTTCCAGCTGGCCCCTGCTCACAATTTTCACTTCACGAGATGTTAAGCTACCAGTACTTATGCTCGTGGGCGTTTCAAATTGCATGATTAGTAAGCTGCACCTATACACTATAAACGCTGAATCAATCAGAAACATTCACCAATTTTTGTTACATAAAATGCGACATCATTTAAAAATTTGAATTTTTACTCACAGTAAAAAACAGTACTCAAAAACAGTTTTATCCTCATAAAATCGATGTTTACATACACATCTTTTTTTACATTGTAAAGCAGGTTTTGTGTGTCTATACTTCCCTTTATTGGCAATAAATAAGAACTTAAAATTGTATTTTTTATTTCCATGTTTCAACTTACCCCGTACTTCAACTTGCCCCGGTCTCCCCTATGTAATTTTTACTTTCCGAACACTATAGTAAGGAAAGTATTGTAGTCATGTCAAAAATACGAATTTGAGATTTTGATATTTCTATACGTTTCGAGGTCACCTGAGTCCGTTTTCACTATTTTTGCGATGATGTATGTATGTATGTGTGTGAGTAAACACGCTAGCGTCTAAACGCTTTGCTCGAATGAGCTGCAAGTTGGTACGCATGCTGGAAGTCACGTAGCACTAGCTCTATTAATTTTCATGAATCTAGCCCTTATAGTTTTTTACAGGGATGCAAAGAAACATTCTTTATCATTATGGCCTATGGGACCGAAATCTTAAAAGTGCAATAGCATCTAAACGCCTCATTCAATTGAGTAAAAAAATTATACACATATTAGGTCACAGATACTCAATCTGTATAGATTTTAGAGAATCTAGAAGTTATGGTTTTATTTACAGGGACACAAAGAAAAATTATTTATCATTATGGCCTATGGGGGCAAATTTTTAAAAGTGTGATAGCGTCTAAACGCCTTATTAATCTGGGCAAAAAATTTGTACACATGTTATAGGTCACAGTTGCACCAACTGTATAGATTTTGGTGAATTTAGCACTTACAGTTTTTTTACAGGGACACAAATAAAAATTCTTTGTCATTACGGCCTATGGGACCAAATTTTTAAAAGTGCGATAGTATTTAAACGCCTTATTCAATTAAGCTGAAAATTTATATGAATATTATAAATCACTGCTGCACTAACTATAAGCATTTTGGTGAATCTAGCATTTATAGGTTTTATCTGCAAAACTGTTAATTACTCAATGTTCGGAAAGTCGAGTGGAGTCACTCCAGATTTTTTAATTTTATATTTATTTTATATTTATTTTGATGCTGACCTCTGTAATGTAAAATGGGAAGTTTTTAACAAGCATTAATGTATTACAAAATTGGGTCTCAAGCGTTTTGCACTACATAGAACAGGTACACATTGGCGATATAAAAAAGACTATATCTAAACAAATCTTTCAAACCCCACAGGTTTGTAACCTGGGTCTAAAACTAGACCATCTAGTGTATAATTAAAACTCTCTCTCATAGTCATTGACTCATGGCTTATAGAGTAATTTACCATCAAATTCGACCTTTTTTTGAAACATTTCAACTTTGAGACCGTTTATCTACTAAAGCCAAGAGTGACCCATGCAATTTTAAATATTTTTAAGTTCTGTACTAAGGTGTGTAATTAACCCCATAATTATTTCTATGGGGCACTCATGGCCTTAGCAGATATTCAGACTAAAACATGGAAAAAATCAACGAAAACTGCATTCTCGAATGAGCTTGGCCTTTTAAGCCATGAGTGACCCACCAAACTGTTTATTTCAAAAATGTACTTAGTATCAAGTAGTATCCGTATTTAAAAAAATTGGCATGGGCCACTCATGGCTTTAAGAGTAAAATGATATTAAAATGGCACCATTTATTTACGGCCTCAAACTTTGACCCCCTGTGTAGGTCAAACAAATGAAATTCAGAAAAAAATAAATTTCACTTTTTCTTATCACAGTACTACTAACATATCCTGAAAGTTTCGGGAAAATTGAAGATGTCAACTATCAAAAGTGTCCAACTTTTAAGAAAATGACTCTTAAATTACTCTAACAGACACAGACAAAAACCAAATTATAAAAGTTCACTTCGGTATTCAGTAAAGTATTATAGTAAAGCACTAACAAATAAAAAACAATGTTATGGCTGAAATAGAACTGTGTATCTTCTGAAAGTTATGTACACATCATACGATGCACGTAAATATAATCATACATTAATAATACACGGCGCAACCTAAAGTACACTTCCATCAATTTTCAAGTATTGTCACAATATAATCTAGTTCTTTTGTGTGGCTCTGTAAACGAACAATGAATGATTTCTATACAATTTTCTACATGAAACATGATTCTACGCAAATAAGAAATGTGTTTTACTTTCATTTGGTTTAAAGCAGTCTAAAAATTTTAAACTCTATTTACCTGGAAATTAATCCATTGCCGCAATGTGTTTGAATTCTCTTCTGTGCCCCTGTACACGAACCATTTGCTTGATCTCGACGAAAAGTTTAGTGTACCATCTCTATGTGATACACATTTAGAATAACAAGTTTGAACTTTCTGCTATAACTTGTTTTTGAGATATGCTGATAAAAGATAGACACACACACACAAACAGGCAGACCCATACACATACAGACATGCAGACTGACACACACATACACTTACGCACACACACACACACCAAAAGCTAAAAACATCATTTTTGGATTCAGAGAACCGCGAAACATGTAAATATGACAAAAACTCACGTTTGAAAATTGACCCAAAAATAATACTTTCTCTACCTTATGGGCAAGAGAAAGTAAAAGTGTATTGTTACCCCTTCTTTAACCCTTTCCGGCGCAAGACAATTCGGCTCCTTTAAATTACACTGCCACCGGAATTAGTGAACTAAATTAAAGTAAAAGAAATTTTGAATTTAAAGTTTGAAAATCCGGCCTTTTCTGATATGTTACAAACGAAAGTTTTTTCAAAAATATTTCTGGGATGAATTCTTCCAGTTGGGAAGTGAAATTAGGTCGGATATATATATCCCACCGCGCATGAAAAGTTATATAAAATGAGGTGTAATAAAGCAGCTTTTTAAGAGTATTCCAAAAAATGGCGACTGCTTCAAATACCTTTGCAAAAAAGTTTCGCTTAGTTACGTTAAGCTCAGGGTTCATGATCTAGTGTCTCACGAAAATTTATAATTTTAAATAAAAATATTTTTCTTTGGCCGTTAAAGTTACAAATCTTAATAAATAAGTAAAAAGTAAATTAAAATGTATACAAAAGAATTTAAACTGCGTTTGAGGAGAAAAATTGTTATTATATTATAGTCGGACTAAATTTTGTGTTTGCTGTGTACCCAAAATTTACTGAATTATTCAGAATTTTAATTATTATAAATACCGTGTGTTATAAATTTTCAGTTTTTTTTTTTTTAATAATTAATCCTTAAATGCACGTGTCGTACCACCCAACCCCTTTCCAGGACTTTTTCTCGCACAATTCGCAAATAACACAACTGATTTTTAAATTTGTAGACGTTTTTTACACGTCAAATATTGCTCACTTTAATCGCGTTTAAATAATTTATATGATATAAAAAATTATCGAAGCGATTAACGCTAAAGGTGTGTACATTCACCGCTGATATTTAAGGAAAACACAAACGAGCATTTTCTGTTTCATTATTGTTATTATTACTCTAACTAATGGGTTGTTCGATAAATAATGTCGTTTTTTAAAACCTTCGCTTCTAAAAACCAAGGCTTCTTCGAACGTGGAATTTTTGAACTTACCGAAAGATGGCAATAGGTCATCCAACAAAATGGTCAATATATCATTGATTGATGTGTGTTGTTTATATAAATAAATTCACTTTGAAAAACATGAAAAAGAAACGACACTATTTATCGAACAACCCAATATTTAGAATAAAGCGTAAAAAGTTTTATATATACAAATACATAGCTGCCAATATTTTAATTTATTCCGGAGTATTTTTAGCCACGCCTTTATTTCGCCCCACTTTATTTATAGAAATTTTTTCTCCAATATATAACTTCGATAAAATAAGACAAAATTACATTTAAAAAATAAGTGGCACGAAATAAAGGCGGGGCTAAAAATACTCCGGAATAAATTAAAATATTGGCAGCTATGCATATATAAACTATAAAGAGGATATCTTTATATCTCGGTTGTTTATCTGTGACCAATAACTTTGTCCCGTCAGGTTTTATAAATTTCATAAGAAAGAGGATAAAATATTTCTTACCCGACAGGTCTTGTTCTTTTTCGCCGGCTTATTCTAAGTAATCACAAAAGAGTTGAAATGAACACAGCTAAGTTTCACGACACAAACGTTTAATTAGACGCACTATTTACATTTTATGTACATAATTGTTTCATTAATATCTGCAGCTATCACAATATTTAATATTAGCTGCCAAGCATTTAATATTAGCTGTCGAGCGTCAAAAGAACGCTCTTCCATATCCTTGCGGATTCACAATCCTTCTTTTTACAACAGAAAAACAAAACTTTTTTATCATCAGAAAAAAACATGTTGCCAATCAATAAACATAAAAAAGGCAGATGATCTCCAGTGGAAGAACAGCCCGCCTCCTGACGGCAAGAATGGGTCATCCTCCCACCTTTGATTTTGGCAATCTTGTACAAAATCAAACTAAAAAAGAGAAAAAAGACATATTAATAAACATTACATCAAGCAAAAATGAAAAGGAACAGAGAGAAAAGGAAAAAAAAAAAGGTAAATAAAGTTCTATCAGTCAATTATAAATTCAGTCTATCTGGAGCTCTAATGGATCTACCCCTCCTGGTAAATCGTGGTTTTTCGTCAGGTATCTCAACAGATTTCTTGACATTCTTTGAAACAGTTCTAGACAGTTCAGAGGGATCAGAGCATCTTTTCGGTGTAGAACGAGTAGGTATCAAAGTTCCATTTGCAGCATACTTTGCACGAAAATCACTAGATTCATCAGAAGAGATCTCTAACGGATAAAGTCTTTGAACTGGGCGTATCAAAAACCCATTTCCTGTCTTGATTTTTGCCACTCGAACTATTCCGTCTTTACCAGGATAAGTTTCCACAACTCTGGCTAATGGCCAGTTGATTCTTTTTTGATTATCATGACCGACGAGAACTATGTCTCCTACAGCAATTTTTTTGTCAGTCTTAGCGATACCCTTTGAATTTTTTAATTGTCCTAGATATTCAATTCTGAATCTTTTCCGTAAATCTTTCTTCAATTTTAGCAAATATCGAAGTCTTCTTTTTAAATTCACATTTTCGAAGTTATCTAGGTCAGGAAGACCAGTTTCTTTAATTCCTTGCAAAAACATGCTCGGAGTCAATGGAA
The DNA here is from genome assembly GCA_963930645.1 of Salticus scenicus. Lineage (NCBI taxonomy): Eukaryota > Metazoa > Arthropoda > Arachnida > Araneae > Salticidae > Salticus > Salticus scenicus. The sequence continues at coordinate 125,829,154 of OZ005659.1, read as the reverse complement.
TTAAATCATCGGGATCCTCAGAAATAGTAGTTAATGGTCTGGAATTCATCAAACATTCGATATCACATATAATTGTGTAAAGTTCTTCAAAATCTAGAGCTGCTCGTCCTAATACTCTTCTCAAAATTTGCTTTGTACAGCCTATTAAGCGTTCCCACCAGCCACCCCACCATGGTGAAGCTGGGGGGATAAACTTCCATATTATGTTCTGTACTAGGGCTTCCTTCCGTACTTTTGCAAGTATAGGATCAGTAAATAGCTTCGAAGCTCCTGAAAAATTTGTGCCTCGATCACTGTATATTACAGAAGGTCGACCCCTTCTCGCAACAAATCTTCGCAGGGTTTGCAAAAATGCTTCAGAGGATAATGATGTTAATAATTCAAGATGTACCGCTCTGTAAACAGCGCAGGTGTACAGCACAATCCAACATTTTTTACCATTTTTCAAGTACAAAGGTCCGGCTAAATCAACCCCGGTAATTTCAAAGATAGCAGCATCTCTGATCCTGTCTTCCGGCAAGGCGGTGATTTCAGGCTGAACAGAATTTACGGTGAAGCGTTTGCATCTTATACAACGTAAGGTAACTTGCCGTATGGACTTTCTGCACCTGAGAATCCAATATTTCTCTCGGAGATGGTTCATTAATATTTGTACTCCTGCGTGGTTTAATTCGTTATGTTTCCATTCTATCAATTTCTGCACGATGTAATGATTTCCTGGTAAAATGATAGGCAAACGAAAGTCTGTATTATCTTTACTTCTAAGTATAAGAGACTTTACCCTTAGAAGGCCATCTTTGTCAACGGTGGGATGAAGTTTTCGTAAGCGATCATCTATTCCTTTAGGAAAGTCTTCCCTTTGAACCATCTTTAACAGGATTAATTCAGCATGTTTAAGTTCTTTATTTGTAAGATCCCCAGAATTTCGTTTAGAATGATTTCGAAGATTCGAGATGAATCTGTATATCCATGCCGTAACTCTTAATAATTTCACGTAAGACGAGTATCTCTCATAAAACTTCTCAGTAGTTACAGTACTTAGAGCAGAAATGATCGACCTTTTTTTTTCTGAATTGACAATCTGTATTTCGGGTGAGATTTCTTGTCTCGGCCATCGACTCGTTGGTGTCTTCAAAAATTCCGGACCCTCCCACCAAAGGGATTTGAGTAAAGCATCAGCATTGCAACCTCTTGATGGAAGGTCAGCTGGATTTAAGTTACCCGGGACGTATCTCCAGTCGTTGGGATGACTCAAAGATCTTATTTCTCTGGTACGATTCAGCACAAATACTCCCCATGGTTCTGGATTTTTTATCCAGAACAATGCGTTCATGGAGTCAGACCAATAGAAAGTTTGAACTTGGCTGTCACAGAAGTCTCCTTTTATAGAATTCATTAATCTAACACCTAAACAACATGCTAATAATTCTAGTCTCGGTATGGAGACTGATTTCAAGGGTGCTACTCGAGCACGAGCTTGAACCAATTGACATCTCACATGAAAATTATTTTCTTCTCTGATATATATACAAGTTGCATAAGCGTGGCTTGATGCATCACAAAACACATGGAATGACACATTTGTATTTAGAGCATGATTTTCTAATATCCTTCTAGGGATTCTAATGCCTTCCAAGCATTTTAATGCATTTTCCCATTTCAGAAATTTTTTCTCGATGTCATCTGGTAGCTTGGCATCCCAGGGCAGTTTCCTACGCCAACATTCTTGCATTATGATCTTTGCAATTAAAGTGACAGGACAGAGAAACCCAATGGGGTCAAAAATCTTACTTGCTAAGGACAGGATAAATCGCTTACTTAGATTTGCATTTTCGCACTCTTCAAACCTTAAACTACAGTATAGAGTATCTTCCAGAATATTCCAATTTAAGCCCAAAACTGAGACAGTCTCTGGAAAATCTTCTTCAGGAATTCCGTACACACTTGGTGGTAGACCATTACCTATCCATCCTCTAAGATCAAAACATCCCGCTGACATGATTTCTTTAGATTGTGCCATAAAATTAACTACTTCTTCTTCGGAACTGCAACTTGTAACACAGTTGTCGACATACATAGAGTTTTTAAGTTTAGAAGCAGTCTCTTGCAAATAATCTGGAACATTACTTAGGTGGAAATTTAGAGTAGCTCCTAAAAGAAATGGGCTGCAGTTTACCCCAAATACTACTCGACGATGTCTGTAAATCTTCACTTTATTAGGATCACCGCCCTCCCACCACAGAAATCTTAGAAAATCACAATCTTCTTCATTTATTCTTATTTGTAGAAATGCTTTGCGAATGTCTGATACTATCCCATACTTGTTCAAACGAAATTTATTCAAAATGTTAGGAATCAACTCCATGTAGTTTGGACCTTTAGCTAGGCAATCGTTCAAAGAGTAACTGTTCTTTTCTTTTGCAGAAGCATCGAAAACAGGACGAATTGTTGTCGTTGAATGCTCTTTTATAACTGCTCTATGAGGCAGATGATGGCAATCTATCTTCTCGAATTCATCAGTATTTACTTCTTCAATTATTTCTTCACCAAGCCACTGACAAAAAACTTCTTCATAATCTTCAATAAGACCCTTATTCTTCAGAGTCCTCACAGTTGATTTTAGCCTTCGTTCAGCAATTGTTTTGTTATCTGGGAGTTCTTGGTGTCCTTCTATCCATGGTAATTTTACAACATAGCGTCCGTCATCATCTCTACTTAGAGTTTTCTCAAAATGATTTTTGGATGCTTCTTCAAGTTCTTCCTTTGACTGTTTCTCTGCAGGATCCTTAATTCCTAGGACATCTAGTTCCCACAGATCAGAAATTTTTACTTCTCTAGCTAACATCGAAGTGACTACAAGGTTTTCAGTATCTTCAGTAAACTTCTTAGTGCGTCCCATAACAGTCCAACCTAGCCTTGTTTCAATAGCGGTCAGGCCGGATTTCAGATTCTTCAGCTTTCCTGTCATTAATTTGCCAGCTACATCTGCACCTATAAGGAGCTCTATGGGGTTAAGGCAATCTTCTAAATATATCCCCGTACCTGATAAATCATCTTCACACAGTTCTTGAGTGACCGGTGGCATAGTAAAACAAATTGTAGGCTGACTCAAAACTTCAAAATTGCAACGATAAGTTTCGCTGACATCAGAAAGGTAAGCTTTGTAAACATTGTGTGTCAAAGTATTCGTGTTCGAACCACCAAATAAGGAATGCTTCAGTTTTTCTTTTCTTATTGGCTTGTATCCAATCTTTTTTGCAGTGTTTTCTAAGATGTAAGACCTTTGGGAAGCGGAATCAATAATCGCCCGAATTTTTAAAATTCTGTTTTCACCTCTTAAATTAATCACGAGTGTCTGTAGCAAAACACTGGGAGTTGATGAAACATTTGATAATGTTGTGTCTTGATCGGAAGTATTCTTGTCATTTTTAATCCTTTGTGCGTGCGCAGCTGATTTTGGATCATTCTTACAGAGAAGAGTATGGTGGGGTTTCCCACAAATCGCACAGTTACATCTACTTCTACACGAACTAGAAATGTGGTTCAATTTTAAACATTTAAAGCAGCCTCCCCGTTTCATAACATTTTGTTTTCTTTGATCATAAGTCAAGTTTGCTACTTTTCTACATTCCGCACTTAGATGTGGCTTATCGCAGAACACGCACTCTTGCTCTCGGTTTTGTTTACCTTGGGACGAGGTTAAAAGTTCCATACCTGTTGGAATAATTTTATTGTGTGTTAGAAAATTTTTAGATTTCATTGTGTTAAATTTCTTGGGTTTGTTTTCAAAACCAAATCCACTTGTCGCTAAATTAATTTTTTCTTCACCTTGAATTTCATTACGTAAAAACTGCATTAAAGTTTCTAATTTATTAAGAGATTTATCTTCCGAACTAAGAGAAACAGAATTCAAGTGTCTTTCCCAAATACGCTAAAGATCTATTGGTAAACAAGATTCAACTAACGGGTATAACATTGAGGCATATTTATCGCTTGTTACACCAAGCATTTTTAAAGATCGTAACTGTGTTTCTAATTTATCATAAAGCTTCACAATTGGTAATTTATGTTCCTGATTTACAGTATTACTTAGCACAAGGCTTAATAATTCCCTAACATAAACTTCAATTAGTACATCTTCCCTGCCAAATCTTGTATGTAACCAATCAACCGCTTGTGAATAGTTCTCAGCTGTTACGGGAAAAGATTCTACGACTTCTCTGGCTCTAGACCCCTTTTGAGTAGATTGAAGTAGATACTGAAATTTATCTACCTCCGAAATATTTGGATCTTCGTGAATTTTCTTAAATAATCCCCAAAATGATAACCAGTCCTTTAAATTACCATCAAACTTTTGTAATTCAATTTTTGGTAACTTAAAACTTCTTTTAGAATTACTCTCGTTTTCAAGTACACTTGAATTTAAATCCGAAGGTAAATTTATTCTACGTTCAAGTTTTGTTTTTAAATCAATATAAGTACTACTATAATTATCAGCACTTTCGATTTCGCTATCCAACATGGTCTGAGTACATTTTTCATCAACTTGTAAAATTTGAAGAATTTCTTTATCAAGCGTTTCAACTCTGGAATATTTTTCTTGTAACTGTGCTAAGAACCCAGCACAAGAATCGATGTCACAAGTTTCAGTTTCTAAAAGGTTTTTTACCTTTTCAGTAAATTTTGTAAAGGTACCTCGATAAGAACCGCGTAATTTAGTTGCGGCTTCCATAATTCAAATAAAGACTGATAAAATAATAAACAAACACTTCAAATCAAAGCTTCATAAAACGAGAACAAAAAATATTCCGAAATCGAAAGTAATTCTGGGAAGAAATTTTAGAATTCTAAATAATGTTTTGAGAACAAAAACATTCAATTTTCTAAACACTTTGATTCAAAATAACAATTTTCATATAAAATAATAATCTTCTTTATTAAATCAAAATATGCAAAATCAATGTAAAATCAAAATATGCATTCATAGAATATGTATTAACATTTTCTTCAACATAAACAAATTCTTCATATTGCTCCAAATATCAAATGAGCAGTTCAAAAATAAACATACATTTTATGTTTTCAAAATTATTCTCAATAATACTTACAAAAAGTATTTCAAATTTTTAATGTTATCTTCTCATAAAAATGAGATCATATTTCAATTAGAATAAATTATATTCTATTTCTATACTTTATTCATTAGAACAAATTAGAATTTATTACTTAGAACAAATTTTTCTACCGGCGTCCCTGTTCGGGCGCCATTAAATGTCCCGTCAGGTTTTATAAATTTCATAAGAAAGAGGATAAAATATTTCTTACCCGACAGGTCTTGTTCTTTTTCGCCGGCTTATTCTAAGTAATCACAAAAGAGTTGAAATGAACACAGCTAAGTTTCACGACACAAACGTTTAATTAGACGCACTATTTACATTTTATGTACATAATTGTTTCATTAATATCTGCAGCTATCACAATATTTAATATTAGCTGCCAAGCATTTAATATTAGCTGTCGAGCGTCAAAAGAACGCTCTTCCATATCCTTGCGGATTCACAATCCTTCTTTTTACAACAGAAAAACAAAACTTTTTTATCATCAGAAAAAAACATGTTGCCAATCAATAAACATAAAAAAGGCAGATGATCTCCAGTGGAAGAACAGCCCGCCTCCTGACGGCAAGAATGGGTCAAACTTTAAATGAAGATACAATTGTAAATTTAAATACACTACACCAGAATATTTATTCGTAAATCTCTATGCTGTGAAACGAACAACGCACCAGTGACTGCTCCATTATATATGTAGATCAGTAGTTATCATGTAACGATATCTGCAAAAATTCGCAGTGTTGGTGAATTTACTTAAAGGAATACGGTTGCGTCACGTGAGAGAAGTGATCATGTAGAGTGTGAAGACTAATTTTCACTAACAGATTTTAGTTGCAAATAGCTGAATGATTAGTAATATGGATTTCGCTATTTTATTTCTTGATCCTTTTTATTTATTTATTTATTCTTTTTTTAACCCTACGCAGTATAGCCAGATTGGGGGCCTTTTTTTATTCAATAGTTAACAATAAATTTGTGAAATGACATTTGTTATTCAAAAGAGATGACTAACCTTCGAAATGATTAGGCAAACTTCTACATTAATATTTAGTGAGATATGTTGAATAACAGAAGTCCTCAATATGGCAACACTGCCCTCACACCTCCTCCTTTTTTTAAAAAGGAAATCGATTGAGTACAGACGAGGGGAAAAAATAGATAAAACAGCCGCTGTCATTTGGTTATTAACTGACGCAGAAATATCTTCAAGATATCATTCAACAAGAAATGAAGTGTACTTTCAGAACGTGACGTGAAATTTTGTATTAGGGGTCATCAACATACTGAAATGAGCGCAAACTTTGATTCTTTTCAATAGCAGCACCCAATTTTGACTTCATATTTGAATTTCTGAGAGTCTGGCGGTGCGTATACTTTTAGTTTTCATAGAATTATAACCAAAAATTACTTAGGGATTTATCTGTAACTTTAGAAATATAAAATTAAGTTCGTACGAGAATTAAAATTTCTTCTTTTTCTTTCTTTTACACCGAAAAGATTTTAAGAAAATACAGAAGATAATCATACCTACAGACATTGACGGTCTTAGATTTCGGTTTTTGAGATATGTATTTAAGTTACACATTAGAAAATAATGTGAAATATGAATATATTACATTTTGGATTTTTTTTAAATTATTGCATTTCAAATTGGTCAGACAATGCTCTTTGGAAAATGTGCGATATTTTTCATTTAAAAAATGGCTATCATGGCAAGACTCATCACTAATAAAACTTCAAGTTTCAACAATTTTCTTTCACTTTAATAAAAATTATTTATGTTTTAGTCGTAATATAATGTGTGAAGTGCAATAATATAGCTATATATGTATCTATATGTGTATGCGTATACACACTTATAAATGTTTAACAAAATTAATATTAATTAATAGTGTTGAATAATGATGAATAAAAACTTATAGAGTAAACAAAATAATTCAATAAAACGACAACGCGTAAACTACATTTTTTAATATAAATTATTGTAAGGTATCATAAAATACACATTAAGCATTTTTAATAATAACTATCAGTTTTTGGTTAGTTTAACTCTTTGAAGCTCTACACGATTTGTTTCATATTTTCTATGAAAATATAGTTTTTAATTAAAATATATTTATAAAAGTAATTTCTAAAACTTTAGTTTTCTTTAAAATAATACCCACTTCCTTAAAAATAAATAAATAAATAAATAAATATAAATAAAATAACATAACATATGAACTAAATGATAATATGAACTATGAACCATATTAACACTTTACGTCGCAAAGTAAAAGTAATCATTCAAATTACACTGCCACTAGAATTTAAGAACAGAAATAAAATGAATGAAATAAATAACTTTCTGTGATGTGTTTTGAGGTTATACCCTGTGTTGCCCTTCCTTTGTTCATGTTAAGTTTGTAATTCTCTGTTAAAATAAAAAATAAAAAAATAATTAAAAAAATAATTAAAAAGACAATAAAAATTAAAAAATTTGCTCCTAGAAAATACAAAAATATTTTTACTATCCATAAACTTTCTATTATATTTTGTAATGCTTTTTTTTTTGTACTTCCTATTTTATGAATTTCAGGTTTACGTATTTAGATTTTGGTGTTCCTTCTCTGTTTTTTCTGCCTCTCTTCGTTTCAGTGATTGTAATTTTTCAGGACTCGCGCCTCGTTAGTTCCATCCTTAGGCAGAGGATGATGTGTGGCTTTTGTCACAGGTGCTTCTATCCAACAGTATCCAAAGATCCGAATGTGATGTGTTAAAAAAATAAAATATTACTGAACATATTCCAGGATGATCTTCTGCGCTGTAGGTAATTGGCGATGGCCTGGTGACCTGCCAACAAAATTTTCTTTCTGTAGGGAGGAGACGTTTCCAATTGGGACTTAGTAGTATTTGTTTTAGCAGCAATGACTACTTGCGTCAAATGGTTAACCTTTTAATTATGACGGTAGTTAAGAATAGATTTAACAATCAACCTGGCATTCCAATGATTGCCTATAGACAATTTGTTTTTTAAGTGATAAATTTTAAGACATCTATTTTTCAATTTTAACCCTTTAACGGTCATTGGTTTCGCAGTGAAACCAATTTGACATAATTTAACAATTTTTATGTAGAAGTTTTTGTAGAAGTTTTTGTAGAAGATGCGAAGATGATGTGTTAAAAAAATAAAATTTTGCGGAACTAATTTCAGGATGAGTTTCTGCGCTGTAAGGAATTGGCGATTGTCTGGTGACCTGCCAACAAAATTTTCTTTCTCTAGGGTGGTTGGTTGGTTGGTTTGTGTCATTTTATGGCGCAAGATCCTGAAAGGACATACTGCGCCAAAGAAGATAGATAAAAAAAAATATCTTAAGGACAAGGTTGGGGGCTCCCCCCATCCACAAAGTCCAAGAAAAGGTTACTTTAAAAAATTAGTGAAATTCACTGAAAACAAAACATCACAAGAGAAAAAGCAGAAAAAAATCAAATTTCACTATAAATACCCGAATTTCTCTAGGGAGGAGACGTTTCCAATTGGGACTTAGTAATATTTGTTTTAGCAACAATGACTTCTTGCGTTAAATGGTTAACCTTTTAATTATGACGGTAGTTAAGAAGAGATTTAACAGGCCTGCCTGGCAGTCCAATGGTTGCCTATAGAGAATTTGTTTTTTACGTGACAAATTTTAAGACATCTATTTTTCTATTTTAATCCTTTAACGTTCATTGGTTTCGCAGCGAAACCAAAGATTTGACATCCTTTAACAATTTTTTGTTTTAATTATTTTTTAATATTTTGTTCCTTTTATGTTTGGTAGATTGTAGCAATATTCCAAAATTTAACAAATAATGCTTCAAAGGGAGCTGAATGCATAAGTCACTTGAAGTTTCATAGTGGGCGCGAGTGCGAATTGATGGTTTGATGATGCTCTCATGTCTAGTTTCTTTTTTCATTTAATGACGAGCTGGACTATTATTTTCACCTGAAACAACTTTTACGAGTTTTTGTAGTCGATAATATTTACGTACAAAGTGTTTTATTTATTAGATTAAATATTAATTGAATTTTTAATAAGGTTTATTTATAGATGTTTCAAACCAAAAATTTCTTGAAAAGGAACAATGCTATTTTTTTTATTTTTTAAATATTCATGATCAGCTATGTGTCTAAAAGCCATTTTCAATATTAGTTTAGTAATTTTTTAAATAAATTGAGTAGTGAACGTTAAAGGGTTAAACAGGAAACTCAGCCTACTTCATTGATTTTCCGTTGCAGTGTTTTTTAAGGAGTTAACAATTTATCACCAGTAATCGATGAGGTAAATGCCACATGCGTATGTTTTTTTCAATGCAAATTAAGGGGTTTAAAACGAATACACAAAGTAATTTTTTCTTTCTTTCTTTTTTTGTTTTTTAATATTGTGTTGTTTTAGAAGTACGGTGAAAGGAGGGCTTGTTTTCTATAGAAAAAAGACTTCTTCTTTCCTATCCCTAATGTCTTAAAATCCAACTTTTGTTGTGTGTGTGCGTGTGTTTGACGTTGTTGTCGTTTGACTCATAATTAAAAATTACAAATTTTTCGTTTAATTTTTTCTCATTTTTTTAAAAGGTTTTCTGCATTATCTCAAGCAAAAGGTTCCCAGCAAAACTTATACTGTAGGCATTTTCTAGCCTACAGCTGGCATTCTGCGCATACTATGAGTTGCAGGTTGCAACATGTAACTGAAGCAGTGGGCCAATTATCGCTGCGAGCAGTGTAGAAGACCTACAGTTAAACGACTGGTGGCCCAGAAGTGGCGTAAATGCAGCTGGTCTTAAGCATGTTGCCAGTACATGACCAAGAACTTGTTCGCTGCATTGTGGCTGCAATTAATTGAGCCAGCGAAGGAACATCATTGGCAAATTGTATGCATAAACAGAAAAGAGAGATTCAAACGATTCACGATTGAAACTTTTTCCGCTGATTTCAAATTCCCTCCCATTTCGCTATTTCACGCGAAGTTTTTTGTTGTCTACAAGTGTGTATGAGTATGTAATGGAATACCTGCATTACATGACTTGAATTACGCGAATTATACATGTTACCGTTCAAGCTATGTTACCGTTTGTCTATGAGAATATAATGGATTACGTGGATTTCATTAATTATATGAGTAAGCAATTTGATATTTAATTCGATTTTCTATTTATTTATTTTATAAATATTAATTTACAGGTTTTTAATCTGAGACTATGTGATAATTTAAGGTTGTAGGTAGTAGCTAATTTTAAGAGTGTCTTGAAAGTGGGCGGCGTTAATCTTGAGCGACATTTGCTCATTAAAAAATTCATTTTTGAAAATGAAGTTTCACAAATATATGTGGAGCCAAAGATATTAGCCATAAATATTATTAATTCTTTCAAATTTCCATATTTTTCTGGACCTGTTTACTTCAAAAATTTTCAGCGGATGCAGTTTTATACGCTTGCAAGGAAATGTCTTCCTGCAAGTGCATAAAGGTTTTGAAAGGCGGAAAAATTTCGCAGCCACATCAGGTCCATTCTTCCGCTAGAGAAACTGCAATAATCGACTTAAAGAATCGCCATATCTTCTGTAATGCCTATGAATCTCGCTGCGAATTCCATCTTCAGATCTGACTTAAAATTTGAAAATATTGCAATAAAGGGATCGCATTATCTTACTCCCAACGCAATGTTGAATAAGAAAATTTTTCTTGAAGCGTTTTGTTCTTGTTTTGGATGAAAATATTCACAATTATTTTTTCAATTCAAATTTAAATACCTTATTTTTATCCTTTTGAAAAAGTGAATATGTTTCGGCATGCATTCTGCAGCCCTCTTCAGCGCTAATATGACGACTCCACTTGCCGGCACTTCCAAGGTAAACATTCAACTCCTCGTTGTCGGTCCACTTCATTTCACTTCTTGAGGTTTAATAACTGTTGCCAATCGTCGGGTATTAAGCCGTGTTCACGGTCGTTAATAGCGGAATTGGTGGTTAGGATTTCTATGGCTTCGCGTTTTAAGGCAAATTTGTGGTTGTTATAAGGGGCTATTTCTTGACTATTAATGGTGTTAAGGTTAATGGAATTATTGTTATGGGTGGTAGAAAGCGCGGAAGTAGACTTATTGAACTTAAGATCTGAAAGATGTTCTTTTTTATGTTATTTTATGGGTCTTTTTGTCATTACAATATAGCTTGTTTGTGATTTGTTCTCAAAGTTAAAGTTTATTTTGTAAATTCCAGCAGTATCTTTAAATGGTATAGGGTCTTTTTCATTACGAAGGTGTTTAAAAACATTTTTGCTGGGCTTTATAGGGATATTAATATTATGTTTAGCGGCTTCGTATTTTATTTTGCTGGCGGCACCTTTATAGAAAGGAATGTCAGTGGTGAATTTTTTTTTAGTTTTTTGATCATCAGTGATTTTATTAAGAATTTTCAGACATTATTATATAATTTTTGTACTAGAATTTTACTATAGTTCGCTTTGCTAGCAATATCTTTATGCAATTAATTTCAGTTTTTATAAGGGTTTGACCGTACTATCCTAATCTGTTCCAATGAAACCCTTCTAAAAACTGAAATTGGTGTACGCATTATGTACTTTGGTGAGATTTCGCAAAACTTCGAAATAGCCGCTGGGAAAGGGGAAGTTGTGCCGAAGGCAGTGGGAACACGGATTCCTCACTTTGCGATCGAGAAAAATCTCTACAGAACACAGTGGGAACTTTTACTCAGGTTAATTAATAATGATATGGGAGCTTCAGAACTCATTTAAGTATTGTGTCCAGTGAAGCTGCAAAGCCTGCTAGTAACTCTATAAAAAAGTAAGTAAAATATACAACCAATACAATTTTTCGTATTGCTGCGACCACAGGAATTCAAATATAATATAGAAAAGGTCATTACCATATCTGCCAACCATCTCATTGATATAATACTTAGAAATTTCACTGTTTCAAATACCATAAATATTTTTTTCTAGTACATGCAAAGTTGTAGGCTGCAAATTTCTAATTCGCCGCCCTCTTCCCCCGCCTTTTTACAAACTAAACATTTTCGAGCGGATTGAGATTAGGACTATTTCCAGGTCAGGAAAAGAAGAAATCCTCCAGTGTTTCTTATGGAATTTAACTTAAATTTACAAAGATATGATTACTTATTGTATTATAGGTATTCATGGGAATGGATAAGTAATTTTAACAATTTGAATAAAATGAACGCACCACACACGCCCTTTAGCAAGGTACAATATCATCTTGAAATGTCGTTCGCGGAAAATTCTGAGATACCTTCAAAATGGTCAGGCGCCATTTTTAAAATGACCGTGTTTTATTCTGAGTTAGCTGATCCTTTCAGCATGAAAATCTGACCGACTCTTCGAAAAGTTATGCACCTCCGTACTATAATATACGGGAAATGTATCGCTGTTTTAAGAGTGAAATTTTCCTTAAGTCGGTCACATTTTTGACGTCCTAGTAGCTTTTTTTTATCAACTCGAAATAAATTAAATTTGATTCATCAGAGAACACCAGTTCAGCCCAATAATTAACTGATAACTTTTTAAATTTTTTAGTCATCTGAAGTCCTGTATTTTTTAATTATTTTTCTTAGTAATGGCTTCTTTTTTTTTGCAGATTTTCTGTTTTTTAACCTGCTTTGTTTAATTGTTTCCGCACTTTTCTTGGAGAAAGTGCTTCGGTACACACTTTTTTTTCCTTAATATTTCTAAGTTATGAACATGGTAGAAATCGATTTTTTAAACTTTTGCTTCTTAATCTGCGGTCATCTCGCTTGGATGAGCAGCATGGCCGCCTAAACCAAATTTTCAAATTAAATAGCCAGAAATTTTATATCTTGCAGAAGACCGTCTCATCAATATTTCGTTAACATTTAATTATTTTGCATATAACGTATTAAAATGTTTTTTTGATTTTCATTCTCAAATTAATATTTTGTCGAATCCTTAATTGCCTTATGCTTGCCATTTTTTAAATAGTTTCTAAAATTGCAATTTGCTTAATGATTAATTTTTTTATTTTAACACTGGGCTCTCAATCCAAAACTGTAAGTGGAGGACGACGTAATGAAAGCTATTCGAAAATGTACTTTTAAGCGGCGAAATTGGCGGTTGCAGAAAAAGAAAATATGCAGGTGCGTATTTTTTTTTTTTTTTTTTCTTGTGTACCTTAGTGCATAAAAAAATTATTAAAAAAAACATAATTTAAAATAAGGAAATTAGTTTTATAAAAGTAGAAAAATAAAGATATCTGCAGATGACAAATTAAAGACCTAAATTCACTTTTTCAGTTAAAATATCTAAGGTAATATCTAAGTTAACGCCACTTAAAAAATAAATAAATAAATAAATATATAAAAAAAACTCCTATTTTTCTACACTACTTTACTTTTAAAGCAAATTTCTTGAAATGTAGTTGCGATTAAATAAGAATAGAATTGCTCTAAATAAAACTGGTGGGAAAAGAAAAGCGGGTACTAAAAGTATTACGATTCATAAAGAGATGGTTGGCAGGTATTGAAAATACTTTTACGTATTCATGTTAAAATCATTTGTATTTATTTCACAGCTACGTATACGCTAAACTACGCTATCATATACATAAGCCAATTGAATTTAACGCGTAAAGTCTTTTTATAGGTAAAACATTGTTTTGAAAAAGTGCCTAAAACACCTGCCAACCACCTCATTGACCCCTCCCTTCTTGCTTCTGAGAAAATAACGGGGGAGATTTCGCTCTCTGTTTCTCATGCCTGTGATATTTCCGGGCTGGCGTGTTCAACATTGTAAGTGCATCAAAAGAAAAAAAATAAAATGATTTAGAAGCAAACCATTTCTGATACTATTTTATACTCTAGATGGAAGTAGCAGAGTATTTAAAATACAATTGGTGATAGTTGGCTTATTTTAAACTGTCAGCATTATCCAATTTTAAATATTTGTGATACATACTTTGTAATCTCAGCTCAGTTAGGCTTTTGAATGCACATAGTTTTCTGCTCTTTGATAATATATATATGTGTATATATATATATATATATATATATATATACACATATGTATAACATTGTGTACATTATGTAGTCAGGATCAGAAAGTAACGCGGACTCCAATTTTAGTATAAATGCATCTGGGAGAGATTCGGAAAAAACATGATATTTATGAAAGTTTGGATAGCGAATCTGAGAACAATATGTATTATATGTATAATGTTTATTATATGTAAAAAAAATTTAAATATATAAATTTTATGTTTAAAAAACATATATATTATTATTATTATTATTATTATTATTATTATTATTATTATTATTCACTTACAGGAAAACCAACACTCAGTCATAATAACCCTGATTGTTAATCCTTTTCTTTCTTTTTATCTTTTTATTTTATTTTTATTTATTTATTTATTTATTTTTTATTTACTTGATTTCAAACTAAAAAATATTCCAAAAATTAAAAATTAATATATATATATTGTTCGTACACTTTTTTTTATACAATTTTCTTGAAAAAAAAACAGGCTCTTTTTTTTTTTTTTTTTTACAGTTTTCTTGAAAGTTATGAGACTGTTAACGGGTTAATAAACATTAAATTGTGCCCTTAGAAAAAAGCCAATTTTCCCATATCGATTTATTATTATAGTAAATCGCTTCAAAAAAAAAAAAAATAGATCTTCCGATACTGTGGGATGGAAGCACCTGTGACAAATGCCAAGCATCTTCCACTGCCTGATGATAGTGGCTAACGAGAAATGTTAGTACATGTGATTTGAATGATTAATGCGCGATGCAAATTGCTTTCTTATGGAATTTGTAAATTATAAAAGAATTATTGCATAATTTAGAAAATATTTTAATGGATAAACCTTTCCAGTATTTAGGAAAGTATACACACACACATATATATAGTTTTACTTCTCATTACATTATATTTCGTAATTGTAAGGAAATACAGATATTTAGACGTGGTTAATTACAGAAGTTGATAATAGCCTCCTAAACTAGAAGCCTGTCGCGTGGCTCAGAAACTTGGCAACAGTTCAATCGGTAGACAGCACCACCTGGTATAGATTGAGCGACTCTTTTATTTAACATCCAGCAAAAATTTTTTAAAGTGAGATTTAACATACATAAAACGCAATAGAATCGAAGAAACGCCAATTTTATATATAATATATCACTTCTTAAAGTTATTGGTGAGAGATGAATAAAAAAGTCATGGAATCTGTACTGGATGGCACTGTCTACCGCTCTAACTGTTGCCAGGTTTCCGAGCAACACGACAAGCATCTAGTTTAGGAGGCTACGAGTTGATGAAAGGCATACCATAACACTAGGACTTACTCGTTCAATTTCTAGGCAAAAATTAAAATAAGCGGAGAAAAGTTTGAAAAATATCCATCAACAACAACATATATATAGTCAAGTCAGTAAAATGTCGTTCTTTGTGCAATGGAACTTTACAGAAATATCTTACATATTGTATTGCGCGCCTTAGTCCTTGCGTTTTACATACTATACACAATATTTTGGAATATTTTTTACTTTTTTTTTATCATTTTGTACTTTTGTGCATGCAATGTGTATTTTCTCCTGTCAATAAACTCTCTAATATGTGAAATTTAAGCTGAACTAGTAGCTTATGATGTTGTGCACTTATTTCTTCAATATTTGAAGTTACTAATCACGCACTTGTCCAAGCCTCAGTATCTTTATACAGGGGTCGTACTCTCCGCCCTTTTTTAAGGACAATCTCAGGAATGATTTTTTATTTATTTTTTTATTTTTTTTTTTTGTTGATACCACTGTTTTTATAAAATAGTAACTACCCTGTATTATTACGACACATTACCATAGACTATAGATATTTATGCATAAGTATTTCTTTATAAAATTTGTGTTTACTAAAAAGGCAGAAATTTCTTTCTTTTTTTTTTTTTTCTTGTTTAACTGTCCTGGAAATTGGGCGGAGAGTACGATCCCAGATTTATATAACTGAGCAGAACTGCCAAAACCTAATCCAGCAAAATGTTACTACCGCCCCTTTTTCTACACCACTTAATTTTTAGATTAATTTTCTTCAAATACATTTGCAATGACTTAAGAACACAAATATTCTAAAAATTAAGTGGTGTAGAAAAAGGGGCGGTACAAACAAATTGTCGGATTGGGTTGGCAGCTCTGTAACAAAAGTACACCAAATGAAAAAATATATATATATTTGTGAAAGAAAGAATTGGTGAAATTTTCTTAAAAACTTTGAATGGCATATATTTATTTGAATGTATATTTTCAAAGATGCCCTTAATTAAATTCAAATTTCCAAATGGGGTGAACCCCATGTTAGAAAATCGAGGATTAAGATGATAGAAATTTCTAACCATTGGAAATGTCTACCTTGGAATATTCGGCAAGCATTGACACATCGCATAACGCTGAGAACATATATTTGCCAATTAAGCACCTTTTGGCTACCGAAAATTTTTAATATATATATATATATATATTATTTTACTTTATTAGTAAAAACCATTACAGTTTTTTGATTAAATAAAATAAATATTCTAATTCATAATTTCCGGTAGCCAAAAAGGGCTAAGTTAGCAACTATGTGAAGATACTGCGAGAAGCCCGGTTGCAGGCAAAAAGATATATATATATAAGCCAGCGACAGTAACTTTTTTTTTTTTTTTTTTTTTTTTAATGCATGGAGATTAAAGTCTTATTAAAACACGAGAAATAAATGTAAATTTTAAAATCGAATTTTTACTTTTGACTGTGGCAAGTGAGGTGTTATGTAAAGCTTGGGGTACATAATCTAGTATCTTATGACAAATTATAATTTTATATAAAAATATATTGCTTTGACCGTTTATATAATAAATCTTATTAAATATGTAAAAAGTAAATTAAAATGCATGTAAAAGAATTTAAACTGCATTTAAGGAGAAAATTTACTATTATTATAGTCGGACTAAAATTTGCGTCTGCTGGGTACCCAAAATTTACAGAATCATTCAGACTTTTAATTATTTGAATAGCGCGTGTTATAAATTTTCATTTTCATTTTTTTTTCTTTCTTTTTTTAAATTACTCATCCTTAAGTGCACATGTCGTCAAGGAAAAAAAAGTTACAAAAATTAATAAAAAATTTAACATGTTTGCAGGATTTAACACTTTCCCGACCGCTGACGTAGATTCACGTCATTTGAAAATCTGTAACTCCGCCAGTGGGCGTTTCTTTCGCAATTTCCATGTTATTTATTTCTTAAGAATATACCCTATATACATATTTGTACGGCCAATTATACTATGGATAAGAATACTTTGATTAGAAAGTATATAATTATAAAGTATATCCATTTGTAATATGAGTGGGGATACAGAAAATGTTGTTTCGAAATATTTTAACTTTGGAGAATAACGCCCACAGGTGGACCTTACCGTCAAAAAGACGAATACATGCGGTCGTGAAAGTGTTATTTATCTTGAATTCAGCTTTTTTGTTATGTATATACTTCAGTACATTTTTAGATAATTTTAGGTATATTTAAATACATTACACTTACGATTGTTCAGAAAATACTCCTCAAAAAAGTGCAATATTTTTCAATAAAAAAGTGTCAATCATGGATATAGTGATTACCAATAAAGCTTAAATTTTCTTTCGAACGTATGACATAATATACGAACCGAAATAATATAGCTATATACATACAACAACGCATAGACTAAATCTTTTCGGATAAATTATTGTAAGGTTTCTTGAAGTAAATGTCAAACAATTTTAATCGCACTTACAGTTTTAAGTCAGTTGAACTCTTTGTAAATGTACGATTAGTTTTATAATTTTTATTAAAATATAATTTCTTAATTAACGCTTTCGCGACTGCTGACGTAGATTCACGTCATTGTAAAATCAGTAACTGTGTCAGTGGGCGTTTCTTTCATAATTTGTGTGTTACTTATTTCTTAAGTATGTACGAAGTGTTTATATATTTGCAATAAAATATACCATGGATAGAAATATATTGATAAGAAAGAATACAATTATAATGTATATCCATTTGTAATATAATTGTGAACACAGAAAATTTGTTCTGAAATATTTTATTTTGAGAGAATTACTCCCGTAGGAGGACCTTACTGTCAAAAACACAAAATCCTGCGGTCGCAAAAGTGTTAAAATATATTTATAAAAGTTAAAGTATATTTTTTAAAAATTATAACATTAAAATAAATTATATATAAAATATTAAAAACTAAAGTATCCTTAAACTAATAATCCTACCCCCTACAAATAAAAATATAAAGCAATATATGAAGTAAAAGATTAAGCCTTTAACTATGATGGCCTTTAAGAAACGATTTTACAAATCTGTGTTGCCATAGGCTGCTTAACTAGATGCCTGTCTCGTGGCTCATAAACTCGGCAATAGTTAAAGATGTAGACAGCACCACCTGGTACAGGTTGCGTGAATTTTTTATTCAACTGACACCAATAATTTTAAGAAGTGATATATGACATACATAATCGACGTTTCTTTGATTCTATTCGCCTTTTATCTATGTCATCCCCCACTTTTAAAATTTTTTGGTGGCTGTTGAATATAAAAGTCGCGCAATCTCTACCAGGTGGCGCAGTCTTTCGCTTCAACTGTTACCAAGCTTCCAAGCCACGCGACAGGCATCCAGTTTAGGAGGCTATGGTCTTGCATTCTAATTCCATTAGTTTTTTTTTAATTGACATTTTTTACATTCAACATATTTTTCTATTTCAAACAGTAAACCCCACCTATTTAGTTATTTTTTTTTCTTCTAGTGTTCGTTTAAAGGATTCAAAATTTATCACCAGTAATCGATGAAGTAAGTACCACTTGTGAATATATTTGTCAACGTAAAATAAAAGGTTTAACACGAATACTCAAAGTCACATTTACTTTTCTTTTCTGTTTTTTTTTTTTTTTTTTTTTTAAGAACGATGAAAAGCGTGGCTTTAGAAAACCGGAATTCTTGATGCTAACACTAATGTCTAAAAATCATCATTTTTGTTGCATTTCTTTGCGTTTGACGTTGTTGTATAATTTGACCCGTAAATAAAAAATAAAAATATTTTGTTTAATTTTCTCTGTTATTTTTTAAGATTTGCTTCGTTATCTAATGCAAAAATTTATATGAGACGGCACCCTAAACCACTTCAAAATAAAGCTTTATTTATATCTCGAACACTAATAACCGGAATGAGCTGTAAGTTTGCACATCCATATTTTTCAGCATTCGGATTCTTTTTATATAAAAATTAATATAAGTCATAATTCATAATTTTTATGAATGTGAATTTATTAATATTTTTTAGAATTAAAAATATTTTTCAGAATCAAAAGTAATGATGGATTATGTTTGGGTTTCTTCACTGTATCTCGTAAAAAAATTATATATATATATATATCGAACAATTTATTTTTTTTTTGAAGATATTAATAAAAGTTTGAAATATGAACTAACATTAGCACCTTCAAACTTTGAACGCTTATAACTCTGTGAAAATATTAGTAAAATATACAACCAATATAATTTTTTGCGTTGTCGCTATCCCAGGAATACAAATATAAAATAAAAAAAAATAGTGTATCACCGTTGAAAAAATCAAAGTTGGTGCGCGAAAATATGTAGACGACCCCCGATTCAAAATTTCCCATCATTTTCTAAAAGCACTCTTAATTCCCAGTCGAATGTTACCTATCACATTTTTGTGCATTGATTAGCAACGGAGTTACAGTGAGAGCTGCGTTTTTTTTCCCCCGACTGAACATTTCGAGTTTTATTTTAAAAATTTTCTTGCATTCAATTTCGGGGGTTTTCTAGTGTACTATAAAAGGGGATTTCTCTATATCCCGCTTGTCTATCATTGACCAATTACTTTAAATGAGATTTTTTTTTCTTTTTTTTCTAAATTTAAATACTACACACCAGAATATTTATTCGTAATTTTTTAGACTATGAAACGAATAACAGATACAATGCGTTATCTCGTAACAGATGGTCTATTATTTATCATGTAGCAAATCTGCAAAACTTGCAGTTTTGGTGATATTATTTAAAGAAGGAGAGTCACAGCACCTTAGTGAAGTGAACGTGCAAAATGTAAGGACTAATTTACACCAGTAGATTTTAGTTGAAAATAGCTCAATGATTAATAATATGAATTTTGCTGGTCTAATTCTTGGTCATTTTCTTTTACTCTCACCCAGTGTAGCATGATTTGGTACCTTTTTTATTCAATAGTCAAAAATAAATTTGGGAAATGATATTCGATATACAAAACAGTTGATTAATCTTCGAAGTGATTAGGCAATCGTCTACATTAATATTTAGTCAGAGATACTGAGTAACAAAAAGTCCCCAATATGGTAACACTGCCCTCATACCTCCTCTTATTTTCAAAGGAAATCGATGGAGTACAGTCGAGAGCAAAATTAAAAATAAAAGAGCCTCTGTCATTTTGTTATTAACTGAGGCATAGAAATCTTTCAGATATCATTCAACAAGAAATGAAGTGTACTTTCAGAAAGTGACGTGAAATTTTATATTACGGGTCATCGACATACTGAAATGCGCACAAACTTTGATTTTTTTCAATAGCAACACCCAATTTTGACATCATATTTGAATTTCTGAGAGTCTGGCAGTGCAGAAAACCTTCTCTAATTTTCAAAGGAAATCGATTGAGTACAGTCGAGGGGAAAATTTAAAATAAAAGAGCCGCTGTCATTTTGTTATTTACTGACGTAGAGAAAACTTTCAGATATCATTCAACAAGAAATGAAGTGTACTTTCAGAAAGTGACGTGAAATTTTGTATTAGGGGTCATCAACATACTGAAATGAGCACAAACATTGATTTTTTTTCAATAGCAGCATCCAAATTTGTCTTTCTGAGTTTGGCGGTGCAGAAAACCTCCTCTTATTTTCAAAGGAAATCGTTGGAGTACAGTCGAGAGGAAAATTTTAAATAAAAGAGCCGCTGTCATTTTGTTATTAACTGAAATAGAGAAATCTTTCAGATATCATTCAACAAGAAATGAAGTGTACTTTCAGAAATTTACGTGAAATTTTGTATTAGGGGTCATCGACATACTTAAATGAGCAAAAACTTTGATTTTTTTCAATTGCAGCACCCAATTTTGACTTCATATTTGAATTTCTGAGAATCTGGCGCTGCAGAAAACTATACACTTTGTATACTTTTAGTTTTCATAGTATTATAACCAAAAATGTGTTAGGGTATTTTGTTATGTTTCTGTAACTCTAGATATTCAAAATTAAGATTCTACGAGAATCAGAATTTTTTATTTATATATATATATATTTTCTTTTTTGTTTATTTTTTACCAAACAGATTTTACGAAAAAACAAAAGATAATTACATCAGGAAAAAATCTAATGTTCCCCTGCCAAAATGGAGATTTATCACCATTAAATTCGGTAACAAAAACCAATTATTCAGAATGTTAGAAAAAATCATAGGTGAATGCAATTTTACTGCAACTCCAGATGCAAAATTCATTTAACTCTTTTTGGAAACTCCTGATGACCATGAAAATATCTCTTCTAAACTAGACGAAGTTCTGTTCAATATTATCTCAAAATATCTTTGAAAAATTTCAATATTTTAAGGGAATATTTGAAGGATCACATCAATATTTCTAATCCCATCTCCCACAGAATCGTGACGACCGTCTTCAGTCAGTGAGTGGATGTACTCTTTTATATTATTTATTATTAAAAGCTTAGATACAGCTTTTCCGGTAACGAGAAATATTGCAACATAGCAGCACAACTACTTTTCAAAATACACTCATACTGAATCAACACCTTTTTCCATAATGTTTATCTAACGTATAAAGTTTGGTTTATAATACTGAATTCAGGCCCATATTGTTGCATGGGCAAATCGGGACTTTGCCCAGAGGTCCGCAAATCTCAGAATATTAAATTGCAAAATATTCCCTTTTATTCCAATGAAAATTTATATATATATATATATACATTTATTTATGTTTATGAAGTTTCTCTGTAAAAAGTACTAAAATTTCTAGAAGACGGAATTTTCATTTTGGATATATATTGCTTTTCCTGTTTATGCTGGTTCATCAAGTGCCTAAATAGTGAACATACTGTCCTTGAATCAACAGATGCGTAATTCATGTCCCAGTTCAGGCAAGGAGTATGTAGTGGTTCAAATACATTTTAATTACTAGATCCCACTGTAAATAATCCTAGTGTGTATAAAACAGCACTAAAATGACAGACTAAAGCTGGAAAATCTATGACTACTAAATATATATGTCAAATTCTGTTTAGTGTAAATTAAATATGCTATACAGTACTTCTTTGTTGTTGCCTCTCAGACACGATATCATGAGGGGGATCAGCAGAATAAACTCATTCCATATTCAGTTGTGTGGATGTGGAGCTGGTATCATTACTAGCAATTAAAAATGTAAAAAAAATATTAACTTATTTAAATATCTATCCTCGAAAATATTACTTGTGCATGGTACATACGATTTATCATCATCTATCGTTTTCCCATTAATGAGATTAAATTGTAGCACAGAAATGCCACCTGTTGGCCAGCATGCACTTCAAATGAATGCATAATGTCAATCTCACATTCAAAGTTTGGTATAGTTATGCACAGCAGAAGCTTAGACATAGATTTCCATTAAATGCAAATAATTAAAGCATAGCAGCACCTATTTTTGGTTGGTATATATTAAAAGCTATTTAACTTCAATTTAAGTCAAGGTTAGAGGTCAAGACTCACGGTCGCCAATCGCCACGTGGCGACTTAATTTGAAAAAGTGGCGATCAAAAAAATTGGTATGATCGCCATTTTTTCCGCGAATTCGCGAAAATATTTCTTCCGTTTTTTAAAAAATCGCGGATATCGTTCGTTTAAAAAAAAAAAAGAAATCCCATTAACGATCGGCGATTGTTAATGGGATTTGGATGATGATCGCGCCTTCCGATTTCCAATCTTTCTCCATCCACAACATAAATGTCAATATTCATTTAAAACTTGCTTTATGAGATTCTAGAACCTAGAAAGAAATAGAATTGTTAAATATTTCTTGTTCGTGTAATTATTTTTTTCTTCTCTCCTCCTTTTCTTATTTCCAACTAGCGATCGCCGATCAAATGTTCCGCAGTTGTTTCTCAGTCTTTCTTCATCCATAAAATAAATGGCAATATTCATTTTAAACATGCTTTATTAGATTCTAGAAGTAAAATTGAGAATTTAATATTTCTTATTCATGTAATTATTTTTTTAATCCCCCCTCCCCTTTCTCCATTTCCTTAATAATACAATAGTCATTTAATAATAGTGACTATTGTATTATTATTAAAATACAATAAAGAGCACTATTTCTTAATTTAATTTTCCGACCATATCATTTGTGTTTTTATACTTTTATGCACACACACATATATATCATGTATATATATTTTGTGTATGAATCCGATGTATAATAACGACGACTCATGAGTAGCCACTGAGTTCATCATATTCAGTGGCCACTGGCCACTTCTAAAAATTTTAAATCTTGACCTCTAGCAAGGTCCAATCAAATATCAAGTTTAGTTAAATTAAGTTAATGCATTAATTGATTCTTTCGATACAGCATCTACAGAGTTTTGTCAACACACACACACACGAACACATAGGCGGACATTTCCTAAAATGGTTGAATCGCATTCAGGACATTTCAAAACGTCTTAATTCATTGAAAAGTAAAAGTAACAAAAATTCACAATTATACTTTTTTCTTATGTTATATAGATGAGTGTAAAAAATGCAAATAATGTATTTTACATATCAGCAGTTTCTAAATTGTATTTAGCGCTAAGGGCCTAAAGTACCGTACATTGTTTAAAAAAAAAAAACAAAAAAAAAACAAGGGGGATTGCATTTGGGGATTTTTTTTTTTAAATAGTGCCTTTAGTTTCAAAAATTAACTGTGTTATGGTAAAATTTTAAATTTTTATCTGGTAACTCTTTTTCGGGATGAGTTTCTGCGCTGTAAGTAATTAGCATTGGTCTGGAGATCTGTCAACAGAATTTTCAATTTCTAGGGAGTAGACTTTTCCATTCGTTGTCTTATTAATTGTTGTTGCCGCAGTAATGACATCTTGCATCTTATGGTTAACCTTTTAATTATGACGGTAGTTAAGAAGAAAATTAACAAGTCTGCCTGGTATTCCAATGGTCGCCAATATACAATTTGTTTTTTTAAGTGACAAATTTTAAGTCATCTATTTTCTATTTTAAGCAGCAAATTCAGCCTGCTTCATTTATTTTGCACTGTAGTGTTTTTTAAGGAGTTAAAAATTTACCACTAGTAATCAATGAGGTAAATGCCACATGTGTATGTTTCTTTCAACTTAAATTAAGGGGTTTAACACTAATACAAAAAGTCATTATTTCTTTTTTTTTTTTTTTTTTTTTCTATATTGTGTTATTTTAGAAGTACGGTGAATGGCGGGGCTTGTTTTCTATAGAAAAAAAAAAAAAAAAAAAAAAAAAGACTTCTCCTTTCCTGTCCCTAATGTCTTAAAATCCATCTTATTTATTTATTTTTTTGTTTTTGTTGTTGCTGTTGCTGTGTGTGTGTGCGTGTGGTTAACCTTGTTGTTGTAAATCGTTTGACCCATAATTAAAAAAATTAAAGATTTTGTTTAAATTTTTTTGTTATTTTTTAAGATTTTTTTTCCGTTATCTCAAGCAAAAGATTCACTGCAAAACTTGCACTGTGAGCATTTTCTGGCCTACAGCTGGCATCCTGCGCTTACTATGATACGCAGGTTGCAACTTGTAACTGAAGCAATGGGCCAATTATGGCTGCAAACTGTGTTCAAAACCTACAGAAAAACGGCTGGTGTTCCAGAAGTGGCACAAATACAGCTTGTCTTAAGAATGTTGCCAGTACATGACCAACAGCATGTTCGCTGCATTGTGGCTGCAATTCATCGAAGCATTGAGGGAACATCACTGACAAATTCTACGCATAAATAGAAAAGAGGACGCTGCAATTCAAACCTTTTCCGGTGATTTCAAATAATCTCCCATTTTGCTATTTCGCACGAAGTTTGTGGTTGTCTACGTTTGTCTATGAGGATGTAATGGCTTACTTGGTTTTTTATGAATTATATGAGTAAATAATTTGATATTTAATTCGATTTTCTATTTATTTATTTTTTGAATATTTTTTAAAGGTTTTAAATCTGCGTCTATGCAATAATTTGAAGATTTTTTTAATACATTACAGAAAATATTTATTTGATCCATTTTCCTTTGCAATAATCCTCAATGATATGATTTTTTTCTTATGCAAATATTTATTTATGTCATAATACTTTGAAAGAAGTCTATTGCATTTTTCTTTACAAATGCACAAATTACAATATGATCGTTTAACTTATTCTAAACCAGTGGTTAACCAACTAATTTTAGGTGGGGTCTGGATGCTTTCGAAAATTTTTATTGAGACCCAGAAAAATAAATATATATATAAAATAAAATAAAATAAAATAAACATATTTCTCATTAATTTTTAACTTTAATTTCA
Source organism: Salticus scenicus (assembly GCA_963930645.1). Lineage (NCBI taxonomy): Eukaryota > Metazoa > Arthropoda > Arachnida > Araneae > Salticidae > Salticus > Salticus scenicus. Next base: position 125,803,401 of record OZ005659.1, on the reverse strand, counting down.
TTCATAAAATAATATGAAATACAATAGATAGGCTTATTTGTGTACAAAAATCAACAGGAGAAATTACATTTGTAGCCTTGAGCCAGTTTTTTAAAGTAAGTTACACGCGGGTAGCAGCTTATGCAATGAGTATCTTCAAGGCGAGAGGCCGTTAATCTTGAGCGATATTTGTTCCTTAAAAAATTCATTTTTGAAAATGAAGTTTTACAGACATATGTGGAACATAACATAGTAAAAATATAAATGATTAATTCTTTCAAATTTTCACATTTTTCTGGACCTGTTTACTTCAAAATGTTTCAGCGGATGCAGTTTTATACGTTTGTAAGCAAATGTCTTTCTGCAAGTGCACTGGGCGGAAAGAATTTGAGAGGCGGAAAAATTTCACAGCCACATTTGTCCATTCTTCCGCTAGAGAAACGTTAATAATCGACATTACGAATCGTCACAATTTTTGCAAAATCTATGAATGTTGCTACGAAATCCTTCTTCAGATCTGACTTAAATTTAAAAGCAGATTAATTTATCTTACTCACACCACAATGATCAATAAAATAATTTTTGTTAAAATGTTTTGAGCTATTTTTATATGAAAATATTCGCAATAATTTTATGGTGTAAGTAAAATAAAATGAGCATATACATATAGAAACGCTGCGACCCCGCATGTCCTTTTTTTATGATAAATCTAAAGTCCGCAGCTTTTTCTTTTAACTTGTGGTGCAGCATGTAGCTGGATCATTTTATTTATTTCCCCATAAGCAAAATTTATCAATGTAAGAAGTGATAGCGTTTAATTGGACTATTTATAATATTAGTCAGCCATCATCCTGGTAACAGAGCAGGTGAGAAAGCATGATGGAAAAAAAATGAATAAAGACCGCTAAACTATACTACTTGGGAGGAAATAAAATTAGGGAGAGATTATAATTTGGGCGAGATTATAATTTCGCTTTTGTAAGTTTTATTAAATAAATATATTTTATTTATAAATTACATGAAAAATTCGTTTTTTTTTTCTTTATGCATGCTCTGTTTAAAATACTGCTGATAGCATGCATTGTAAAAATGTTTTACAAAAAACTACTTTTTATTATTAATTATAAAACAAGTTTCATTTAAAATTGCATAAAAAAGTAAAATTGCATGTAATTGCCATGTAAAATTGCATAAAACTGTTTAAAAAATGAAATAAAAACAATAGTAATCGTAAAAGTTACTATAACGATTAAGAATATTGATATTTTTTTGCTTTCTCTTCCTCACGCATGGTAGAGAATATATACTGTTTCGGAGATAAATTTGAGATTTTAATATATTTACACGTTTTCTTCACCCACAGAAATATTTTCAATTACAGCAGTTTTAAAAATTATTTTGAACTTTTCTTATCGTTGACAATTGCATTTTGGATTAAAAAAGAAAAGAAATTATTTCCTTTCTTATATTTCTTTTCTTCTTCTTCTTCTTTTTTTTTTTTTTTTTTGTGTCTGTGAGTGTGTGCTAACTGTAGTATTTTGTCTAAGACAAATAAAATAACAACTTTTATGTTTGGCATGTATCATAACATAAGTTTTTGCTTCAACATTAATTCCGTACATTTCCTGAAAATGTCAAGTTAACATTTTGTATTTAAGTAAGTCTAAACAAGGACAGGGATGGAACACGGGCGCAGAATTCATACCACTCTCAATGTAAGAAAATTTTCTACTTCTTAAATCGACGATATTATAGGTAGAGAAATTTCTTAAGCGGATTCCGGTATGAATTCTGCGCCCGTGTTCCATCCCTGCAAGAAAAATAAATAGCAAAGTATTTGTCATAAAGGAAGTATTTTCGTGTAAAAGAGAAAATATAAATTCTAATTTTGTAGTTTAAGTTTAATGCAAAAGAAATGTGTACAGATACAGTCGGTAGCAAAATTATTGAAGCACTAGCAATAATTTCTACTTAAAATATGCGCAGATAATACGGTTTTATTAAGAAAATATTTTTTAAGTCATGATCTCAGCCCTATGCTGTTTATAAAAAAGTAAGTTGATGATAAAAATTAGCGATCACATTAAAATAAATATATATTAAAAGTGTGGATGTGTGCTTCAATAATTTTGCTACCGACTGTATATTTAAATTATGCTTAAGGAAAAATTAGAAAATGAAATATGCTTTTTAAACCATTAATATTAAAGTGTTCATACAAAAAACATAATATTGAGAATCTACATTTATATACGCATAGAATATTTTTAATTTTAAAGGTAAATTTTAAATTTGAGAATGATTTTTAAAAGTGTACCACACTATTTAAATTAAGGTTACGTTGTTTAGGCCTACGTAAATCCCGTTCTAGTGCATGTATTGCATTGATATTTTCTGTATGAGTTACAGGGGGACCATAGGGAAAAAAAATTTATTATAAAATATAACACAAATCTGCGCTATAAAAAAAAAAAAAAAAAAAGGAAACAGTAGCTGAACTTTACGCAATGTTTTATGCTGCATTCAAAAATAATAATGAAAAATTTCTATCACGTCACAGTTTTTTTGAAAATTCATTTTTGCCTGGATTTTTATGAACAGTTACCATAAAAGAAAGTCAAAAAGTATGGTCGAAATGACAAAATATTGAATCTGTGAACAAAAATGTGATTCGTTACATCTCATTTGATCCAAATAATAATAATAATGTGGTGTGTCACTCATAAGACTTTATCTTTCCCTGAAATTTAATAGTATAAGTACAGATTTGAGATTAAGGGTTAAGATAACGAGTGCTGTTATGTAAACCTGAGTTAAAACAATTCAAATTAGGTCTTGGAATAGTTTTATTTGACACATTACTCTAAGTGAGGGGGGGCTACCGCCCCCCTCAACTCCCGTTTCCTTACAGCATCTAGATTTATATAGAGATAAAATCTGTTATTAAGTTAAAAAGTTCATTTAAAATTATTCTTGCAACTTTCACACGCACTATTCCTTGAAACTTATCCATCTTGAACAAACTTTTCTAGTGACAAACGTATTAACTTCAAAACATATCATTTGGATAGACTTAAATTATTTGTTTTTAAATTACTCTAACAGACACAGACAAAAACCAAATTATAAAAGTTGACTGCGGTATTCAGTAAAGTATTATAGTAAAACACTAACAAATAAAAAACAATGTTATGGCTGAAATAGAACTGTGTATCTTCTGAAAGTTATGTACACATCATGCGGTGCACGCAAATATAATCCTACATTAATAATACACGGCACAACCTAAAGTACACTTCCATCAATTTTCAAGTATTGTCGCAATAGAATCTAGTTCTTTTGAGTGGCTCTGTAAACGAACAATGAATGATTTCTATACCATTTTTTACATGAAACATGTTTTTACGCATAAAAAAAATGTCTTTCACTTTCATTTCGTTTAAAGCAGTCAAAAATGTTAAACTTTTTTTTACCTGGAAATTAATCCATAGCCGCAATGTGTTTGAATTCTCTTCTGTGCCCCTGTACACGAACCATTTGCTTGATCTCAACGAAAAGTTTAGTGTACCATCTCTATGTGATACACATTTAGAATAACAAGTTTGAACTTTCTGCTATAACTTGTTTTTGAGATATGCTGATAAAAGACAGACACACACACACACAAACAGGCAGACACATACACATGCAGACAGACACACACACACACACACAGACACACACACACCAAAAGCTAAAAACATGACTTTTGGATTCAGAGGACCGCGAAACATGTAAATATGACAAAAACTCACTTTTGAAAATTGACCCCAAAGCAATACTTTCTCTACCTTATGGGCAAGAGAAAGTAAAAGTGTATTGTGACCCCTTCTTTATATAAAATTAGGTGTAATAAAGCAGCTTTTTTAAGTGTATTCCAAAAAATGGAGACTGCTTCAAATACCTTTGCAAAAAAGTTTCGCTTAGTTACGTTAAGCTCAGGGTTAATGATGTTGTGTCTCAAGAAAAATTATAATTTTAAATAAAAATATATTTCTTTGTCCGTTTATGTTATAAATCTTAATAAATAAGTAAGAGTAAATTAAAATGCATACAAAAGAATTTAAACTGCGTTTAAGGAGAAAAATTGTTATTAAATTATAGTCGGACTAAATTTTGTGTTTGCTGTGTACCCAAAATTTACTACATCTTTCAGATTTTTAATTATTTTAAATACCGTGTGTTATAAATTTTCATTTTTTTTAATCCTTAAATGTACAGTCGGGGAAAAAAAAAACGCAGCACTTGATGGTATTTCGTTATTAATTAACGCAGAAAAACTTAATAGACACCATTCAACAGGAAATGAAATGCACCTTCTGAAAATGTCGTCGAATTTTGAATTGGGGGTTATCTACATATTAAAATGAGCGCCAACTTTGATTTTTTCAATGGTAACACCCAATTCTGATTTCATATTCAAATTTCTGAGAGTCTGGCAGTGCGGAAAAAGTATACTGTTTGTATACTTTATCTTTAGTATTCATAGAGTTATGATCAAAAATGTGTTAGGGGGCTATCTCTAAATATAGAAAAATAAAATTAAGATCCTACAAGAACTAGACAAAATTAAACTGTTTCACACCGGAAATATTTCAAGAAAAAAAGAGTTATAAAAAGAAATAAAAACATTAACACCTTTCAGTATCTTAATTATCATGAATTTAGTTTTTTGGATATGTTTTTACTTAAGTACTTTTTTAGATAATTTTAGGTATATTTAAATACATTACACTTACGATTGGTCAGACAATACTTTTTATAAAAGTGCAATATTTTTCAATTAAAAAGTATCTATCATGGATATACTGATCACCAATAAAGCTTAAATTTTCTTTCGTACGTGTAACATAATATACAAACTGAAATAATATAGCTATATATATATATATATATATATATATATATATATATATAAAACAACGCATAGACTAAATCTTTTCGGATAAATTATTGTAAGGTTTCATAAAGTAAATATTAAACAATTTTAATAGCACTTACCAGTTTTGGGTCAGTTGAACTCTTTGGAACTGTACGATTTGTTTTATAATTTCTATGAAAATATAATTTCTTAATTAACGCTTTCGCGACTGCTGACGTAGATTCACATCATTTGGAAATCTGTAACAATGCCAGTGGGCGTTTCTTTCGTAATTTGTGTGTTACTTATTTCTTAAGCATGTACACAGTGTTCATATTTTTGCAATAAAATATACTATGGATAGAAATATATTAATTAGAAAGAATATAGTTATAATGTATATCCATCTGTAATATAATTGTGGTACAGAAAATTTGTTTCGAAATATTTTATTTTCAGAGTATTTCAAACAGTAAACCCCGCCTATTTAGTTAATTTTTTTCTTCTAGTGTTCGTTTAAAGGATTCTATATTTATCACCAGTAATCGATGAAGTAAATACCTCTTGTGTATATTTTTGTCAATGTAAAATAAGGGGTTTAACACGAATACTCAAAGCCACATTCACTTTTTGTTTCTGTATTGTTTTGTTTTGAAGAACGATAAAGGCGGGGCTTTAGAAAACAGGAATTCTTGATACTAACACAAATGTCTAAAAATCAACATTTTTGTTTCATTTCTTTGTATTTGACGTTGTTGTTATATAATTTGACTCTTAAATAAAAAATAAAAATATTTTGTTCAATTTTCTCCGTTATTTTTTAAGATTTGCTTCGTTATCTCATTCAAAATTTTTTAAGAGACGGCCCCCTAAACCACTCCAAAAGAAAGATTTATTTATATCTCGAAAACTATTAACTGTAATGAGCTGCAAATTTGCACACCCATATTTTTCAGCATTAGGATTCATTTTATGTAAAAATTAATATAGGTCATAATTCATAATTTTTATGAATATGAATTTATTAATATTTTTCAGAATTAAAAATATTTTTCAGAATCAAAATTAATGATGGATTATGTTTGGGTTTCTTCACTGTATCTCGTAAAAAAAGAATTATATCGATCAAGTTATTTTTTGTGAAGATATTAATAAAAGTTTGAAATATGAACTTAACATTAGCATCTTCAAACTTTGAACGCTTATAACTCTGTGAAAAAATAAGCCAAATATACAACCAATATACTTTTTCGCATTGTCGCGATCCCAGGAATTCAAATATAAAATAAAAATGGGGCATTACCATTGAAAAAATCAAAGTTGGTGCGCGTTTTAATATGTAGACGGCCCCAAATTCAAAATTTCCGTTCATTTTCTGAATCTACTCTCAATTCCCCGTCGAATGATACCTATTACATTTTTGTACATTGAAAAGCAACGGAGTTACATCGAGTGCTGCGTTTTTTTTTCCCCAACTGTACAAGTACATGTCGTACCACCAAACCCCTTTCCAGGACTTTATTCGCACTATTCTCAAAAAATTCAATTCATTTTTAAAATTATAGACTTTTTTATACGTCAAATATTGCTCACTTTAATCGCTTTTAAAAAAATTACATTATATAAAAAATTATCGAAGCGATTAACGCTAAAGGTGTGCATATTCACCGCTGATATTTATGGAAAACACAAACGAACATTTTTTGTTTCATTATTGTTATTATTACTCTAACTATTTAGAATAATGCGCAAAAGGTTTTATATATAAATATATATAGTACTATAAAGGGGGATATCTTTATATCCCGGTTGTTTATCTCTGATCAGTAACTTTAAATGAAGATACAATTGTAAATTTAAATACTCTACACCAGAATATTTATTCGTAAATCTTTAGGTTGCGAAACGAAAAACGCAACGAGGAATCATGGTCTTTTAGTATAGATGAATAGCTATCGTGTAACAAAATCTGCAAAATTTGCAGTTTTGGCGAAATTGCTTAAAGAAATCCGGTCGCGGCACCTGAGAGAAGTAATCATGCAAAGTGTGAAGACTAATTTTCACTACTAGATTTTATTTGAAAATAGCTGAATAATTAGTAATATGGATTTCGCTATTCTGTTTCTTGATCCTTTCTATTTATTTATTTATTCTTTTTTTTACCCTACGCAGTGTAGCCAGATTGGGGGCCTTTTTTATTCAATAGTCAACAATAAATTTCAGAAATGATATTTGTTATACAAAAGAGATGACTATCCTTCGAAATGATTAGGCAACCTTCTACATTAATATTTAGTGAGGGATGTTGAATAACAAAACTCCTCAATATGGCAACACTGCCCTCACACCTCCTATTTTTTTTTTTTTTAAAAAAAAAGGAAATCGGTGGAGTACAGCCGAGGGGTAAAAAAAAAATAAATAAAACAGCCGCTGTCATTTCGTTATTAACTGTCGCAGAAATATCTTCCAGATATCATACAACAAGAAAGGAAATGTACTTTCAGAAAGTGACGTGAAATTTTGTATTAGGGGTCATCAACATACTGAAATGAGCACAAACTTTTATTCTTTTTAATATCAGCACCCAATTTTGACTTCATATTTGAATTTCTGAGAGTCTGGAGGTGCGTATATTTTTAATTTTCATAGAGTTATAACCAAAAATTAGTTAGGGATTTATCTGAAACTTTATAAATATAACATTAACCCTTTGCGGCGCACGACAATTCGCAACATTTAAATTATACTGCCACCGGAATTCATGAACTAAATTAAACTAAAAGAAATTTTAGAATTTAAGGTTAAACAATCCGGCCTTTTCTGATATGTTATAAACGTAAATTTTTGCTAATAAATTTCCGGGATGAATTTTTGTAGCTGGATCTTAAATTTTGCGTCCTCGCAGCGAGGACACCGCGCGTTAAGGGGTTAAGATCGTACGAGAATCAAAATTTCATCTTTATTTTTTCTTTATTTTACACCGAAAAGATTTTAAGAAAAAACAGAAGATAACCATACTTACAGACGTTGACTGTCTTAGATTGCGGTTTTTAGAAATTAATGTGAAATATGAATATATTGCATTTTAGATATATTTTAAATTACTGCATTTCAAATTGGTCTGACGATGCTCTTTGGAAAATGTGCGATATTTTTCATTTTAAAAATGTCTAGCATGGCAACACTCATCACTAATAAAACTTCTATTTTCAACAATTTTCTTTCACTTTAATAAAAATTATTTATGTTTTAGTCGTAATATAATGTGTGAAGTGCAATAATATAGCTATTTATATACGTGTGTGTGTATGTGTATACACACTCATAAATGTGTAACAAAATTAATATTAATTAATGGTGTTGAATGATGATGAATAAAGACTTATAGAGTAAACAAAATAATTCAATAAAATGACAACGCGTAAACTACATTTTTTAATATAAATTATTGTAAGGTATCATAAAATACGCATTAAACATTTTTAATAATACTTATCAGTTTTTGGTTAGTTTAACTCTTTGAAGCTCTATACGATTTGTTTTATATTTTCTATGAAAATATAGATTTTAATTAAAAAATATTTATAAAAGTAATTTCTGAAACTTTAGTTTCCTTTAAAATAATACCCCCTCCCTTAAAAATAGATAAATAAATAAATAAATATAAATAAAATAGCATAACATATGAACTAAATGATAATATGAACTATGAACCATATTAACACTTTACGTCGCAAAGTAAAAGTAAATATTCAAATTACACTGCCACTAGAATTTAAGAACAGAAATAAAATGAATGAAACAAATAACTTTCTATGATGTGTTTTGAGCTTAAACCCTGTGTTGTACTGCGTTTGTTTAAGTTAAATTTGTCATTCTCTGTTAAAAAAAAAAAAAAATAAATAAATAAAAAGACAATAAAAATTAAAAAATTTGCTCCTAGAAAACACAAAAATATTTTTACTATCCTTAAACTTTCTACTACATTTTGTAATGCTATCCTTAACCTTACTTATTTTATGTTTTTTTTTTTTTTTTTTTTTTTTGTACTTCCTATTTTATAAATTCCAGGTTTACGTATTTGGATTTTGGTGTTCCTTCTCTGTTTTTTCCGCCTCTCTTCGTTGCAGTAATTGTGATTTTTTAGGACTCGCGCTTCGTTAGTTCGCGGCAGAGGAAGATGTGTGGCTTTTGTCACAGATGCTTCCATCCAACAGTATCCGAAGATCCGAAGATGATGTGTTAAAAAAAATAAAATTTTGCCGAACTAATTCCATAATGCGTTTCTGCGCTGTAGGTAATTGGCGATGATCTGGTGACCTGCCAACAAAATTTTCTTTCTCTAGGGAGGAGACGTATCCAATTGGGACTTAGTAACATTTGCTTAAGCAGCAATGACTTCTTGCGTGAAAGGGTTAACATTTTAACTATGACGGTAGTTAAGAAGAGATTTAACAAGTCTGCCTGGCATTCCAATGGTTGTCTATAGACAATTTGTTTCTTAAGTGACAAATTTTAAGACATCTTTTTTTCTATTTTAACCCTTTAACGTTCATTGGTTTCGCACTGAAACCAAACATTTGACATCATTTAACATTTTTTATGTAGCAGTTTTTTAACATTTCCCCTTTTGTTTTAATGAGTTTTTGAATTTTTGTTCCTTTTCTTTTCGGTAGACTGCAGCACTATTCCAAAATTTAACAAATAATGCTTCAAAGGTAGCTAAATGAATAAGTCACTTAAAATTTCATAGTGGGCGCGAATGCGATTTGATGGTTTGATGATTCGCTCATGTCTAGTTTTTTTCATTTAATGACGAGCTGGACTACTATTTTCACCTGAAACAACTTTTACGAGTTTTGTAGTCGATAATATTTACGTACAAAGTGTTTTATTTATTAGATTAAATATTATTTGAATTTTTAGTAAGGTTTATTTATAGATGTTTCAAACCAAAAATTTCTTGAAGAGGGACAATGTTAATTTTTTATTTCTTAAATATTCATGATCAGCTATAGTTCGCCTTTCACGAAATGGCACTTCGTCCCTCCGCTTTTTAGAAGAGTTTACTTTAAGCAAGGGGTGCGCGATTTGAAAAGAATGAATGAGTGTGGAAAAAGGAAGGTTGCTATGAGAATAGCATCAAGCCAATAGTTTTTACTTATCGCCAGCTGAAATCCCGTTTTGCTTGTTAAAAAGAACCTGTGTTAACATTTAAAAATTAATGACATAATAAATAATAACAACAACAAACCTTCACTTACGCTTGCATTTTCGATAGGCATTAATACCTTATTTAGATAAAGGTGTTAGCATTGCATTTAAACAAGACAGAAAAATCGTGCTGCTAATATAGATTATAAATTACTGCCGGTCTACTCACTTTAATTTCTATTTCAGAGAAAGAGACTTCAATAGTCTTATTTTTAAAGATAAAGTACAAATTAGAATGAATTTCTGCAATCCCGTTGTTCTGTATAGTGTCTAAGAAAATATATGCATCATGTATAGCGCATTAAATATTAAAGCTATAGGTTAATAATAAAAATAATAAATTACAGCTGAAAATGTTTCGGACAATTTTCACTTTCATTGCATAATGTATCTGAATTTATTGACTCCCCACTAGCAGCTGGGAAGTTCAGTATTCAGAGTTGGAGGTACTGAAATCGAATCCATTTTCAACGGATATTCTCTTATAACATTAACAAATTTCGAGGTATTTAATTTACGCTAAAGTAGTTGTTAAAATGCACTTAAACGGTTTTTTTTTTATTATTATTTTTTTTTTTTCATTTGGTATAATTTAATGCCCTGCAGTAATGTATCAAATTTATGATTACCCAAGCATATTTAGGAAAGTTATCTTTAGGACTAATAGACAGACGACACCAAGTCATTAAAACTTCTTAATTTTGATTGAAAAGATTTAAAAAATGAAAATTGGAAAAAAAAAATAATAATACTTTTTTTTAACCCGTTAGTAGTCGCTAGTTGGTCGATTTGCCGCCCATCCTTAAGTGTTGCCAGATTTTTTTATTCGATAGCCACCAAAAATTTTTAGAAGTGGCATTTGAAATACATAAAACGCGAATAAACTCGAAGAAACGTCGATCTCATCACTTTTTAAAATTATTGGTGACAGTTAAATAAAAAGTGCGCAATCTGTAATAGGTGGCGCTGCCTATAGCGACTACTAACGGGTTAAATTAAGAAAAACATTTTTTAAAATATTAAATGAAGAAATGGGGAAATTTATTAAAATAATTTGCGCTGTACAGCACCAGTTTATGTCAGTGACCAACTAAACACCAACTTTGGTTAAATTTCGTTTAAAAAAAAAAAAAAAAAAAAGAAGTTACGATTTTTTCGTTTAAAAAAAAAAAAAAAAATCGATAACTTTGTTTTAAATTATCACATATTTATAGTTCAACCATTAGTTTTAAAGGTACTGACGAGACCTTTCGAAAGATACCCATCTTGAAAATTTACTCCCCTCGAGGGGGAACTTCACCCCCAGGGGGGCTGGCGAGGCTCCTACACATACAAAAAAATTTTCCCAGTTGACTATCTCTATTATAAATAATTCTTGTAAATTTCATAATGATTACTAAAAACTAATTCTCTTTATGCACATTTATACAAAATTTTGTCCTATATCACCATGTTAAAAATTAAAAAAAAGGATGGCAACGCAATCTGTAAGATAATTTTTACCAAAAGTTGATAGACACTAATTTATGTCAAGGTACAACTACATACCAACTTGTATGAAATTCTGTGCTGTAGTTCCTGAGATACAGTTGCCACAAAATTTTGTCACACGCACAGACAGACAGACATTTTCTAAAAATGGTCAAATCGTGTTCCTCTCTAAACGTGTAATTCCATCGAAAACCCGAGGTCGAAGATTTTTACGAATCCAACACTTTCTTCTATTGAATATAGAAGAAAATAATAAATGAGATAATTTCTTATATTATTGTTATGATGGCTTTAAATTTCTATGTATTCGGTCGAAATATTTAAAAAAAGGGGGGGGAAATCAAATTTTCTAGAAATCTAATTACTGGAGTGTAATTCTTTATTCGATTTTTAAAATAATCAGTCATTTTCCTTCTTTTTTTAAATAATGATTTAAAAAAGAGAAAAATAAAACTAAAGAGATATTACTTTTATAATATAACATTCTAGAAAGTCCAGAAGTTCTCTTAAATCGGAAATAAATAGATAAATAATAATAATAATAATAATAATAAATCGCCAAAATGTCGGAAAACTTGTAAAGATAGCACACGACCTCCTTTTTCCCCCTAAACAGATTTCAAGGTAATAGAATCGTCGCTGCCTACGTCACGCATGATTGACAGGTGCCTACTATTGAAAGTCGAACTATATGTGTCTAAAAGCCATTTTTAAAATTAGTTCAGTAATTTTTAAAATAAATTAAGTAGTGAAAGTTAAAGGGTAAAACAGCAAACTCGGCCTACTTCATTGATTTTCCATTGTACTGTTTTTTAAGGAGTTAAATATTTATCGCCAGTATTATGCCACATGCGTATATTTTTTCAACGTAAATTGAGAGGTTTAAAACGAATACACAAAGTCATTTTTTCTTTCATTCTTTCTTTTTTATATATATATTGTGTTGTTTTAGAAGTACGGTCTTGTTTTGTATAGAAAAAAGACTTCTCCTTTCGTATCCCTAATGTCTTAAAATCTAACTTTTATAGTGTGTGTGTTTGACGTTGTTGTCGTTTGACTCATAATTAAAAATTACAAATATTTCGTTTAATTTTTTCTCATTTTTTTAAAAAGATTTTCTGCATTATCTCAAGCAAAAGTTTCCCAGCAAAACTTCTACTGTGGGCATTTTCTAGCCTACAGCGCATACTATGCGCCTTCTGCGCATACTATGAGTTGCAGGTTGCAACATGTAACTGAAGCAGTGGGCCAATTATGGCTGCGAGCAGTGTAGAAAACCTACTGTAAAACGACTGGTAGCCCGGAAGTGGCGTAAATGCAGCTGGTCTTAGGCATGTTGCCAGTACATGACCAACAACGTGTTCGCTGCATTCTGGCTGCAATTCATTGAGCCAGTGAGGGAACATCATTGGCAAATTGTATGCATAAACAGAAAAGAGAGCGCTGCGATTGAAACTTTTTTCGCTGATTTCAAATCCTCTCCTATTTCGCTATTTCGCGCGAAGCTTTTTGTTGTCTACAACTTTGTATGAGGATGTAATGGAATATCTGCATTACACGACTTGAGTTACACGAATTATATATGTTACCGTTCAAGCTATGTTACCGTTTGTGTATAAGAATATAATGGATTAATTGGATTTCATGAATTATATGATTAAGACAATGCAGACAATGCAGAAAAGAAAAGTAAATATGACATTGAATGATGAATTTGTTTTAAACCCCTTATTTTATGTTGACAAAAATATGCACAAGTGGTATTCACTTCATCGAATACTGGTGATAAATTTAATAAAATGAAGCATAAGTTATACGTCTCATTAATATAATAAAACCAATGTAACATTTAAAATGAGATAAAATATACAAAACTTTAAAACTTTAAAAATACATTTTAATTAAAAACATTAAAACATAAGACAGACTTATCCGTTAGAAAACTAGCCCTCCTCAGTGTCAAACATACAAGCACAAACAACATTTACCAAATGTTGTTTGTTCTTGCATGTTTGACACTGAAAAGGGTTAGTGTTCTAGCCGAAACGTCTGTATTATGTTTTAACATTTTTAATTAAAATGTATTTTTAAAGTTTTAAAGTTTTGTATTTTTCATCTCATTTTAATTGGTGATAAATTTTGAACGTTTTAAACGAGCACTAGAAGAAAAAATTAACTAAATAGGCGGGGTTTACTGTTTTAAATGGAAAAATATATTTAATGTAAAATTTGTCAAATTAAAAAAAAAAAAAAACGAATGGGATTGGAATGCAAGACAGACTTGTAAAATCGTTTCTTAACTACCGTCATAGTTAAAGTCATTTGATTCATATATTGCTTTATTTTTATTTTTTTATTTATTTTGCAGGTGGGAGGATTACTATTTTAAAGATACTCTAGTCTTTAAAATTTTATGAATGTATTTTAACTTTATATATTTTTAAAAATATGCTTTAACTTTTAAAAATATATTTTAACACTTTTTGCGAACGCTGGATTTTGTCTTTTAGGCAGTAAGATCCACCTACGGGCGTCATTCTCTCAAAATAAAACATTTCAGAATAACCTTTCTGTATTAACAATTATATTACAAATGGATAAACATTATAATTATATTCTTTCTGATCAATATATTTCTATCCATACTATGTTTTCTTGCAAAAATCAGAACACTGGGTACACATCTAAGAAATACGTAACACACAAATTACGAAAGAAACGCCCACTGACAGAGTTACAGATTTTCAAATGACGAGAATCTACGTCAGCAGTCGCAAAAGGGTTAATTTAGAAATTAGAATTTCATTGAAATTATAAAACGAATCTTACAGTTCCAAAGTGTTCAATTGATCCAAAACTGGTAAGTGCGATTAAAATTGTTTAATATTTACTTCATGAACCCTTACAATAATTTATTCAAAAAGATTTAGTGTATGCGTTGTATCTATAATTTTTCATTTCGTATATTATGTTACACCTACGAAAGAAAATATAAGCTTTATTGGTGATCGGAACAGTGATAATAGACACTTAATATTGCACTCATAAATATTGCACTTATTTCAAAGAGTACTGTCTGGACCAATCGCAGGTGTAATGTATTTAAATAGACTTAAGATTATCTAAAAAAGTACTGAAGTATATACAAATTTTAAAAAACTGAATTGCGGATAATTAACACGTTAATCGCCATGTCAGTCATATGTGCCTGACGCATTTTAAACACGCATTTTTAAGTAGGAAATAACCCTACAAGGAATATGATATACGCCGAGTAATTATTAACACGTTAATCGCCATGTCAGTCATATGTGCAAGACGCATTTTTAACACGCATTTTTAACTAAATTGTCTAATAAAGTTACCATGGCCCATGTGAAAATTTTTCTGATATTATCGTGGCGATTAACGTGTTAAGAAACTAAACAAAAAAAAAAATGTTTTTTTTTAATTTTTACTTTCTCTTACCCATAAGGTAGAGAAAGTATTGTTTTTGGGTCAAATTTTCAAACGCGAGATTTTGTTATATTTACACGTTTTGAGGTCCCCTGAATACGAAAATCATGTTTTTAGCAAATGGTCTGTGTGTATGTCTATGTGTCTGTCTGTCTGTCTGTCTGTTATCAGCATATCTCAAAAACAAATTATGGCAGAAAGTTCAAACTTTGTATTCTAAATGTGTATCATATAGGGATGCTACAGTAAGCTTTTCATTAAGATCAAGCAAATGGTTCGTGTACAGGGACAATCAAGAGAATTCTAATACATTACGTCTATGGGGGAAATTGCAGGAAAGTAGAGTTTAACGTCTATAGACTGAACTAATCCAAAAGAAACGAATATATATTTTTTGTAATAGAGATAGTTAACTTTGAAAAAATTTTTGTGTATGTAGGAGCCTCGCCTCCGCCCCTGGGGGGGAAGTCCCCCCTCGAGGGGAGTAAATTTTCATGATGGGTATCTTTCAAAAGAGCTCGCCAATACCTTTAAAACGAATGGTTGATCCATCGATCTGCGATAATTTAAAACAGAGTTATCGATTTTTTTTTTTTTTACTTTTGACGAAAAAAAAGAAAAAAAAAAAACCCTTAAAAAAAAAAAAAAAAAAAAAAAAAAAAAAAAAAATCGTTTTTTTTTTTTTTTTTTTTTTTTCCCTTCTTTTTAATGAAGAGAATAAAATGGACTTTTTTTTGGATATTTGGTGTTATACCACTTCTCTAATATGGAAATCGTGTGCATCATCATAAGAGATAATTTTTTTAAATAATAATTTTAATAAATTATTTTTTTAAAACAGAATTATCTTTTAATAACCGAATTAAATTCTATGTAAATGCAGGTGCATTAATGAAACGGGGGGTTGAGGGGGGCAGTATCCCCCCTTCACACAGAACTCATTATCATATAAAACTCTTCAGAAGCCTAATATGAATTATTTAACACCAGTACTCGTTATCTTACCTTTTTATCTGCAACCTGTATTTATAGTGTTAAATTTCAGGGTAAGAGAAAGTCGTGTGAGTGACACACCAGATTATTATAATTCATTTTCCCCTGAAAGATTCCCGGTGAGAAACATTAAAATTTTGTCTGTTTCTTATAGGATCTTATTTTTTTTTTTTTTTTTTTTCCTACATTTACTGATAACCCCCTAACACATTTTTCATTATAACTCTATAAATACTAAAGTTAAAGTATAAAAGCAGTATACTTTTTTGCACTGACAGACTCTCAGAAATTCGAATATGAAGTCAAAATTAGGCGTTGCTACTGATAAAAAAAATCAAAATTAGCGCTTATTTCAATATGTAGATAATCCCTAATTCAAAAATTGACGACATATTCAGAAACTGCATTTAATCTCCTGTTGAATTATGTCTATTAGATGTGCGTGCGTCAATTAATAACGAAATTACAGAGGGTGTTCCGTTTTCTTCCCCCCGACTGTGCATTCGAGAGTGAAAAAAACGCAACATCTAGTGTTATTTCGTTTTTAATTGACACAGAAAAATCTAATAGGTATCATTCAACAGGAAATTAAGTGCATTTTCTAAAAAATGATGTGAAATTTTGTATTAGGCATCATCTTCATAATGGCAGGGATGGAACACGGGTGCAGAATTCACACCGGAATCTGTTTAAGAAATTTCCATACCGATAATATCGTTGATTTAAGAGGTAGAAAATTTTCTTACTTTCATAGTGGTATGAATTCTGCGCCCGTGTTCCATCCCTGTAATGGAATGAGCGACTACATAGATTTTTTGAAAACTAACACCCTATTTTGACTTCATATTTGAATCTCTGAGAGCCTGGCAGAGCAAAAAGTTATAAAGTTTAAATACTTTACTTTTAGTATTCTTAGAGTTTTAATCAACAATGTGTTAGGTAGTTTTCTGTAATTCTAGGAAAGTAAAAATATAATCGTATAAGAATCAGAAATTTTTTTTAATGAAATACTAATTTAAACTATTATTTAAATTTATTATATGCTTTAATATGTCATTTTTGTTTACATATCAGCATTTCCGGTAGAGGTAGTAAACAAAGAACTATTAAATCATTCGCAATTAAATTTTTCAAAAGGAATAATTAGGAATTACAAACTATTTTCAGGGGGGAAAAAATGTTGTGATATAACTAGAAAAATCGCATTAACCAATGCTGTGTTACGTTAAGCTCTGGGTTCGTGATCTACTGTCTTCCGAAAAATTATAATTTTAAATAAAAATATATTTCGTTGGCATTTGTATTATAAATCTTAATAAATTAGTAAAGAGTAAATTAAAATGTATATAAAAAATGTAAACTGTGTTTAAGGTACCTGCCTACCTTTAACATAGCTGCCAATATTTTAATTTATTCCAGAGTACTTTTAACCCCGCCTTTATTTCGCACCACTATTTGAAATATTTTCATTGAAATATTTTCTTCAATATATAACTTCGATAAAATAAGAAATAATTACTTTAAAAAAATAAGTGGTTCGAAATAAAAGCGGTGCTAAAAATACTCCGGAATAAATTAAAATATTGGCAGCTATGCCTTTAATATGCAATTTTCGGTCAAAACTCCGATTTTCTATTTTTGGGTTAGTATTAAACCCTGACATGTTCCTCTTTCTAAATCAGTTTGAATTTTGTTTCTATCTTGCTTAGAACCTGAGTTACAGACATTTTAACATTAGTCACACGCCAGTTTTTGAAACCGGAAATGACCCGAAAATCTTTGTTTGCATAAATGTTTCACTCAATATGCGCATCAAAATTTCTTACTGAATATAAAATGAATTAAAAAAAAAAAAATAAATAAAAAACTTTGAAATAAATCAGGATCTTACTAAAGTTACTTTTTTTTTAATAGGTAAAATCTGGTTTTTAAATATGTTTTCTGCTTTTTCTCAAAACGAGATTTTTTACGTTTTGATTTATCCCAAAACATCATAACTTCAAAAGTTATAATTGAAACGTTATGAAACTTTGACAAAATACTCTAGAGGAGTTGGTTTAGGGATTGAAGTACAATAATGAATCTAGCTATTTTTTTTTTTTTTTTTTTTTTTTGTCGATAGAAGTTATGAACTGTCATGTAAATTCATGATTTTTTCAGCATGTACAAATGTTATCGCCTCTAAAATATTAAATAACATGGTTATAGTTTTGAGAGTAGTTCACTTCCTTAACGACCTTTCAATAATCTAAATAAAATTTACAGAATAAAAATATCTTTATTTAAATTTGACTTAAGATGTTTTGTATAAAATCTTTTTTTTTTTTTTGGCAAATTTTATGAATCTTTTGAACTTAAATTTCAAAATATTTTTAAATTTGCATTTTTTTTTAGGTTATTCACTTTATTTACTATATTCTATCATATAATGCACATAAATAGGCAATTTTTCAATTATTAAAAAAACCTCGGACAGTAGGCGGGCACCTTAAGGAGAAAAATTGTTATTATTATAGTCGGACTAATTTTTGTGTTTGCTGTGTACCCAAAATTTATTGAAACATTCAGATTTTTAATTATTTTAAATATCGTGTGTTATAAATTTTCATTTTTTTTTTCTTTTTTTTTTATTAATCCTTAAATGCACATGTCGTACCACCCAACCCCTTTCCAGGACTTTTTCTCGCTCTATTCGCAAATAACACACTTCATTTTTAAATTTGTAGACATTTTTTTATACGTCAAATATTGCTCACTTATATCCTGTTTAAATAATTTATATTATATAAAAAACTGTCGAAGCGATTAACGCTAAAGGTGTACATATTCACCGCTGATATTTAAGCATTTTTTGTTTAATTATTGTTGTTATTGCTCTAATTATTTAGAATAATGCGTAAAAGGTTATATATATATATATATACTATAAAGGGGGATATCGTTATATCCCGGTTGTTTATCTGTGATCAATAACTTTAAATAAAGATATAATTGTAAATTTAAATACTCTACACCCGAATATTTATTCGTAAATCTTTAGGTTGTGAAACGAAAAACGCAACGAGGAATAATCGTCTTTTAGTATGTCTGATATTGCTATCGTGTAACAAAACGTGTAAAATTTGCAGTTTTGGTGATAGTGTTTAAAGAAATAAGGTCGCGACACTAGAGAGAAGTGAACATGCAAAATGTGAAGACTAATTTTCACTAACAGATTTTAGTTGAAAATAGCTGAATGATTAGTAATATGGATTTCGCTATTCTATTTCTTGATCCATTTTATTTATTTTTTATTTCTTTTTTTAACCCTACGCAGTATAGCCAGACTGGGGGCTTTTTTTATTCAATAGTCAACATAAATTTGAGAAATTACATTTGTTATACAAAAGAGATGACTAAACTTCGAAGTGATTAGGCAACCTTCTGCATTAATATTTAGTGACGGATGTTGAATAACAAAAGTCCTCAATATGGCAATACTGCCCTCACACTTCTTATTTTTAAAGGAAATCGATGGAGTACAGCTTAGGGGAAACAAAAAATAAATAAAACAGCCGCTGTCATTTCGTTATTAATTGACGCATGAATAGCTTCCAGATATCATTCAACAAGAAATGAAGTGTAGTTTCAGAAAGTAATGTGAAATTTTGTATTAGGGATCATCAACATACTGAAATGAGCGCAAACTTTGATTCTTTTCAATAGCAGCACCCAATTTTGACTTCATATTTGAATTTTTGAGATTCTGGCGGTGCGTATACTTTTAATTTTCATAGAATTATAACCAAAAATTAGTAAGGGGTTTATCTGTAACTTTAGAAATATAAAATTAAGATCGCACGAGAATCAAAATTTCTTCTGTATTTTTTCTATTTTGCTCCGAAAAGATTTTAAGAAAAAACAGAAGTTAATCATACTTACAGACATTGTCTGTCTTAGATTTCGGTTTTTGAGATATGTATTTAAGTTACAAATTAGAAAAAAATGTGAAATATGAATATATTACATGTTAGATTTTTTAAAAATTAATGCATTTCAAATTGGTCAGACAATGCTCTTTGGAAAATGTGCGATATTTTTCATTTTAAAAATGTCTCTCATGGCAAAACTCATAACTAATAAAACTTCCATTTTCAACAATTTTCTTTTACTTTAATAAAAATTATTTATGTTTTAGTCGTAATATAATGTGTGAAGTGCAATAATATAGCTATATATATGTGTGTGTATGTGTATACACACTTATAAATGTTTAACAAAATTAATATTAATTAATAGTGTTGAATGATGATGAATAAAAACTTATAGAGTAAACAAAATAATTCAATAAAACGACAACGCGTAAACTGCATTTTTAAATATAAATTATTGTAAGGTATCATAAAATACACATTAAACTTTTTTAATAATACTTATCAGTTTTTGGTTAGTTTATCTCTTTGAAGCTGTACACGATTTGATTTATATTTTCTATGAAAATATAGATTTTAATTAAAATATATTTATAAAAGTAATTTCTAGAACTTTAGTTTCCTTTAAAATAATACCCCCTCCCTTAAAAATAGATAAATAAATAAATATAATTAAAATAACATAACATATGAACTAAATGATTAACACTTTGCGTTGCAAAGTAAAAATAATTATTCAAATTACACTGCCACTAGAATTTAAGAACAGAAATAAAATGAATGAAATAAATAACATTCTCTGTTAAAAAACAAATAAATAAATAAATAAAATGACAGTAAAAATTAAAAAATTTGCTCCTAGAAAATACAAAAATATGTTTACTATCCTTAAACTTTCTATTATATTTTGTAATGCTATCCTTAACCTTCCTTACTTTTTTATCTTTTTTTGTACTTCTTATTTTATGAATTCCAGGTTTACGTATTTAGGTTTTTGTGTCCCTTCTCTGTTTTTCCCCCCCTCTCTCCGTTGCAGTGATTGTGATTTCTTAGGACTCGCGCCTCGTTAGTTCCATCCTTAGGCAGAGGAAGATGTGTGGATTTTGTCACAGGTGCTTCCATCCAATAGTATCCGAAGATTCGAAGATGATGTGTTAAAAAAAATAAAGGTTTGCTGAACTTATTCCAGAATGAGTTTCTGCGCTGTAGGTAATTGGCGATGGTCTGGTGACCTGCCAACAAAATTTTCTTTCTCTAGGGAGGACACGTTTCCAATTGGGACTCAGTAATATTTGTTTTAGCAGCAATAACTTCTTGCGTCAAATGGTTAACCTTTTAATTATGACGGTAGTTAAGAAGAGATTTAACAAGTCTGCCTGGCATTCCTGTGGTTGCCTATAGACAATTTGTTTTTTAAGTGACAAATTTTAAGACATCTATTTTTCTATTTTAACCCTTTAACGTTCATTTGGTTTCGCAGTGAAACCAAACATTTGACATCATTTAACAATTTTTATGTAGCAATTTTTTAACATTTCCCCTTTTGTTTTAACGAGTTTTTAAGTTTTTGTTAGATTTCAGTAGATTGCAGCACTTTTCGGTAGATTGCCGCACTATTCCAAAATTTAACAAATAATGCTTCAAAGTAATTAAATGCAAAAGTCACTTAAAATTTCATAGTGGGCGCGAAGGAGAATTGATGGTTTGATGATGCACTCATGTCTAGTTTTTTTCATTTAATGACGAGCTGGACTATTATTTTCACCTGAAACAACTTTTACGAGTTTTGTAGTAGATAATATTTACGTACAAATTGTTTATTTATTAGATTAAATATTATTTGAATTTTTAATAAGGTTTTATTTATAGATGTTTCAAACCAAAAATTTCTTGAAAAGGAAAAATGTTAATTTTATTATTTTTTAAATATTCATGATCCGCTATGTGTCTAAAAGTCATTTTTAAAATTAGTTTAGTAATTTTTAAAATAAATTAGGTAGTGAACGTTAAAGGGTTAAACAGCAAACTCAACCTACTTCATTCATTTTCAGTTCTAGTGTTTTTTAAGGAGTTAACAATTTATCACCAGTAATCGATGAGGTAAATGCCACATGCCTATGCTTTTTCCAACGTAAATTGAGGGGTTTAAAACGAATACACAAAGTCATTTTTTCTTTCTTTCTTTCTTTTTTTTACATATTGTGTTGTTTTAGAAGTACGGTGAAAGGAGGGCTTGTTTTCTACAAAAAAAAAGACTTCTCCTTTGCTATCCCTAATGTCTTAAAATCCAACTTTTGTTGTGTGTGTGTGTTTCACGTTGTTGTCGTTTGAGTCATAATTAAAAATTACAAATATTTCGTTTAATTTATTTCTCATTTTTGTAAAAAGATTTTCTGCATTATATCAAGCAAAAGTTTCTCAGCAAAACTTATACTGCGGCCATTTTCTGGCCTACAGCTGGCATTCCACGCATACTATGAGTTCCAGGTTGCAACATGTAACTGAAGCAGTGGGCCAATTATGGCTGCAAGCAGTGTAGAAAATCTACAGTAAAACGTCTGGTGGCCCAGAAGGGGCATAAATGCAGCTGATCCTAAGCATGTTGAAAGTACATGACCAAGAGCGTGTTCGCTGCATTGTGGCTGCAATTCGTCGAGCCAGTGAGGGAACATCATTGGCAAATTGTATGCATAAACAGAAAAGAGAGCGCTGCAATTCAAATTTTTTCCGTTGATTTCAAATTCTCTCCCATTTCGCTATTTCGCGCGAAGTTTTTTGTTGTCTACAACTGTGTGTGACGATGTAATGGAATACCTGCATTACATGACTTGAATTACACGAATTATATATGTTACCGTTCAAGCTATGTTACCGTTTGTCTATGAGAATATAATGGATTACTTGGTTGGTTGGTTGTAGGATTTAAGGCCGATTGACTCCTGATGTGTCCTAGGCCTAGAGGGGGAGTGCCCTCCGTGGGGGGTCTTTCTAAGGGGTCCTAGCCAGTATTTACCAAGTTTCGGAAAAATGGATTACTTGGATTTCATGAATTATATGATTAAGTAATTTGATATTTAATTCGATTTCCTATTTATTTATTTTATAAATATAATTTTAGAGGTTTTTAATCTGAGACTATGGGATAATTTAAGGTTGTAGATGGTAGCTAATTTTAAGAGTGTCTTCAAAGTGGGCGGCGTTAATCTTGAGCGATACTTGCTCCTTAAAAAAAATCATTTTTGAAAATGAAGTTTTACAAATATATGTGGGGCCAAAGATATTAGCCATATAAATTATTAATTCTTCCAAATTTCCACATTTTTCTGGACCTGTTTATTTAAAAAATTTTCAGCGGATGCAGTTTTATACGTTTGCAAGGAAATGTCTTCCTGCCAGTGCATAAAGGTTTTGAAAGGCGGAAAAATTTCGCAGCCACATCAGGTCCATTCTTCCGCTAGAGAAACTGCAATAATCGACTTAAAGAATCGCCATATCTTCTGTAATGCCTATGAACCTTGCTACGAATTCCATCTTCAGATCTGACTTAAAATTTGAAAATATTGCAATAACGAGATCGCATTATCTTACCCCCACCGCAATGTTGAATAACAAAATCTTTCTTGAAGCGTTTTGTGCTTTTTTCGTAAAAAAAAAAAAAAAAATATATATATATATATATATATATATATATATTCGCAATAATTTTTTTCAATTCAAATTTAAATACCTTATTTTCATCCTTTTGAGAAAGCGAATATATTTCGGCATGCATTTCGCAGCCCTCTGCAGCGCTAATATGACGACTTCACTTGTCGGCACTTCCAAGGTAAACATTCAACTCCTTGTTGTCGGTCCACTTCATTTCACTTCTTGAGGTTTAATAACTGTTGCCAATCGTCGGGTATTAAGCTGTGTTCACGGTCTTTAATAGCGGAATTGGTGGTTAGGATTTCTATGGCTTCGCGTTTTAAGGCAAATTTGTGGTTGTTATGGGGGCTATTTCTTGAATATTAATGGTGTTAAGGTTAATGGGATTATTGTTATGGGTGGTAGAAAGCACGGAAGTAGACTTATTGAACTTAAGATCTGAAAGATGTTCTTTTTTACGTTATTTTATGGGTCTTTTTGTCATTCCTATATAGCTTGCTTGTGATTTGTTCTCAAAGTTAATGTTTATTATGCAAATTCCAGAAGTATCTTTAAAAGGTATAGGGTCTTTTTCATTCCGAAGGTGTTGAAAAACGTTTTTGTTGGGCCTTATTGGGATATTAATATTATGTTTAGAGGCTTCGTATTTTATTTTGCTGGCGGCACCGTTACAGAAAGGAATGTCAGTGGTGAATTTGGTTTTAGTTTTTTGAGCATCAGTGATTTTATTAAGAATTTTCAGACTTTATTATATAATTTTTGTACTAGATTTTTACTACAGTTGACTTTGCTAGCAATATATGTAATTAATTTCAGATTTTAGAAGGATTTGACCGCTCTATCCTAATCTGTTCCAATGAAACCCTTCTAAAAACTGAAATTAATTAGGTGTACGCATTATGTACTTTGGTGAGATTTCACAAAACTTCGAAATAGCCGCTGGGAAAGGGGAAGTAAAAATAAGGGAAGTTGCTGCCGAAGGCAGTGGGAACACGGACTCCTCACGTTGCGAGCGAGAAAAATCTCTATCGAACACAGTGGGAACTCTTACTTAGGTTAATTAATAATGATATGGGAGCTTGACAACTCATTTAAGTATTGTGTCGAGCGAAGCGGCAAAGCCTGCTAGTAACTCTATAAAAAAGTAAGTAAAATATACAACCAATACAATTTTTCGTAATGCTGCGACCCCAGGAATTCAAATATAATATAAAACAGGTCATTACCATATCTGCCAACCATCTCATTGATATAATACTTAGAAATTTCACTGTGTGAAATACCATAAATATTTTTTTCTAGTACTTGCAAAGTTGTAGGTTGCAAATTTCTAATCCGCCGCCCTCTTCCCAAGCCTTTTTACAAACTAAATATTTTCGAGCGGATTGAGATTAGGACTATTTCCAGGTCCGGAAAAGAAGAAATCCTCCAGTGTTTTTTATGGAATTTAACTTAAATTTGCAAAGATATGATTACTTATAGTATTATAGGTATGCATGGGAATGGATAAACAATTTTAACAATTTGAATAAAATAAATGCACCACACACGCCCTTTAGCAAGGTTCAATATCATCTTGAAATGTCGTTCGCGGAAAATTCTGAGATACCTTCAAAATAGTCAGGCGCCATTTTTAAAATGATCGTGGTTTATTTTGAGTTAACTGATCCTTTTAGCAGGAAAATTTGACCGACTCCTCGAAAAGTTATGCATCTCCGTACCATAATATACGGAAAATGTATCGCTGTTTTATGAGTGAAATTTTCCTTAAGTATGTCACATTTTTGATGTCCTAGTAGCTTTTTTTTAACAACTCGAAATAAATTAAATTTGATTCAGCAGAAAAAAACAGTTCAGTCCAATAATTAACTGATAACATTTTTAAATTTTTAGTCAACTGAAATCTTGTATTTTTAATTATTTTCTTTAGAAATGGCTTTTTTTTTCAGATTTTCTGGTTTTTAACCTGCTTTGTTTAATTGTTTCCGCACTTTTCTTGAAGAAAGTGTTTTGCTATACACCTTTTCTTTCTTAATATTTCTAAGTTATGAATATGATATAAATCGATTTTTTAAACTTTTGCTTCTTAATTTGCGGTCATCCCGCTTGGATGAGGAACGTGGCCGCCTAAAGCCAAATTTCCACTTTAAATAGCCGAAAAATTTTATATCTTGCTAAAGACCATCTCACCAATATTTCGTTACATTTAATTATTTTGCCATCTAACGTATTAAAATATTTTTTGATTTTCTTTCTAAAATTAATATTTTGTCGAAACCTTAATTGCCTTATGCTTGCCATTTTTTAAATACATTCTAAAATTGCAATTTTCTTAATGATTACATTTTTATTTTAACAGTGGGCACTCAATCCTAAACTGTAAGTGGAGGACGACGTAATGAAATCTGTTACAAAATTTGCTTTTAAATGGCAAAATGGGCGGTTGCAGAAAAAGAAAAGGAAAATATGCAAATGCATTTTTATTTTTTTTCTTGTGTCCCTTAGTGTATAAAAAAATAATTTAAAAAACGCAAGAAATTTCCACGAAGAAAATTAGTTTTATAAAACTAGAAAGATAAAGATATCTGTAGACGACAAATTAAAGTCCTAAATTCACTTTTTCAGTAAAAATATCTAAGGTAGTATCTAAGTTAACGCCACTTAAATAAATAAATAAATAAAAATAAAACTCCTAGGCGGGAACTAAAAATATTACGATTCATAAAGAGATGGTTGGCAGGTATGGAAAATACTTTTACGCATTCATGTTAAAATCATTTGTATTTATTTCATAGCTACGTATACACTAAACTACGCTATCATATACATAAGCCTATTGAATTTAATGCGTAAAGTCTTTTTATAGGTAAAACACTGTTTTGAAAAAGTGCCTAAAATACATGCCAACCACCTCATTGACCCCCCCCCCCCTTCTTGCGTCTGAGAAAATAACGTGCGAGATTTCGCTCTCTGTTTCTCATGCCTGTGATATTACCGGGCTGGAGTGTTCAACATTGTAAGTGCATCAAAAGAAAGATACTAAAATGATTTAAAAGCAAACCATTTCTGATACTTGGAAAACCTTTTATTTTTTATTTTATACTCTAGATAGAAGTAGCAGAGTATATTAAATACAATTGGTGATAGTTGGCTTTTTTTAAATTGTCAGCATTATCCAATTTTAAATATTTGTGATACATACTTTGTAATCTCAGCTCAGTTAGGCTTTTGAATGCACATAGTTTTCTGCTCTTTGATAATATATATATGTATATATATATATATATGTGTGTGTGTGTGTGTGTGTGTGTGTGTGTGTATACAATGTTATACATATGTATATATATATATATACACATATGTATAACATTGTGTACATTATGTAATCAGAATCAGAAAGTAACGCGGACTCCAATTTTAGTATAAATGCATCTGAGAGAGATTCGGAAAAACATGATATTTATGAAAGTTTGGATAGCGAATCTGAGAACAGTATGTATTATATGTATAATGTTTTATTATATGTAAAAAAAAATTAAATATATAAATTTTATGTTTAAAAAACATATATTTCATTTTATTATTATTATTATTATTATTATTATCATTATTATTCACTTACTGGAAAACCAACACTCAGTCATAATAACCCTGATTGTTAATTCTTTTCTTTCTTTTTATCTTTTTATTTTATTTTTATTTATTTATTTTTTATTTACTTGATTTCAAACTAAAAAATATTCCAAAAATTAAAAATCTGGTGTGAATCAACCACACGACTTCCATTACCCACTATTACACGTATTATATGCATTTTTGAGAGATAATGTAATCAGAAAAAATAAAAGTTACCTATAGAAGTAGAAACCTAAAAATTTTCCGGTAAGAGAAACTTATAAAGACATATAAAACGAAGCTTACATACAGCGAGGTAAAAAATAAGAGAAAATAAAATGGCGAGTTTGAAAAAAATCCGTACAACCGTTTTTAAAGGA
The DNA here is from genome assembly GCA_963930645.1 of Salticus scenicus. Taxonomy (NCBI): domain Eukaryota; kingdom Metazoa; phylum Arthropoda; class Arachnida; order Araneae; family Salticidae; genus Salticus; species Salticus scenicus. The sequence continues at coordinate 125,775,814 of OZ005659.1, read as the reverse complement.
ACGCCTTTGCGAGGCCTGAAATTAAGCTATTTATACAGGACGCCTTTCAATTTTCCTGAACTAACCAACTATATCATTCGAAAGAACATCTAATAGAGTATTTATATAGCAAGTTTGAAGAAAATCGTTAGAGCCGTTTCTGAGATACGGACTTACGGTCCCACTTCCGGTTTCCGATGTCCCACTTCCGGTTAAACTCAATTATTGACAGGAAAACAATAATTACATACAAAAGCATATTTAAAAGTGAGTTAAAATGGCGAGTTTGAAAAAAAACCGTACAACCGTTTTGAAAGGAACGCCTTTGCGAGGCCTGAAATTTAAATATTTATACAGGACGCCTATCAATTTTCCTGAACTAACCAACTATATCATTCGAAAGGACATCTAATAGAGTGTTTATTAACAAGTTTGAAGAAAATCGTTAGAGCCGTTTTTGAGATACGGACTTCCGGTCCCACTTCCGGTTTTTCAATTTTCACCAAAATTTGGAAATTTCATCTGTACACTAGACGTATTTCAATTCTAAAGTTTCGTAGCTCTATCTTTATTAGTTTCTGAGCTATAATAGCCAGAATATTCTACACATACATACACACACACACACATACATACACACTGACCAATTGCCAAAAACCACCTTTTTGGACTCATGGGACCTTAAAACGTGTAAATCAGGTGAAAACCCGATATCGAATTTTCAGACCGAATACAATACTTCCATTACCTACGGTAGTAGGGTAATGGAAGTAAAAATTAATATATATATATTATTCGTACATTTTTTTTATACATTTTTCTTGAAAAAAAACAGGCTCTTTTTTTTTTTTTTTTTTTTTTTTTTTTTTACAGTTTTCTTGAAAGTTATGAGACTGATAAGGGGTTAATAAGCATTAAATTGTGCCCTTAGAAAAAAAGCCAATTTTCCCATATCGATTTATTATTATAGTAAATCGCTTCAAAAAAAAAAAAAAAAAAAACAGATCTTCCGATACTGTGGGATGGAAGCACCTGTGACAAATGCCAAGCATCTTCCACTGCCTGATGATAGTGGCTAACGAGAAATGTTAGTACATGTGATTTGATTGATTAATGCGCGATGCAAATTGCTTTCTTATGGAATTTTTAAATTATAAAAGAATTATTGCATAATTTAGAAAATAATTTAATGGATAAACCTTTCCAGTATTTAGGAAAGTATACGCACACACATATATATAGTTTTATTTCTCATTACATTAAATTTCGTAATTGTAAGGAAATACAGATATTTAGGCGTGGTTAATTACAGAAGTCGATCATAGCCTCCTAAACTAGATGCCTGTCGCGTGGCTCAGAAACTTGGCAACAGTTCAATCGGTAGACAGCACCACCTGGTATAGATTGAGCGACTCTTTTATTCAACATCCAGCAAAATTTTTTTTAAGTGAGATTCAACATACATAAAACGCAAATAGAATCGAAGAAACACCGATTTTATATATAATATATCACTTCTTAAAGTTATTGGTGAGAGATGAATAAAAAAGTCATGGAATCTGTACTGGATGGCACTGTCTACCGCTCTAACTGTTGCCAGGTTTCCGAACAATGCGACAAGCATCTAGTTTAGGAGGCTACGAGTTTATGAAAGGCATACCATAACACTAGGACTTACTCGTTCAATTTCTAGGCAAAAATTAAAATAAGCGGAGAAAAGTTTGAAAAATATCCATCAACAACAACATATATATAGTCAAGTCAGTAAAATGTCGTTCTTTGTGCAATGGAACTTTACAGAAATATCTTACATATTATATTGCGCGCCTTAGTCCTTGCGTTTTACATACTATACACAATATTTTGGAATAATTTTTACTTTTTTTTTATCATTTTGTACTTTTGTGCATGCAATGTGTATTTTCTCCTGTCAATAAACTCTCTAATATGTGAAATTTATGCTGAACTAGTAGCTTATGATGTTGTGCACTTCTTTCTTCAATATTTGAAGTTACTAATCACGCACTTGTCCAAGCCTCAGTATCTTTATACAGGGGTCGTACTCTCCGCCCTTTTTTAAGGACAATCTCAGGAATGATTTTTTTTTTTTTTAATTTGTTGATACCACTGTTTTTATAAAATAGTAACTATCCTGTATTATTACGACACATTACCATAGACTATAGATATTTATCGATAAGTATTTCTTTATAAAATTTGTGTTTACTAAAAAGGCAGAAATTTCTTTTTTTTTTTTTTTTTTTTTTTTTTGTTTAACTGTCCTGGAAATTGGGCGGAGAGTACGATCCCAGCTTTATATAACTGAGCAGAACTGCCAAAACCTAATCCAGCAAAATGTTAATACCGCCCCTTTTTCTACACCACTTAATTTTTAGATTAATTTTCTTCAAATATATTTGCAATGACTTAAGAACACAAATATTCTAAAAATTAAGTGGTGTAGAAAAAGGAGCGGTACAAACAAATTGCCGGATTGGGTTGGCAGCTCTGTAACAAAAGTACACCAAATGATAAAAAAATATATATTTGTGAAAGAAAGAATTGGTGAAATTTTCTTAAAAACTTTGAACGGCATATATTTATTTGAATGTATATTTTCAAAGATGCCCTTAATTAAATTCAAATTTCCAAATGGGGTGAACCCCATGTTAGAAAATCGAGGATTAAGATGATAGAAATTTCTAACCATTGGAAATGTCTACCTTGGAATATTCGGCAAGCATTGACACATCGCATAACGCTGAGAACATATATTTGCCAATTAAGCACCTTTTGGCTACCGTAAATTTTTAATATATATATATATATATATATATATATTATTTTACTTTATTAGTAAAAACCATTACAGTTTTTTGATTAAATAAAATAAATATTCTAATTCATAATTTCCGGTAGCCAAAAAGGGCTAAGTTAGCAACTATGTGAAGATACTGCGAGAAGCCCGGTTGCAGGCAAAAAATATATATATATATAAGCCAGCGACAGTAACTTTTTTTTTTAATGCATGGAGATTAAAGTCTTATTAAAACACGAGAAATAAATGTAAATTTTAAAATCGAATTTTTACTTTTGACTGTGGCAAGTGAGGTGTTATGTAAAGCTTGGGGTACATAATCTAGTATCTTATGACAAATTATAATTTTATATAAAAATATATTGCTTTGACCGTTTATATAATAAATCTTATTAAATATGTAAAAAGTAAATTAAAATGCATGTAAAAGAATTTAAACTGACTTTAAGGAGAAAATTTACTATTATTATAGTCGGACTAAAATTTGCGTCTGCTGGGTACCCAAAATTTACAGAATCATTCAGACTTTTAATTATTTGAATAGCGCGTGTTATAAATTTTCATTTTCATTTTTTTTCTTTCTTTTTTTACATTACTCATCCTTAAGTGCACATGTCGTCAAGGAAAAAAAAGTTACAAATATTAATAAAAAATTTAACATGTTTGCAGGATTTAACACTTGTCCGACCGCTGACGTAGATTCACGTAATTTGAAAATCTGTAACTCCGCCAGTGGGCGTTTCTTTTGCAATTTCCATGTTATTTATTTCTTAAGAATATACCCTATATACATATTTGTACGGCCAATTATACTATGGATAAGAATACTTTGATTAGAAAGTATATAATTATAAAGTATATCCATTTGTAATATGAGTGGGGATACAGAAAATGTTGTTTCGAAATATTTTAACTTTGGAGAATAACGCCCACAGGTGGACCTTACCGTCAAAAAGACGAATACATGCGGTCGTGAAAGTGTTATTTATCGTGAATTCAGTTTTTTTTGTTATGTATATACTTCAGTACATTTTTAGATAATTTTAGGTATATTTAAATACATTACACTTACGATTGTTCAGAAAATACTCCTCAAAAAAATGCAATATTTTTCAATAAAAAAGTGTCAATCATGGATATAGTGATTACCAATAAAGCTTAAATTTTCTTTCGAACGTATGACATAATATACGAACCGAAATAATATAGCTACAACATACAACAACGCATAGACTAAATCTTTTCGGATAAATTATTGTAAGGTTTCTTGAAGTAAATGTCAAACAATTTTAATCGCACTTACCAGTTTTAAGTCAGTTGAACTCTCTGTAAATGTACGATTAGTTTTATAATTTTTATTAAAATATAATTTCTTAATTAACGCTTTCGTGACTGCTGATGTAGATTCACGTCATTGTAAAATCAGTAACTGTGTCAGTGGGCGTTTCTTTCATAATTTGTGTGTTACTTATTTCTTAAGTATGTACGAAGTGTTTATATTTTTGCAATAAAATATACCATGGATAGAAATATATTGATAAGAAAGAATACAATTATAATGTATATCCATTTGTAATATAATTGTGAACACAGAAAATTTGTTCTGAAATATTTTATTTTGAGAGAATTACTCCCGTAGGAGGACCTTACTGTCAAAAACACGAAATCGTGCGGTCGCAAAAGTGTTAAAATATATTTATAAAAGTTAAAGTATATTTTTTAAAAATTATAACATTAAAATAAATTTATAAAATATTAAAAACTAAAGTATCCTTAAACTAATAATCCTACCCCCTACAAATAAAAATATTAAGCAATATATGAAGTAAAAGATTAAGCCTTTAACTATGACGGCCTTTAAGAAACGATTTTACAAATCTGTCTTAACTAGATGCCTGTCTCGTGGCTCATAAACTCGGCAATAGTTAAAGATGTAGACAGCACCACCTGGTACAGGTTGCGTGACTTTTTTATTCAACTGACACCAATAATTTTAAGAAGTGATATATGACATACATAATCGACGTTTCTTTGATTCTATTCGCCTTTTATCTATATCATATCCCACTTTTAAAATTTTTTGGTGGATGTTGAATATAAAAGTCGCGCAATCTCTACCAGGTGGCGCAGTCTTTCGCTTCAACTTTTACCAAGCTTCCAAGTCACGCGACAGGCATCCAGTTTAGGAGGCTATGGTCTTGCATTCTAATTCCATTAGATTTTTTTTAATTGACATTTTTTACATTCAACAAATTTTTCTATTTCAAACAGTAAACCCCACCTATTTAGTTATTTTTTTTTTTCTTCTAGTGTTCGTTTAAAGGATTCAAAATTTATCACCAGTAATCGATGAAGTAAGTACCACTTGTGAATATATTTGTCAACGTAAAATAAAAGGTTTAACACGAATACTCAAAGTCACATTTACTTTTCTTTTTTTACTTACTTTTTTTTTTTTTTGAAGAACGATGAAAAGCGTGGCTTTAGAAAACCGGAATTCTTGATGCTAACACTAATGTCTAAAAATCATCATTTTTGTTGCATTTCTTTGCGTTTGACGTTGTTGTATAATATGACCCGTAAATAAAAAATAAAAATATTTTGTTTAATTTTCTCTGTTATTTTTTAAGATTTGCTTCGTTATCTAATGCAAAAATTTATATGAGACGGCACCCTAAACCACTTCAAAAGAAAGCTTTATTTATATCTCGAACACTAATAACCGGAATGAGCTGTAAGTTTGCACATCCGTATTTTTCAGCATTCGGATTCTTTTTATATAAAAATTAATATAAGTCATAATTCATAATTTTTATGAATGTGAATTTATTAATATTTTTTAGAATTAAAAATATTTTTCAGAATCAAAAGTAATGATGGATTATGTTTGGGTTTCTTCACTGTATCTCGTAAAAAAATTATATATATATTTATATCGAACAATTTATTTTTTGTGAAGATATTAATAAAAGTTTGAAATATGAACTAACATTAGCACCTTCAAACTTTGAACGCTTATAACTCTGTGAAAATATTAGTAAAATATACAACCAATATAATTTTTCGCGTTGTCGCGATCCCAGGAATACAAATATAAAATAAAAAAAATAGTGTATCACCGTTGAAAAAATCAAAGTTGGTGCGCGAAAATATGTAGACGACCCCCGATTCAAAATTTCCCATCATTTTCTAAAAGCACTCTTAATTCCCAGTCGAATGTTACCTATTACATTTTTGTGCATTGATTAGCAACGGAGTTACAGTGAGAGCTGCGTTTTTTTTCCCCCGACTGAACATTAGAGGTCTGCACGGGCCGGACTTTCGGCCCGAGAATTTCTTTGTAGGCTCAGGCTCAATATTTTTGTGTATACTCGGGCCGGGCCGAGCCTGGAGGAAATTTTAAGCCCGAGCCCGGCCCGGCCCGAATCTTTTTCTAGATTTCTCGTTAATCAACGAAAATGGAAAATGATAAAATACTTTTTCAGTCATTTATTTTACAGAATTTTACAGTCTGGTATGTCACATAAAATTTTATTTTGTTAAAAGATGTCTGTAACTTCTATTTAATTGTCTATCAGCTCGTCTGTTCGTGATCTGATTTTCCGCAAATATTTTAAACATGTCTCGAAATTAAAATATTTTATTTAAAGTAATATTAGATGGTTTCCATTTCAAAATAATATGCATGTCACTACCAGTTTGCGTACATGTAACAAACAAAAGAAATTAGATATATTACTGTATATAAGGCTTTGTTTTCTATGGTTTGTAGTGTTTAGGTGGTATGAAGGCTATAAAAATCCTTCCGCTGTAATTTTTCCTCTGCTCCTTTTTGTTTTCTCCGGGGCACTGGATGAAAGTAGCATCATTTCTACCATGTGCATAAGCATCTTTTCTATTATTGAGGGTATGGTTGGACTAGCATTAAAGTTTTTTTTTTTTTTTTTTACCGGACCACAGGAAAGATGATACATTACGGTATATAACAGGAAGTGGTTGAAAGTGTATTTTTAGTACTATTAACCATTTTAAATATCTTCCTATATTGTTTGAGAATGCTAATATTTTCGGTTTGACTTTCCGTCTGTCTTTGTGCCTTCTGTACGTCTGTAATAATGAAATACTGTTTATATATAAATATCTTGTAAACATTGAGCAGTTTTGTTAAAGAACATTCTATTGCTTAGCTATATAAAACCTCTGCAAAACACATTCTAAAAATCTTTTTCGTAGAAAGGCTTTTGTAATTTTACATATTTTTGAATCGGGTCGGGCCTGATTTTATCGCTTTTTGTCCGGGCCGGGCCGTACACTAGTAAAAAAGAAACGGGCCGGTCCGGTCCTGGGCTGAATTTTTCGATTTCATACCGGGCCGGGCCGGGCCGGGCCCGGGCCTGAAAATTTCGGCCCGTGCAGACCTCTACTGAACATTTCGAGTTTGATTTTAAAAAATTTCTTGCATTCAATTTCGGGGGTTTTCTAGTGTACTATAAAAGAGGATTTCTCTATATCCCGCTTGTCTATCATTGACCAATTACTTTAAATGAGATTTATTTTCTTTATTTTCTAAATTTAAATACTACACACCAGAATATTTATTCGTAATTTTTTAGACTATGAAACGAATAACTATTACAATGCGTTATCTCGTAACAGATGGTCTATTATTTATCATGTAGCAAATCTGCAAAACTTGCAGTTTTGGTGATATTATTTAAAGAAGGAGAGTCACAGCACCTTAGTGAAGTGAACGTGCAAAATGTGAGGACTACTTTACACCAGTAGATTTTAGTTGAAAATAGCTGAATGATTAATAATATGAATTTTGCTGGTCTAATTCTTGGTCATTTTCTTTTACTCTCACCCAGTGTAGCATGATTTGGTACCTTTTTTATTCAATAGTCAAAAATAAATTTGGGAAATGATATTCGATATACAAAACAGTTGATTAATCTTCGAAGTGATTAGGCAATCGTCTACATTAATATTTAGTCAGGGATACTGAGTAACAAAAAGTCCCCAATATGGTAACACTGCCCTCATACCTCCTCTTATTTTCAAAGGAAATCGATGGAGTACAGTCGAGAGCAAAATTAAAAATAAAAGAGCCTCTGTCATTTTGTTATTAACTGAGGCATAGAAATCTTTCAGATATCATTCAACAAAAAATGAAGTGTACTTTCAGAAAGTGACGTGAAATTTTATATTACGGGTCATCGACATACTGAAATGCGCACAAACTTTGATTTTTTTCAATAGCAGCACCCAATTTTGACTTCATATTTGAATTTCTGAGAGGCTGGTAGTGCAGAAAACCTTCTCTAATTTTCAAAGGAAATCGATTGAGTACAGTCGAGGGGAAAATTTAAAATAAAAGAGCCGCTGTCATTTTGTTATTAACTGACGTAGAGAAATCTTTCAGATATCATTCAACAAGAAATAATGTGTACTTTCAGAAAGTGACGTGAAATTTTGTATTAGGGGTCATCAACATACTGAAATGAGCACAAACATTGATTTTTTTTTCAATAGCAGCATCCAAATTTGACTTTCTGAGTTTGGCGGTGCAGAAAACCTCCTCTTATTTTCAAAGGAAATCGTTGGAGTACAGTCTAGAGGAAAATTTAAAATAAAAGAGCCGCTGTCATTTTGTTATTAACTGAAGTAGAGAAATCTTTCAGATATCATTCAACAAGAAATGAAGTGTACTTTCAGATATTTACGTGAAATTTTGTTTTAGGGGTCATCGACATACTTAAATGAGCAAAAACTTTGATTTTTTTCAATTGCAGCACCCAATTTTGACTTCATATTTGAATTTCTGAGAGTCTGGCGCTGCAGAAAACTATACACTTTGTATACTTTTAGTTTTCATAGTATTATAACCAAAAATGTGTTAGGGTATTTTGTTATGTTTCTGTAACTCTAGATATTCAAAATTAAGATTCTACGAGAATCAGAATTTTTTATTATATATATATATATATATTTGTTTATTTTTCACCAAACAGATTTTACGAAAAAACAAAAGATAATTACATCAGACAAAAATCTAATGTTCCCCTGCCAAAATGGAGATTTATCACCATTAAATTCGGTAACAAAAACCAATTATTCAGAATGTTAGAAAAAATCATAGGTGAATGCAATTTTACTGCAACTCCAGATGCAAAATTCATTTAACTCTTTTTGGAAACTCCTGATGACCATGAAAATATCTTTTCTAAACTAGACGAAGTTTTGTCCAATATTATCTCAAAATATCTTTGAAAATTTTCAATATTTTAAGGGAATATTTGAAGGATCACATCAATATTTCTAATCCCATCTCCCACAGAATCGTGATGACCGTCTTCAGTCAGTGAGTGGATGTACTCTTTTATATTATTTATTATTAAAAGCTTAGATACAGCTTTTCCGGTAACGAGAAATATTGCAACATAGCAGCACAACTTAATTTTCAGTATACACTCAAACTGAATCAACACCTTTTTCCATAATAGCTATCTAACGTATAAAGTTTGGTTTATAATACTGAATTCAGGCCCATATTGTTGCATGGGCAAATCAGGACTTTGCCCAGAGGTCCCCAAATCTCAGAATATTAAATTGCAAAATATTCCCTTTCATATCCAATGAAAATTTATATATATATATATATATATACATTTATTTATGTTTATGAAATTTCTCTGTAAAAAGTACTAAACTTTCTAGAAAACGGAATTTTCATTTTGGATATATATTGCTTTTCCGGTTTCTGCTGGTTCGTCAGGTTCCTAAATAGTGAACATACTGGCCTTGAATCAACAGATGCGGTGGTCATGTCCCAGTTCAGGCAAGGAGTACGTAGTGGTTCAAAATACATTTCAATTACTAGATCCCACTGTAATAATCCTTGTGGGTATAAAACAGTAGTAAAGTGACAAACTAAAGCAGGCTAATCTATGACTACTAAATATACATGTCAAATCCTGCTTAGTGTGAATTAAATATGCTATACAGTACTTCTTTGTTGTCGCCTCTCAGACACGATATCATAAGGGGGATCAGCAGAATAAACTCATTCCATATTCAGTTGTGTGGATGTGGAGCTGGTATCATTACAAGCAATTAAAAATGTAAAAAATATTAACATATTTAAACATCTATCCTCGAAAATATTACTTGTGCATGGTACATACGATTTATCATCATCTATCGTTATCCCATAAATGGGATTAAATTGTAGCACAGAAGTGCCACCTGTTGGCCAACATGCACCTCAAATGAATGCATAATGTCAATCCCACATTCAAAGTTTGGTATAGTTATGCACAACAGAAGCTTAGACGTAGATTTCCATTAAATGCAAATAATTAAAGCATAGCAGCACCTATTTTTGGTTGGTATATATTAAAAGCTATTTAACTTCAATTTAAGTCAAGGTCCAATCAAATATGAAATTTAGATAAATTAAGTCAATGCATTAATTGATTCTTTCGATACAGCATCTACAGAGTTTTGTCAACACACACACACGTACACATAGGCGGACATTTCCTAAAATGGTTGAATCGCATTCAGGCATTTCAAAACGTCTTAATTCATTGAAAAGTAAAAGTCAAAAAATTTCACAATTATACTTTTTTCTTATATTATATAGATGAGTGTAAAAAATGCAAATAATGTATTATACATATCATCATTTTCCGTATTGTATTAGCGTTAAGGGTCTAAAGTACCGTACATTCTTAAATAAAAAAAAAAAGAGGGGGGGATTGCATTTGGGGATTTTTTTTTTAAATAGTGCCTTTAGTTTCAAAGTTATGCTGTGTTATGGGAAATTTTTAAATTCCTATCTGGTAACTCTTTTTCAGGATGAGTTTCTGCGCTGTAAGTAATTAGCATTGGTCTGCAGACCTGCCAACAGAATTTTCAATTTCTAGGGAGGAGACATTTCCATTTGGGACTTATTAATTCTTGTTGCAGCAGTAATGACATCTTGCATCAAATGGTTAACCTTTTAATTAGGACGGTAGTTAAGAAGAAAATTAAAGAGTCTGCCTGGTATTCCAATGGTCGCCAATATACAATTCGTTTTTTTTAAGTGACAAATTTTAAGTCATCTATTTTTCTATTTTAAACAGCAAATTCAGCCTGCTTCATTGATTTTCCACTGTAGTGTTTTTTAAGGAGTTAACTATTTATCAAAAGTAATCGATGAGATAAATGCCACATGCGTATGTTTTTTTCAACGTAAATTAAGGGCAGGGCCTGATTAAGGGGGAAGCTCGCTCTTCATACATTATTTATACTTACACCGTTATTTTTTAACAAATACTTTCCTCCTATAATAAACAGAAAATTATCATTAAAAATTATTTTAAAAGAATTCTGGTGTCTAATAACGGTGAGTAGATTGGATTGTTTTACACCGTTCATTTTTTATAAAAAATATTTCCTCGTCAAAGCGTGGAATTTCTATGACATGAAGTTAAAAATAATTGTAAAAATATTCCGGTATGAGCTTCCCCCTTAATCAGGCCCTGATTAAGGGGTTTAACACAAATACAAAAAATCCTTTTATCTTTTCTTTCTTTTTTTTTTTTTATATATTGTGTTGTTTTAGAAGTACGGTGAATGACGGGGCTTGTTTTCTATAGAAAAAAAGACTTTTCCGTCCCTAATGTCTTAGAATCCATCTTATTTATTTGTTGTTGTTGTTGTTGTTGTTGCTGTGTGTGTGTGTGTGTGTTTAACGTTGTTGTTGTAAATCGTTTGACCCATAATTAAAAATTTTAAATATTTTGTTTAATTTTTTTCTGCTATTTTTAAAGATTTTTTCCGTTATCTCCAGCAAAATATTCCCTGAAAAACTTACACTGTGGGCATTTTCAGACCTACAGCTGGCATCCGGCGCATACTGATAAACCGCAGAAGGATGATCCCTGGCGTCATCTGCGCATGGGTGAAAAAGGCTGGTTCATTTATAAATTAGGAATGTCCACAGTACCTAGGGATGTGTATGTTTATGGGTATGAAAAAATTATAAACTCACTGATTGCATTTCTTTTCCTTCTTTAAACTGATTCTTGAATATCCGGTTAAGGTTATATAAATATTTTTCGATTAATTAAAAGAAAGAAAAACCGAAAATATTTTAAATTGATAGTTTTAGATTTCAATATAAATATTACTCATTTAAAATTAAAAATAAAAGCTTTGTTCGTATTTTGAAATTTTTCAAGTGTGTAACACTAATTAAAAAAATTATGTCAATTATTATTTACAAACTAATATATAACACCTTCAAATATGACGGAATGTGAAATCAATTAAGGTAGTGAATCAACGAATACTTTGCCAGCTTCGCTGGTCACTATATTTAAAGGAGATTAATGTACAAGTTGTACCTAAAGGGACTAATGTTAAAGTTGTACCTCACTGGACTAATGTGCAAGTTGCACCAAACAAACAAACTTTTTAAAATGACACTATTTAAAATTGGATCTTGCTTTAAATATTTGACGCTTACTTTCATTTTGATATTTATTATCAAAATTCTTGAAGAAATAATTAAAATTCTTCAAACAATAACTTCTCCTTCTAAAGCTTCTTTATCGCAAAACATAATGACATTATGCACAATATGCTTTGATTCACTACGGAGAGGTTTAATCCGAGAACTTGTACCAGATGTATGATCCATTGGTATAACTGTAGTATATCCCCACAGCTGAATTTGGCGATTTTTCTTTGGCGCCGTTTTCAACGATAACGATGTCGTTCTGGACTGTTTGCGATACAATATGACAGTCTATATGTTGTTTATTTTGGATTTATGATTTTATGTTTTATGATTTAGATTATGATTTTATCATTTATGATTTAGCCATAATCGCCAACAAAAAATCGCGAAATATCGTTGTGGGGATATACTAAAGTTCTTCCGATTCCACACATAACAGAAGAAACAAGAATAATAGAAAAATTTCCCCTCTGTCTTTCTTCTTCCTTTGCTGTGTCTCCCAGCGAGAATCGTCCTGGCACTTTGCCAACCAGGGATCAATCTTCCGCGGGCGGATAGTACTATGAATTGCAGGTTGCAACATGTAACTGAAGCAATGACCAATTATGGCTGCAAACAGTGTTGAAAACCTACAGAAAAACGGCTGGTGGTCCAGAAGTGGCACAAATACAGCTGGTCTTAAGAGTGTTGTCAGCACATGACCAACAACATGTTCGCTGCATTGTGGCTGCAATTCATCGAGGCATTGAGGGAACATCACTGACAAATTCTACGCATAAATAGAAAAGAGGGCGCTGCAATTCAAACCTTTTCCGGTGATTTCAAATAACCTCCCATTTTGCTATTTCGCGCGAAGTTTGTGGTTGTCTACGTTTGTATATGAGGATGTAATGGATTACTTGGTTTTCATGAATTATATGAGTAAGTAATTTGATATTTAATCCGATTTTCGATTTATTTATTTTTTAAATAATTTTAAAGGCTTTAAATCTGCGTCTATGTAATAATTTGAAGATTTTTTTAATACATTACAGAACTTATTTATTTGATCCATTTTCCTTAGCAATAATTCTCAATGATATTATTTTTTCTTATGCAAATATTTCTTTATGTTATAATATTTCGAAAGAAGGCCATTGCATTTTTCTTTTCAAATGCACAAATTACAATATGATCGTTTAATTTATTCTAAACCAGTGGTTAACCAACTAATTTTAGGTGGGGTCTGGATGCTTTCGAAAATTTTTATTGAGACCCAGAAAAATAATTATATATATAAAAAATAAATAAATAAATAAACATATTTCTCATTAATTTTCAACTTTAATTTCATTCATAAAATAATATGAAATACAATAAATAGGCTTATTTGTATTCAAAAATCAATAGGAGAAACTACATTTGTAGCCTTGAGCCAATTTTTTAAAGTAAGTTACACGCGAGTAGCAGCTTATGCAATGAGTATCTTCAAGGCGAGAGGCCGTTAATCTTGAGCGATATTTGTTCCTTAAAAAATTCATTTTTGAAAATGAAGTTTTACAGACATATGTGGAGCATAACATAGTAAAAATGTAAATGATTAATTCTTTCAAATTTTCATATTTTTCTGGACCTGTTTACTTCAAAATTTTTCAGCGGATGCAGTTTTTTACGAATGGAAGCAAATGTCTTTCTGCAAGTGCATTGGGCGTAGGGAATTTGAAAGGCGGAAAAATTTCACAGACACATTTGTCCATTCTTCCGCTAGAGAAACGTCAATAATCGACATTATGAATCGTCACAACTTCTGCAAAATTTCTGGATGTTGCTTCGAAATCCTTCTTCAGATCTGACTTAAAATTAGAAATCAGATTACTTTATGTTACTCACAGAACAGTGTTCAACAAAATAATTTTCTTATAGTGTTTTGAGCTATTTTTATATGAAAATATTCGCAATAATTTTATGGTTAAAGTAAAATAAAACAAGCGTATACATATAGGAACGCTGCGACCCCGCATGTCCTTTTTAGGTTGAAAAAATGAATAAAGACCGCTAAACTATACTACTTGGGAGGAAATAATATTAGGGAGAGATTATAATTTCTCTTTTGTAAGTTTTATTAAATAAATTTATTTTATTTATAAATTACATGAAAAAGGCGTTTTTTTTTCTTTATGCGTGCTCTGATTAAAATACTGCTGATAGCATGCATTGTAAAAATGTTTTACAAAAAACTACTTTTAATTATTAATTATAAAACAAGTTTCATTTAAAATTGCATAAAAAAGTAAAATTGCATGTAATTGCCATGTAAAATTGCATAAAAATGTTTAAAAAATGAAATAAAAACAATAGTAATTGTAAAATTTACTATAACGATTAAGAATATTGATATTTTTTTGCTTTCTCTTCCTCACACATGGTAGAGAATATATACAGTTTCGGAGATAAATTTGAGATTTTAATATATTTACACGTTTTCTTCACCCACAGAAATATATTTCAAATACAGCAGTTTTAAAAATTATTTTGAACTTTTTAAAATTAAATTCATGTACAGTACTTTTTATTTCATTCCTTAATTGCAGTATCAATACAATAACTTATTACAAGCACGTGGGCATTACATTAACAAGTAAAAATAACCTTTTTTTTATATAAAAAAATAAGAAAATTAAATATTTACATTGAAATTTAATATTCGATATACATACTTGCCAACATCCTAATTAATATTCCGTAGTCATGTTAGTCCCACCGTTTTTCTTACACCAATAAATTTTTAGAGTAATACTTTCCAAATGTAATTGCGATTAAATAAAAGGAAAAATACTCTAAAGAGATACCGGTGTGAAAAAGAAGGCGGAGCTAACAATACTACGGAATATTAATCAGTATGTTGGCAAGTATGGATATAATTGTTAACGAAAAACGGATTTACGAAATATTTCGAGAGTTGTAAACAGAAAGTTTAAACCGAAAATCAAAATCTGTGATCGAAAAACCTCTAAAAATTTTTAAAAAACACATACGGTAAAGCTAGGAGAGATTTTGCGGTAGGAGAAATTGCGCACATAGGGGATCGGAAGGAAGAGTGGAATGAGCGAGTTGAAATTTTAGGTGGTTGTACAACATCAATAGTGAAGTGCCGACTTGAATTATCATGTAAATTGCTTTAAAAGTTTAAGATAAAACATGGTATTTTGTCTCGTTGTCAAAAATGAATGCTTGAATTTTCATAACCCTTTCTAAGAATTTCAGTACAACGGTAGTAGTACTGCAAAATATTTTTAAATTAAATAATTTCTCATAACCTACTGACCTAGTCTAACCGTACAAACACCATGATTTTCTCTAAATGTGAGTAATTATTTAAAAAAACACTGCGCAATATCTCCTACCAAAATGGGAGAATTTGCGCTTTTGCTGTTTAGGAGAGATAGCGTATTTAAAATTATATACTAACATGAATTTTGCAGCTTATAGGTTATAACAAGGCAATGATAATGAGTTTGTTCAATGCCTAGGATTGTACCAAATCCTAACTTCGACAAGTGATTGGACTAATTGAAAAGATTCGAGACGGCGTATCACCTTCATAAAGAATATCCACAGAATCTGAAATGGAACGCTATTTAGGAGTGGCACAATCTGCAAAAGCCACACCTTCGATGGGATTTACTTCTACAATGCTCTTAGCCTATGCGAAATTCATCACAAAGGATTTAAATGTTATTGTATATTTCTTTAGTTTTGGAATATTTTCAAGTCTCAAGTTTTCATCTTTCAATGCAACTGTCGGGTGCTTAAATAAAAGAGATAAAACTAAATGCAAGCTAAAAATATCAGTTTACTCAATCTTCTTTTTAAGGAAATGGTCGTAATCTCCGCCCTTTTTGGAGGACACTCTCAGAAATAAGAAATTTCCAAATATATTGCTACCACAATATTTATACTATAATCTCTACTCTGTATAATCGTGGCACATTACTATAAATATATCCAGTATAATTCTACATGAAATTAGTGGTGGATGAAAAGGTGAAAATTTCTTATCTATAAAAGTATCCTGAAAATAGGTGGAGAGTACGACCCTTGTTTTAAGGAATGTAATCGTCTAAATTTCAATAAAGTAAAAGAAATAAAATGAACGTAAAGATTTAAAGCGTAAAGGATTGTAAAACGTAAAGGATATTCTGGCGGAAGATTTTGAGGAAAAAAAAAACTTTAATAAATAGTGAATGGAGGGCAGATTCTGCGCTTAAAAATGGGCGAGATTAACCACATATTGCACGTACAGTTAGCTAACTATTTTTTTTTTTTTTTTGCTCGAAAATGCCTGTTCGAAACGGATACAACGTCTCGAACAGGATAACTTGTGGCAGGTAGTTGCAAAATAACTTCACATGCACAATAATAACTGCAATGATTGTAGACAACGAGAGATTTTGTCAGCAAATAAGAAAACATCCTAGCTGAAAAGATAGTGTACTAATTTTAAGTTAAACGTGTTAGCTAATAACTTAATACTATTTTCTAATCTTGTTCCTTATCTAGTTTTTTTTCTCTCTGTTTTTTTTTTTTCTCTGTTTCTTTATTGTTTTTTCTTTAAATACATTTTTGTAGATCTTTTTTAATTTCTTTTAAATTTCTGATTTTTTTAATTGTTGAATTGATATATCCACTCCGAATACGAAAATATTTGTTTACAAATAACTTACAACAAAGTCATTTCAGTGAATTATTATTATTGATAATGTAATTGTAGTTAAAATTAAGCGCAATCTCTCCTACCCATATGCGCAATCACTCCTACCCAGTAAGAGAGATTGCGCAAAATAGCTCTCTTGGTTTTATTACTCCAGTTGTTTTAAATTACAAAAGAACAACAAAATAGTAATGGAAATGCAAGGAAGAAGGATTAATTCAAAGTTATGCAGCAATAGTTTAGCAAAAAATTAACATTTGGAATTTTAATATAATTTTGTTGAATTGTGCGCAAGCTCTCCTAGCTTTACCTTAAATATGAAATTGAATTAAATATTGGATGCTTAGCAAGTAGAACTGGTTACATTTAGGATACACAAAACAACGTATGATTAAAAAAAAAAAAAAAAAAAAAAAAAAAAAAACTGGGAATATTCAGTGTGGTATATTAACGCCTGGCGTAACAGATTCCTTTTGGAGGTTGTTAAAATTTGTCATCAGGAAACCAGAATTGGCTACTGTTGGCAACCACCACTTTATCTTCTGTTGGCCACCATCTCAGGGTTATAACGAGATGGACCTCTGAGCCTCTCCAAAAGAAAGATATATTTATGTTTCGAAAACTAATAACTGGAATGAGCTGCAAATATGCACACCCTTAGTTTTCAGCATTAGGATTCATTTTATGTAAAATTTAATATTGCTTATTAATCATAATTTTTTTTATTTAAATTTATTGCTATTTTTCATAACCTTTTTTTTTCTCAATAAAAAATGATCGTAGATTATATTCGGGTTTCAACAGTATATCTTGAAAGTATATATATGTATATCAACCAAGTTTTTTTTAAGAGGATATTAATAAACGTTGGCGATATGAATTTAATATTAACCTCTTCAAACTTTGAAGACTTATAACTCTATAAAAATGTAAGTAGAATATGCAACTAAAATAACTTTGCGTATTACCGCGACCCCAGGAATTCAAACACAAAATAAAAAAGGTCATTACCATCGAAAAACTCAAAATTTGTGTGCGTCCAATTTAAAATTTTGTTTCATTTACTAAAAGTACTCACATTTCCCCGTCAAATAATACCTATTACATTTTTTTTTTTCTTTTTTTTTTTTTTTTTTTTTACATAGATTAGCAATGAAGTTACGGCAAGTGCTGCGTTTATTTATTTGTTTTTATTTACTATTTATTTTCTCGATACTGTGCATTTTTATAAATGAATGTAAAAAGACTTCTCTTTAATTCATAAGCAAATTTATTAAAAGAAAAAATTTACATTATTTTTCATTTATTATTTTAAACAGATAACCTGTAAAATGAAATAAAAAATTCTTTTCAAAGACGCTAATAATAAATTTTTCGCTAATTTAAAAATGAATTTAAATAAAAAGTGGAATATTTTCTAGTAAAAATTGTACTTAAAAAATTTTGTTATAACTTTTTTAAACTACAAAATAACTAGTTCTTGTCTGAAGGTCTCAGAAAATTTCTTTAGAGCTTTTCTTATCGTTGACAATTGCATTTTGGATTTCAAAAGAAAAGAAATTATTTCCTTTCTTCTATTTCTTTTCTTTTTCTTCTTCTTCTTTTTTTTTTTTGTGTGTGTGTGTGTGTGTGCTAACTGTAGTATTTTGTCTCAGACAAATAAATAACAACTTTTGTGTTTTTTATGTATTATAACATAAGTTTTGCCTCAACATCAATTCCGTACATTTCCTGAAAATGTCAAGTTAACATTTTGTATTTAAGTAAGTCCAAACAAGGAAAATAAATAGCAAAGTATTTGCCATAAAGGAAGTATTTTCGTGTAAAAGAGAAAATATAAAGTCTAATTTTGTAGTTTAAGTTTAATGCAAAAGAAATGTGTACAAATACAGTCGATAGCAAAATTATTGTAGCATTAGCAATAATTCCTACTTAAAATATGCGCAGCTAATACTGTTTTATTAAGAAAATATTTGTTAATTTATGATATTAGTCCAATGCTGTTTAAAAAATTGAAGGTTGATGATAAAAATTAGCGATCAAACTAAAATAAATATATATTAGAAGTGTGGATGCGTGCTTCAACAATTTTGCTATCGACTGTTTATTTAAATTATGCTTAAGAAAAAATTAGAAAAATGAAATATGCTTTTTAAACCATTAATATTAAAGTGTTCATACAAAAAACATAATATTGAGAATCTACATTTATATACGCATAGAATATTTTTAATTTTAAAGGTAAATTTTAAATATGAGAATGATTTTTAAAAGTGTACCACACTATTTAAATTAAGGTTACGTTGTTTAGGCCTACGTAAATCCCGTTCTAGTGCATGTATTGCTTTGATACTTTCTGTATGAGTTACGGGGGGACCATAGGGAAAAGAAATTTATTATAACAAATAACACAAATCTGCGCTATTAAAAAAAAAAAAAAAAAAAAAAAAAAAAAACAAGGGAAACAATAGCTGAACTTTACGCGATGTTTTATTCTGCATTGAAAAATAATAATGAAAAATTTCTATCACGTCACAGTTTTTTTTGAAAATTCATTTTTACCTGGATTTTTATGAACAGTTACCATAAAAGAAAGTCAAAAAGTATGGTCGAAATGACAAAATATTGAATATGTGAACAAAAATGTGATTCGTTACATCTCATTCGATCCAAATAATAATAATAATGTGGTGTGTCACTCATAAGATTTTATCTTTCCCTGAAATTTAATAGTATAAGTACAGATTGGAGATAAAGGGTTAAGATAACGAGTGCTGTTATGTAAACCTAAGTTAAAACAATTCAAATTAGGCCTTGGAATAGTTTTATTTGACACATAACTCTAAGTGAGGGGGGCTACCGCCCCCCTCAACTCCCGTTTCCTTACAGTATCTAGATTTATATAGAGATAAAATCTGTTATTAAGTTAAATTTTCATTTAAAATTATTCTTACAACTTTCACACGCACCATTCCTTGAAACTTATCCATCTTGAACAAACTTTTCTAGTGACAAACGTATTAACTTCAAAACATATCATTTGGGTAGCCTTAAATTATTTGTTTTTAAATTACTCTAACAGACACAGACAAAAACCAAATTATAAAAGTTGACTGCGGTATTCAGTAAAGTATTATAGTAAAACACTAACAAATAAAAAACAAAGTTATGGCTTAAATATTGGCAGCCCTATGTATCTTTTGAAAGTTATGTACACATCATGTGGTGCACGCAAATATAATCCTACATTAATAATACACGGCACAACCTAAAGTACACTTCCATCAATTTTCAAGTATTGTCGCAATAGAATCTAGTTCTTTTGAGTGGCTCTGTAAACGAACAAGGAATGATTTCTATACCATTTTTTACATGAAACATGTTTTTACGCATAAAAAAAATGTCTTTCACTTTTATTTCGTTTAAAGCAGTCTAAAAATGTTAAACTTTTTTTACCTGGAAATTAATCCATAGCCGCAATGTGTTTCAATTCTCTTCTGTGCCCCTGTACATGAACCATTTGCTTGATTTCAACGAAAAGTTTAGCGTACCATCCCTATGTGATACACATTTAGAATAACAAGTTTGAACTTTCTGCTATAACTTGTTTTTGAGATATGCTGATAAAAGACAGACACACACACACACACAAACAGGCAGACACATACACATGCAGACAGACACACACACACACACACAGACACACACACACCAAAAGCTAAAAACATGACTTTTGGATTCAGAGGACCGCGAAACATGTAAATATGACAAAAACTCACTTTTGAAAATTGACCCAAAAACAATACTTTCTCTACCTTATGGGCAAGAGAAAGTAAAAGTGTATTGTGACCCCTTTTTATATAAAATTAGGTGTAATAAAGCAGCTTTTTTAAGTGTATTCCAAAAAATGGTGACTGCTTCAAATACCTTTGCAAAAAAGTTTCGCTTAGTTACGTTAAGCTCAGGGTTAATGATGTTGTGTCTCACGAAAAATTATAATTTTAAATAAAAATATATTTCTTTGTCCGTTTATGTTATTAATCTTAATAAATAAGTAAGAGTAAATTAAAATGCATACAAAAGAATTTAAACTGCGTTTAAGGAGAAAAATTGTTATTATATTATAGTCGGACTAAATTTTGTGTTTGCTGTGTACCCAAAGTTTACTACATCTTTCAGATTTTTTATTATTTTAAATACCGTGTGTTATAAATTTTCATTTTTTTTAATCCTTAAATGTACAGTCGGGGAAAAAAAAACGCAGCACTTGATGGTATTTCGTTATTAATTAACGCAGAAAAACTTAATAGACACCATTCAACAGGAAATGAAATGCACCTTCTGAAAATGTCGTCGAATTTTGAATTGGGGGTCATCTACATATTAAAATGAGCGCCAACTTTGACTTTTTCAATGGTAACACCCAATTCTGATTTCATATTCAAATTTCTGAGAGTCTGGCAGTGCGGAAAAGTATACTGTTTGTATGCTTTATCTTTAGTATTCATAGAGTTATGATCAAAAATGTGTTAGGGGGCTATCTCTAAATATAGAAAAATAAAATTAAGATCCTACAAGAACTAGACAAAATTAAACTGTTTCACACCGGAAATATTTCAAGAAAAAAAGAGTTATAAAAAGAAATAAAAACATTAACACCTTTGCAGTATCTTAATTATCATGAATTTAGTTTTTTGGATATGTTTTTACTTAAGTACTTTTTTAGATAATTTTAGGTATATTTAAATACATTACACTTACGATTGGTCAGACAATACTTTTTATAAAAGTGCAATATTTTTCAATTAAAAAGTATCTATCATGGATATACTGATCACCAATAAAGCTTAAATTTTCTTTCGTACGTGTAACATAATATACAAACTGAAATAATATAGCTATATATATATATATATATATATATATATATAAAACAACGCATAGACTAAATCTTTTCGGATAAATTATTGTAAGGTTTCATAAAGTAAATATTAAACAATTTTAATAGCACTTACCAGTTTTGGGTCAGTTGAACTCTTTGGAACTGTACGATTTGTTTTATAATTTCTATGAAAATATAATTTCTTAATTAACGCTTTCGCGACTGCTGACGTAGATTCACATCATTTGGAAATCTGTAACAATGCCAGTGGACGTTTCTTTCGTAATTTGTGTGTTACTTATTTCTTAAGCATGTACACAGTGTTCATATTTTTGCAATAAAATATACTATGGATAGAAATATATTAATTAGAAAGAATATAGTTATAATGTATATCCATCTGTAATATAATTGTGGTACAGAAAATTTGTTTCGAAATATTTTATTTTGAGAGTATTTCAAACAGTAAACCCCGCCTATTTAGTTAATTTTTTTTCTTCTAGTGTTCGTTTAAAGGATTCTATATTTATCACCAGTAATCGATGAAGTAAATACCTCTTGTGTATATTTTTGTCAATGTAAAATAAGGGGTTTAACACGAATACTCAAAGCCACATTCACTTTTTGTTTCTGTATTGTTTTGTTTTGAAGAACGATAAAAGGCAGGGCTTTAGAAAACAGGAATTCTTGATACTAACACAAATGTCTAAAAATCAACATTTTTGTTTCATTTCTTTGTATTTGACGTTGTTGTTATATAATTTGACTCTTAAATAAAAAATAAAAATATTTTGTTCAATTTTCTCCGTTATTTTTTAAGATTTGCTTCGTTATCTCATTCAAAATTTTTTAAGAGACGGCCCCCTAAACCACTCCAAAAGAAAGATTTATTTATATCTCGAAAACTAATAACTGTAATGAGCTACAAATTTGCACACCCATATTTTTCAGCATTAGGATTCATTTTATGTAAAAATTAATATAGGTCATAATTCATAATTTTTATGAATATGAATTTATTAATATTTTTCAGAATTAAAAATATTTTTCAGAATCAAAATTAATGATGGATTATGTTTGGGTTTCTTCACTGTATCTCGTAAAAAAGAATTATATCGATCAAGTTATTTTTTGTGAAGATATTAATAAAAGTTTGAAATATGAACTTAACATTAGCATCTTCAAACTTTGAACGCTTATAACTCTGTGAAAAAATAAGCCAAATATACAACCAATATACTTTTTCGCATTGTCGCGATCCCAGGAATTCAAATATAAAATAAAAATGGGGCATTACCATTAAAAAAATCAAAGTTGGTGCGCGTTTTAATATGTAGACGGCCCCAAATTCAAAATTTCCGATCATTTTCTGAATCTACTCTCAATTCCCCGTCGAATGATACCTATTACATTTTTGTGCATTGAAAAGCAACGGAGTTACATCGAGTGCTGCGTTTTTTTTTCCCCGACTGTACATGTCGTACCACCAAACCCCTTTCCAGGACTTTATTCGCACTATTCTCAAAATATTCAATTCATTTTTAAAATTGTAGACTTTTTTATACGTCAAATATTGCTCACTTTAATCGCTTTTAAAAAAATTACATTATATAAAAAATTATCGAAGCGATTAACGCTAAAGGTGTGCATATTCACCGCTGATATTTATGGAAAACACAAACGAACATTTTTTGTTTCATTATTGTTATTATTACTCTAACTATTTAGAATAATGCGCAAAAGGTTTTATATATAAATATATATAG
Organism: Salticus scenicus; assembly: GCA_963930645.1. Lineage (NCBI taxonomy): Eukaryota > Metazoa > Arthropoda > Arachnida > Araneae > Salticidae > Salticus > Salticus scenicus. The sequence continues at coordinate 125,752,168 of OZ005659.1, read as the reverse complement.
TACTATAAAGGGGGGATATCTTTATATCCCGGTTGTTTATCTCTGATCAGTAACTTTAAATGAAGATACAATTGTAAATTTAAATACTCTACACCAGAATATTTATTCGTAAATCTTTAGGTTGCGAAACGAAAAACGCAACGAGGAATCATGGTCTTTTAGTATAGATGAATAGCTATCGTGTAACAAAATCTGCAGAATTTGCAGTTTTGGCGAAGTTGCTTAAAGGAATCCGGTCGCGGCACCTGAGAGAAGTAATCATGCAAAGTGTGAAGACTAATTTTCACTAATAGATTTTATTTGAAAATAGATGAATGATTAGTAATATGGATTTCGCTATTCTGTTTCTTGATCCTTTCTATTTATTTATTTATTCTTTTTTTTACCCTACGCAGTGTAGCCAGATTGGGGGCCTTTTTTATTCAATAGTCAACAATAAATTTCAGAAATGATATTTGTTATACAAAAGAGATGACTAACCTTCGAAATGATTAGGCAACCTTCTACATTAATATTTAGTGAGGGATGTTGAATAACAAAACTCCTCAATATGGCAACACTGCCCTCACACCTCCTCTTTTTTTTTTTAAAAAAAAAAAGGAAATCGGTGGAGTACAGCCGAGGGGTAAAAAAAAAAAATAAATAAAACAGCCGCTGTCATTTCGTTATTAACTGTCGCAGAAATATCTTCCAGATATCATACAACAAGAAATGAAATGTACTTTCAGAAAGTGACGTGAAATTTTGTATTAGGGGTCATCAACATACTGAAATGAGCACAAACTTTTATTCTTTTTAATATCAGCACCCAATTTTGACTTCATATTTGAATTTCTGAGAGTCTGGAGGTGCGTATATTTTTAATTTTCATAGAGTTATAACCAAAAATTAGTTAGGGATTTATCTGAAACTTTAGAAATATAACATTAACCCTTTGCGGCGCACGACAATTCGCAACATTTAAATTATACTGCCACCGGAATTCAGGAACTAAATTAAACTAAAAGAAATTTTAAAATTTAAGGTTAAAAAAACCGGCCTTTTCTGATATGTTATAAACGTAAATTTTTGCTAATAAATTTCCGGGATGAATTTTTGTAGCTGGATCTTAAATTTTGCGTCCTCGCAGCGAGGAGACCGCGCGTTAAGGGGTTAAGATCGTACGAGAATCAAAATTTCAACTTTATTTTTTCTTTATTTTACACCGAAAAGATTTTAAGAAAAAACAGAAGATAACCATACTTACAGACGTTGACTGTCTTAGATTGCGGTTTTTAGAAATTAATGTGAAATATGAATATATTGCATTTTAGATATATTTTAAATTACTGCATTTCAAATTGGTCTGACGATGCTCTTTGGAAAATGTGCGATATTTTTCATTTTAAAAATGTCTATCATGGCAACACTCATCACTAATAAAACTTCCATTTTCAACAATTTTCTTTCACTTTAATAAAAATTATTTATGTTTTAGTCGTAATATAATGTGTGAAGTGCAATAATATAGCTATTTATATACGTGTGTGTGTATGTGTATACACACTTATAAATGTGTAACAAAATTAATATTAATTAATGGTGTTGAATGATGATGAATAAAGACTTATAGAGTAAACAAAATAATTCAATAAAACGACAACGCGTAAACTACATTTTTTAATATAAATTATTGTAAGGTATCATAAAATACGCATTAAACATTTTTAATAATACTTATAAGTTTTTGGTTAGTTTAACTCTTTGAAGCTCTATACGATTTGTTTTATATTTTCTATGAAAATATAGATTTTAATTAAAAAATATTTATAAAAGTAATTTCTGAAACTTTAGTTTCCTTTAAAATAATACCCCCTCCCTTAAAAATAGATAAATAAATAAATAAATATAAATAAAATAACATAACATATGAACTAAATGATAATATGAACTATGAACCATATTAACACTTTACGTCGCAAAGTAAAAGTAAATATTCAAATTACACTGCCACTAGAATTTAAGAACAGAAATAAAATGAATGAAACAAATAACTTTCTATGATGTGTTTTGAGCTTAAACCCTGTGTTGTACTGCGTTTGTTTATGTTAAATTTGTCATTCTCTGTTAAAAAAAAAAAAAATAAATAAATAAATAAATAAAAAGACAATAAAAATTAAAAAATTTGCTCCTAGAAAATACAAAAATATTTTTACTATCCTTAAACTTTCTACTACATTTTGTAATGCTATCCTTAACCTTACTTATTTTATGTTTTTTTTTTTTTTTTTTTTTTGTACTTCCTATTTTATAAATTCCAGGTTTACGTATTTGGATTTTGGTGTTCCTTCTCTGTTTTTTCCGCCTCTCTTCGTTGCAGTAATTGTGATTTTTTAGGACTCGCGCTTCGTTAGTTCGCGGCAGAGGAAGATGTGTGGCTTTTGTCGCAGATGCTTCCATCCAACAGTATCCGAAGATCCGAAGATGATGTGTTAAAAAAAATAAAATTTTGCCGAACTAATTCCATAATGAGTTTCTGCGCTGTAGGTAATTGGCGATGATCTGGTGACCTGCCAACAAAATTTTCTTTCTCTAGGGAGGAGACGTATCCAATTGGGACTTAGTAACATTTGCTTAAGCAGCAATGACTTCTTGCGTGAAAGGGTTAACATTTTAACTATGACGGTAGTTAAGAAGAGATTTAACAAGTCTGCCTGGCATTCCAATGGTTGCCTATAGACAATTTGTTTCTTAAGTGACAAATTTTAAGACATCTTTTTTTCTATTTTAACCCTTTAACGTTCATTGGTTTCGCAGTGAAACCAAACATTTGACATCATTTAACATTTTTTATGTAGCAGTTTTTTAACATTTCCCCTTTTGTTTTAATGAGTTTTTAAATTTTTGTTCCTTTTCTTTTCGGTAGACTGCAGCACTATTCCAAAATTTAACAAATAATGCTTCAAAGGTAGCTAAATGAATAAGTCACTTAAAATTTCATAGCGGGCGCGAATGCGATTTGATGGTTTGATGATGCGCTCATGTCTAGTTTTTTTCATTTCATGACGAGCTGGACTATTATTTTCACCTGAAACAACTTTTACGAGTTTTGTAGTTGATAATATTTACGTACAAAGTGTTTTATTTATTAGATTAAATATTATTTGAATTTTTAATAAGGTTTATTTATAGATGTTTCAAACCAAAAATTTCTTGAAAAGGAACAATGTTAATTTTTTATTTCTTAAATATTCATGATCAGCTGTAGTTCGCCTTTCACGAAATGGCACTTCGTCCCTCCGCTTTTTAGAAGAGTTTACTTTAAGCAAGGGGTGCGCGATTTGAAAAGAATGAATGAGTGTGGAAAAAGGAAGGTTGCTATGAGAATAGCATCAAGCCAATAGTGTTTACTTATCGCCAGCTGAAATCCCGTTTTGCTTGTTAAAAAGAACCTGTGTTAACATTTAAAAATTAATGACATAATAAATAATAACAACAACAAACCTTCACTTACGCTTGCATTTTCGATAGGCATTAATACCTTATTTAGATAAAGGTGTTAGCATTGCATTTAACCCTTTCACTACCAATATAATCTGGCCCTTGGGACCAATAGTGGCAAATTGAGTGACTTTTTAATTCAATATCCACCACTAAATTTTAATTGTAAAGGTTGCTTAATCAATTCGAAGACAAGAAGTCTACGAAGTTCTTAGGCAACCATTAAAATTAAAATTTAGCGGGGAATAATGTATGAAAAAAATCCCTCAATCTAGCAACACTGCTTGGGACGTATATGTCCCAGTGGTAGTGAAAGGGTTAAACAAGAAAGAAAAATCGTGCTGCTAATATAGATTATAAATTACTGCCGGTCTACTCACTTTAATTTCTATTTCAGAGAAAGAGACTTCAATAGTCTTATTTTTAAAGATAAAGTACAAATTAGAATGAATTTCTGCAATCCCGTTGTTCTGTATAGTGTCTAAGAAAATATATGCATCATGTATAGCGCATTAAATATTAAAGCTATAGGTTAATAATAAAAATAATAAATTACAGCTGAAAATGTTTCGGACAATTTTCACTTTCATTGCATAATGTATCTGAATTTATTGACTCCCCACTAGCAGCTGGGAAGTTCAGTATTCAGAGTTGGAGGTACTGAAATCGAATCCATTTTCAACGGATATTCTCTTATAACATTAACAAATTTCGAGGTATTTAATTTACGCTAAAGTAGTTGTTAAAATGCACTTAAACGGTTTTTTTTTTTTTTTTTTCATTTGGTATAATTTAATGCCCTGCAGTAATGTATCAAATTTATGATTACCCAAGCATATTTAGGAAAGTTATCTTTAGGACTAATAGACAGACGACACCAAGTCATTAAAACTTCTTAATTTTGATTGAAAAGATTTAAAAAATGAAAATTGGAAAAAAAAAATAATAATACTTTTTTTAAATTAAGAAAAACATTTTTTAAAATATTAAATGAAGAAATGGGGAAATTTATTAAAATAATTTGCGCTGTACAGCACCAGTTTATGTCAGTGACCAACTAAACACCAACTTTGGTTAAATTTCGTTTAAAAAAAAAAAATCGATAACTTTGTTTTAAATTATCACATATTTATAGTTCAACCATTAGTTTTAAAGGTACTGACGAGACCTTTCGAAAGATACCCATCTTGAAAATTTACTCCCCTCGAGGGGGAACTTCACCCCCAGGGGGGATGGCGAGGCTCCTACACATACAAAAATTTTTTCCCAGTTGACTATCTCTATTATAAATAATTCTTGTAAATTTCATAATGATTACTAAAAACTAATTCTCTTTATGCACATTTATACAAAATTTTGTCCTATATCACCATGTTAAAAATTAAAAAAAGGATGGCAACGCAATCTGTAAGATAATTTTTACCAAAAGTTGATAGACACTAATTTATGTCAAGGTACAACTACATACCAACTTGTATGAAATTCTGTGCTGTAGTTCCTGAGATACAGTTGCCACAAAATTTTGTCACACGCACAGACAGACAGACATTTTCTAAAAATGATCAAATCGTGTTCCACAGCTCTCTAAACGTGTAATTCCATCAAAAACCCGAGGTCGAAGATTTTTACGAATCCAACACTTTCTTCTATTGAATATAGAAGAAAATAATAAATGAGATAATTTCTTATATTATTGTTATGATGGCTTTAAATTTCTATGTATTCGGTCGAAATATTAAAAAAAAGGGGGGGGGGAAATCAAATTTCCTAGAAATCTAATTACTGGAGTGTAATTCTTTATTCGATTTTTAAAATAATCAGTCATTTTCCTTCTTTTTTTTAAATAAAGATTTAAAAAAGAGAAAAATAAAACTAAAGAGATATTACTTTTTTAATATAACATTCTAGAAAGTCCAGAAGTTCTCTTAAATCGGAAATAAATAGATAAATAATAATAATAATAATAATAATAAATCGCCAAAATGTCGCAAAACTTGTAAAGATAGCACACGACCTCCTTTTTCCCCCTAAACCGATTTCAAGGTAATAGAATCGTCGCTGCCTACGTCACGCATGATTGACAGGTGCCTACTATTGAAAGTCGAACTATATGTGTCTAAAAGCCATTTTTAAAATTAGTTCAGTAATTTTTAAAATAAATTAAGTAGTGAAAGTTAAAGGGTTAAACAGCAAACTCGGCCTACTTCATTGATTTTCCATTGTACTGTTTTTTAAGGAGTTAAATATTTATCGCCAGTAATCGATGAGGTAAATGCCACATGCGAATATTTTTTCAACGTAAATTGAGAGGTTTAAAACGAATACACAAAGTCATTTTTTCTTTCATTCTTTCTTTTTTATATATATATTGTGTTGTTTTAGAAGTACGGTCTTGTTTTGTATAGAAAAAAGACTTCTCCTTTCGTATCCCTAATGTCTTAAAATCTAACTTTTATAGTGTGTGTGTTTGACGTTGTTGTCGTTTGACTCATAATTAAAAATTACAAATATTTCGTTTAATTTTTTCTCATTTTTTTAAAAAGATTTTCTGCATTATCTCAAGCAAAAGTTTCCCAGCAAAACTTCTACTGTGGGCATTTTCTAGCCTACAGCGCATACTATGCGCCTTCTGCGCATACTATGAGTTGCAGGTTGCAACATGTAACTGAAGCAGTGGGCCAATTATGGCTGCGAGCAGTGTAGAAAACCTACTGTAAAACGACTGGTAGCCCGGAAGTGGCGTAAATGCAGCTGGTCTTAGGCATGTTGCCAGTAAATGACCAACAACGTGTTCGCTGCATTCTGGCTGCAATTCATTGAGCCAGTGAGGGAACATCATTGGCAAATTGTATGCATAAACAGAAAAGAGAGCGCTGCGATTGAAACTTTTTTCGCTGATTTCAAATCCTCTCCTATTTCGCTATTTCGCGCGAAGCTTTTTGTTGTCTACAACTTTGTATGAGGATGTAATGGAATATCTGCATTACACGACTTGAGTTACACGAATTATATATGTTACCGTTCAAGCTATGTTACCGTTTGTGTATAAGAATATAATGGATTAATTGGATTTCATGAATTATATGATTAAGACAATGCAGACAATGCAGAAAAGAAAAGTAAATGTGACATTGAATGATGAATTTGTTTTAAACCCCTTATTTTATGTTGACAAAAATATGCACAAGTGGTATTTACTTCATCGAATACTGGTGATAAATTTAATAAAATTAAGCATAAGTTATACGTCTCATTAATATAATAAAACCAATGTAACATTTAAAATGAGATAAAAAAATACAAAACTTTAAAACTTTAAAAATACATTTTAATTAAAAACATTAAAACATAAGACAGACGTATCCGTTAGAACACTAGCCCTCCTCAGTGTCAAACATACAAGCACAAACAATATTTACCAAATGTTGTTTGTTCTTGCATGTTTGACACTGAAAAGGGCTAGTGTTCTAGCCGAAACGTCTGTATTATGTTTTAACATTTTTAATTAAAATGTATTTTTAAAGTTTTAAAGTTTTGTATTTTTCATCTCATTTTAATTGGCGATAAATTTTGAACCTTTTAAACGAGCACTGGAAGAAAAAATTAACTAAATAGGCGGGGTTTACTGTTTTAAATGGAAAAATATATTTAATGTAAAATTTGTCAAATTAAAAAAAAAAAACGAATGGGATTGGAATACAAGACAGACTTGTGAAATCGTTTCTTAACTACCGTCATAGTTAAAGTCATTTGATTAATATATTGCTTTATTTTTATTTTTTTATTTATTTTGCAGGTGGGAGGATTACTATTTTAAAGATACTCTAGTCTTTAAAATTTTATGAATGTATTTTAACTTTATATATTTTTAAAAATATGCTTTAACTTTTAAAAATATATTTTAACACTTTTTGCGAACGCTGGATTTTGTCTTTTAGGCAGTAAGATCCACCTACGGGCGTCATTCTCTCAAAATAAAACATTTCAGAATAACCTTTCTGTATTAACAATTATATTACAAATGGATATACATTATAATTATATTCTTTCTGATCAATATATTTCTATCCATACTATATTTTCTTGCAAAAATCAGAACACTGGGTACACATCTAAGAAATACGTAACACACAAATTACGAAAGAAACGCCCACTGACAGAGTTACAGATTTTCAAATGACGAGAATCTACGTCAGCAGTCGCAAAAGGGTTAATTTAGAAATTAGAATTTCATAGAAATTATAAAACGAATCTTACAGTTCCAAAGTGTTCAATTGATCCAAAACTGGTAAGTGCGATTAAAATTGTTTAATATATTCTTCATAAACCCTTACAATAATTTATTCAAAAAGATTTAGTGTATGCGTTGTATCTATAATTTTTCATTTCGTATATTATGTTACACCTACGAAAGAAAATATAAGCTTTATTGGTGATCGGAACAGTGATAATAGACACTTAATATTGCACTCATAAATATTGCACTTATTTCAAAGAGTACTGTCTGGACCAATCGCAGGTGTAATGTATTTAAATAGACTTAAGATTATCTAAAAAAGTACTGAAGTATATACAAATTTTAAAAAACTGAATTGCGGATAATTAACACGTTAATCGCCATGTCAGTCATATGTGCCTGACGCATTTTAAACACGCATTTTTAAGTAGGAAATAACCCTAAAAGGAATATGATATACGCCGAGTAATTATTAACACGTTAATCGCCATGTCAGTCATATGTGCCTGACGCATTTTTAACACGCATTTTTAACTAAATTGTCTAATAAAGTTACCATGGCCCATGTGAAAATTTTTCTGATATTATCGTGGCGATTAACGTGTTAAGAAACTAAACAAAAAAAAAATGTTTTTTTTTAATTTTTACTTTCTCTTACCCATAAGGTAGAGAAAGTATTGGTTTTGTGTCAAATTTTCAAACGCGAGATTTTGTTATATTTACACGTTTTGAGGTACCCTGAATACGAAAATCATGTTTTTAGCAAATGGTCTGTGTGTATGTCTATGTGTCTGTCTGTGTGTCTGTCTGTCTGTCTGTTATCAGCATATCTCAAAAACAAAATATGGCAGAAAGTTCAAACTTGGTATTCTAAATGTGTATCATATAGGGATGCTACAGTAAGCTTTTCATTAAGATCAAGCAAATGGTTCGTGTACAGGGACAATCAAGAGAATTCTAATACATTACGTCTAAGGGGGAAATTGCAGGAAAGTAGAGTTTAACGTCTATAGACTGAACTAATCCAAAAGAAACGAATATATATTTTTTGTAATAGAGATAGTTAACTTTGAAAAAATTTTTGTGTATGTAGGAGCCTCGCCTCCGCCCCTGGGGGGGAAGTCCCCCCTCGAGGGGAGTAAATTTTCATGATGGGTATCTTTCGAAAGAGCTCGCCAATACCTTTAAAACGAATGGTTGATCCATCGATCTGCGATAATTTAAAACAGAGTTATCGATTTTTTTTTTTTTTTACTTTTGACGAAAAAAAAAAACCTTAAAAAAAAAAAAAAAAAAAAAAAAAATCTTTTTTTTTCCTTCTTTTTAATGAAGAGAATAAAATGGACTTTTTTTTTTTTTTGGATATTTGGTGTTATACCACTTCTCTAATATGGAAATCGTCTGCATCATCATAAGAGATAATTTTTTTAAATAATAATTTTAATAAATTATTTTTTTAAAACAGAATTATTTTTTAATAACCGAATTAAATTCTATGTAAATGCAGGTGCATTAATGAAACGGGGGGTTGAGGGGGCAGTATCCCCCCTTCACACAGAACTCATTATCATATAAAACTCTTCAGAAGCCTAATATGAATTATTTAACACCAGTACTCGTTATCTTACCTTTTAATCTGCAACCTGTATTTATAGTGTTAAATTTCAGGGTAAGAGAAAGTCGTGTGAGTGACACACCAGATTATTATAATTCATTTTCCCCTGAAAGATTCCCGGTGAGAAACATTAAAATTTTGTCTGTTTCTTATAGGATCTTATTTTTTATTTTTTTCCTACATTTACTGATAACCCCCTAACACATTTTTCATTATAACTCTATAAATACTAAAGTTAAAGTATAAAAGCAGTATACTTTTTTGCACCGACAGACTCTCAGAAATTCGAATATGAAGTCAAAATTAGGCGTTGCTACTGATAAAAAAAATCAAAATTAGCGCTTATTTCAATATGTAGATAATCCCTAATTAAAAAATTGACGACATATTCAGAAACTGCATTTAATCTCCTGTTGAATTATGTCTATTAGATGTGCGTGCGTCAATTAATAACGAAATTACAGAGGGTGTTCCGTTTTTTTCCCCCCGACTGTGCATTCGAGAGTGAAAAAAGCGCAACATCTAGTGTTATTTCGTTTTTAATTGACACAGAAAAATCTAATAGGTATCATTCAACAGGAAATTAAGTGCACTTTCTAAAAAATGATGTGAAATTTTGTATTAGGCATCATCTTCATAATGGAATGAGCGACAACTTAGATTTTTTGAAAACTAACACCCTATTTTGACTTCATATTTGAATCTCTGAGAGCCTGGCAGTGCAAAAAGTTATAAAGTTTAAATACTTTACTTTTAGTATTCTTAGAGTTTTAATCAACAATGTGTTAGGTAGTTTTCTGTAATTCTAGGAAAGTAAAAATATAATCGTACAAGAATCAGAAAAAAATTTTAATGAAATACTAATTTAAACTATTATTTAAATTTATTATATGCTTTAATATGTCATTTTTGTTTACATATCAGCATTTCCGGTAGAGGTAGTAAACAAAGAACTATTAAATCATTCGCAATTAAATTTTTCAAAAGGAATAATTAGGAATTACAAACTATTTTCAGGGGGGAAAAAAATGTTGTGATATAACTAGAAAAATCGCATTAACCAATGCTGTGTTACGTTAAGCTCTGGGTTCGTGATCTAGTGTCTTCCGAAAAATTATAATTTTAAATAAGAATATATTTCGTTGGCATTTGTATTATAAATCTTAATAAATTAGTAAAGAGTAAATTAAAATGTATATAAAAAATGTAAACTGTGTTTAAGGTACCTGCCTACCTTTAACATAGCTGCCAATATTTTAATTTATTCCAGAGTACTTTTAACCCCGCCTTTATTTCGCACCACTATTTGAAATATTTTCATTGAAATATTTTCTTCAATATATAACTTCGATAAAATAAGAAATAATTACTTTAAAAAAATAAGTGGTTCGAAATAAAAGCGGTGCTAAAAATACTCCGGAATAAATTAAAATATTGGCAGCTATGCCTTTAATATGCAATTTTCGGTCAAAACTCCGATTTTCTATTTTTGGGTTAGTATTAAACCCTGACATTTTCCTCTTTCTAAATCAGTTTGAATTTTGTTTCTATCTTGCTTAGAACCTGAGTTACAGACATTTTAACATTAGTCACACGCCAGTTTTTGAAACCGGAAATGACCCGAAAATCTTTGTTTGCATAAATGTTTCACTCAATATGCGCATCAAAATTTTTTACTGAATATAAAATGAATTTTAAAAAAAATAAATAAAAAACTTTGAAATAAATCAGGATCTTACTAAAGTTACTATTTATTTAATAGGTAAAATCTGGTTTTTAAATATGTTTTATGCTTTTTCTCAAAACGAGATTTTTTACATTTTGATTTATCCCAAAACATCATAACTTCAAAAGTTATAATTGAAACGTTATGAAACTTTGACAAAATACTCTAGAGAAGTTGATTTAGGGATTGAAGTACGATAATGAATCTAGCTTTTTTTTTTTTTTTTTTTTTTTTTTTTTTTGTCGATAGAAGTTATGAACTGTCATGTAAATTCATGATTTTTTCAGCATACACAAATGTTATCGTCTCTAAAATACTAAACAACATGGTTATAGTTTTGAGAGTAGTTCGCTTCCTTAACGACCTTTCAATAATCTAAATAAAATTTACAGAATAAAAATATCTTTATTTAAATTTGACTTAAGATGTTTTGTATAAAAGCCTTTTTTTTTTTTGGCAAATTTTATGCATCTTTTGAACCTAAATTTCAAAATATTTTAAAATTTGCATTTTTTTTTTTTAGGTTATTCACTTTATTTACTGTATTCTATCATATAATGCACATAAATAGGCAATTTTTCAATTATTGAAAAAACCTCCGACAGTAGGCGGGCACCTTAAGGAGAAAATTTGTTATTATTATAGTCGGACTAAATTTTGTGTTTGCTGTGTACCCAAAATTTACTGAAACATTCAGATTTTTAATTATTTTAAATATCGTGTGTTATAAATTTTCATTTTTTTTTAATTAATCCTTAAATGCACATGTCGTACCACCCAACCCTTTTCCAGGATTTTTCTCCCCCTATTTGCAAATAACGCAATTCATTTTTTAATTTGTAGACATTTTTTTACACGTCAAATATTGCTTACTTTAATCCCGTTTAAATAATTTATATTATATAAAAAATTGTCGAAGTGATTAACGCTAAATGTGTACATATTCACCGCTGATATTTAAGCATTTTTTGTTTCATTATTGTTCTTTTTGCTCTAATTATTTAGAATAATGCGTAAAAGGTTATATATATATATGTATACTATAAAGGGAGATAGATATCTTTATATCCCGGTTGCTTATCTGTGATCAATAACTTTAAATAAAGATATAAGTGGAAATTTAAATACTCTACACCAGAATATTTATTCGTAAATCTTTAGGTTGTGAAACGAAAAACGCAATGAGGATTCATCGTCTTTGTAGTATATTTGATGTAGTTATCGCGCAAAGCGAGTACAATATTAAGCGGCACAGCATAATACAAAATAATGTCCGCTTACTGCAGCGCCAATTGCTATTAGCGGTCGGGCGGCAAATAAAAACAATCGTTGGAAAGGATTGCGATTCAGCCAAAACGTGTACCACATTTGGCAAGTTAGCTTTTTCTTAAATCGCCAAGATTTATTCGCCAATTTTGTTTGTTGTTTTTCTCGGACCTCGGTTTCTTGTTGCTTGTTGTGTGAGACGGAAGAAGAGTCTGTTCAAGCGTACAAATTTGATGTATACGCCGTAGAAAAAATTATGGAATAAAGTTGAACTTTTACAACAAAGTTTAATTTTAGGAAAACGTAAACAAATGATAAATAGCTTGCTTTGATAGATTGTTTAGTATGATGGTTTTTAAATGCAAAATTATGAATTAACACCATTTAAAAACATATTAAAATATTTGAGATACTACATGAAAACTTTTTGTAGATTTAATAAGAATGAATCAGTTTTAGATGAGGTTCCGTTTTCAAATGGAATATTTTTAAAAATAACACATACTTAGTGTTTAGCTAATTTTAAAAAGCATTAAAAGTAGTTGATTTATCTGTAAAAGTGTTATAAGGTAAAGACACCAGTGCTTGTCACCCTTAAAATCTGCACCAGTGTTTGTCACCCTCACAAAATACATTTACATATATTACTCATTTTAATAGTTAAATATTAGCTTATACACATATATTCCATTTACCAGTATTAACATTTTGAATATATATTGTGTAATAAGTGAATTCATCTTTTATACTTCCTTAAAAAATAGTGTAATGAAACTGGTATACATTTTACTATATCCTGATAATATACTAATGGCATCATGCATATATGTTGATAAACCATAAACATTGCTGGAAATTGTATGTTATAGTTCTTTCCCAGAATTGTACATAATAATTCAAATGCATTAACGATTCATCACATACACATACAAACTTGAGAAAAAAATACTTTAAATCATATTATAATTTTTACTTATGTTTATTTACTGATTCAAATTTCTTTTAAACATCTTGTAACTAGTGCAGAAAGTCAAGTGGCTTTACTCATAAGCATAACTTATCCAAATATGTGGTGGTGTGGTCAGGGGAGGGAAATCAGAAAAACAACCAACGTGCTTAAGGAAAATGATTTACTAATATTTTCGAATGATGAATTACTTACAACCTTTTCTTAAAAAAATAATTGTGTAGGGTTCTTGCCTTTAGTATTTTTCTAATATTTACCTTTCATATTTCATACTTAACAATTAAAATGTTCATTTATTACCAAAATAACATTTCATTCAAGCCCCAATTATATAGACATTTAGTATAAGTGCTGAAAACAGTTTTGGGAGGAGGAAGAAATTTATAGTGGGATCCTTTTTATAAAGTGAAATTTTGTGAAAGTGCCCTTCTTAAGAATTTCACTTTTATAAAGACATAACTAAATAGCCTTAATAAAATAACCCCTGACATAACATAAATAAATTCTGTGTTTAATGTATAAATTGAACTTTTCAAGTATATGTTATCATAAACCAACAATTTCATGCATACTTATAATTTTATGATAAGTACATATGCAATTCATGGCGATTCATAATTACCTCCAGAATTGAAAAAAGTTATTCTATGTTATGAAATGAATAGTAATTGAATATCTGTAAAAAATGCAAAAATTTTAAAATAATTTTCTAATAATATTTCCAAATACCAGAAGCAGGCCTCAACAAATTTAAAAGTATTTGGCCACCACCTAAACTTTCTAGTAAAAAAAATTAAAAAGTTTGTTGTGACCATAAGTTTAAGAAAAAGTAATTTAGGATTTTGCCAATTTTAGACGCATTGAAACAGAAATTGGTAATTTTCCATGATGGATTAACTATTTTTAGTCTAAAATTTATCGAAGTTATTCCTTAATACATGCACATTAGGTTCTATGCTATAGCTTTTTCATAAAAGCTGTGCCACCTTTCAGGCGATAGGGATATACTGACAAATTTAAGCATGACTTAGAAAAAATATAGTGTAATTAGTAACATTAGATTTTGAGATACAGCTTTTTCAGAAATAAGGAAAATTGTAGTATAACAGCAATACCTCTTGGCAAATATACACACAAATTTTAACAAGAGTAAGGGGGGGGGAATGATGTAGTTGTGTACATTAAAATTTGAGATAAAGCTTTTCAGAAACAAAGAAAGTTATAACTTAGCAGCAGCACCTATTGACCAATATTCACATAAATTTAAACAAGAGTACTGAAAAAATGGTGTAGTTCTGCACATTAGATTTTGAGATAAAGCTTTTTCAGAAACAAGGAAATTTACAGCATGGCAACACCACTTTTCAGACAACATCCACATATTAAACACTGAGTAACAAAAATAAAGCAACATATACATTTTATTAATACTGTAATGTTTAACAGAAGTTGAGATATAGGCTCTACCTAAATATTGGAGGATAGTATGTATATTGTATATGCAGAATATTATCACCATGGTATTATTAGGTTTTAGGATGTAAGAAAACAATTGTGGATACTTTCAAAAGTGTAAATTAAACAAATGTTCACTCACTAAAAATACAAATTAAAAATGGTATAGTTAAGTACATTAGATTTTGAGATACAGCTTTATTTATAAATAAGGAAAATTACAACATAACAGCTCCACCTTTCATACAGCATCCACACAAATTTTAAACATTAAGTAACAAAAACAGAGCAATTGATACATTTTGTTAATACTGTAATGTTCAACAGGAGATGAGATACAGCCTTCACTTAAATGGTCAAATATGCAGAATAGTAGCACCATAGTATTATTAGGTTTTATAGTGTAAGGAATGAATTGCAGATATTCTCGTATATGTAAAGTTATTTGGAGGAAGAGCAAGGAGGGGCAAAATTTTAAAAACAGAGGTAAAGCCTTGAAAATCGGTATTACAAAAAAAAAAAAAAAAAAAAAAAACTGGATGCATTTACCTTATTATGCCAGAACTATGAAATATGGAAAATGATTATAAATATACATTCTTTAATAAAAGAATTAAAAAAAAAAAAAAAAATCTCTATCTCTATTACCATAAAACACACACGAATGGCCATTGCAAAAATTAAATTCTGATATGCAAAAAAGTGTCAATACGTGTCAATGAAAATGCATCAAGAATCTTCACTTTTCATTTTTAAATGAAACTGTCCAAGCTTATCAGCAATGGGAGCCCTATATTGAAGCTGGCAAACTAGTACACTCACACACATGTGAAATATGCAAATGAATCAAGTACAGCACACCTCTAACTTAATTGCAGACAAAAATGCAAATTTAAAAGTAAACAAGAATTTAGAAGCAATATAAGCTTTATCAGATTTATTATAAGCTTTATTCAATGATTATATATATAAAATTATGTAAACATAGTACTCAGTGGTGGTGATTGTGTCATATTCATTATATGAATGCAATATTTTTCAAATAAATTATTTATCATCTTTTGAAAATAAAAAATGAAATCCATGAAATAAAATAAATTCTACCTTGTAATGGAATTGTATTAAAACTTACATGCTTAGATTCTTGTAAACTATTTTTTAAAAGTAAGTATCCCTAAATTACTTATTTACAACAAAATTACTTCAATATTATATTATGAAAATGGTAATACTTACCTTTATTTAATTTGGCTCAAAACTAAAGGATGTGCAAATATTTTAAAATACTCGTCTGATTCCTTCTACAGAATGAGCATGTTAATAATGAAAAACAAAATTTTAAAGCAAAATTGTACTTACAGAATTTACATGTCAAATTCTATACATCTTTCAATTCTCCATCAATGTTTTCTTCCCTTTAGATGAATGAGCAATGTTATCCGAAAGAGAACTTAATATGTTACGCTAATATATTAAAACTGGCATAACACACCAATTCTCATTCAGACGTTACTAAAACTTCAGGGTCAGAATCAGCGTTTTCTTCACATCAGATTAGATCCTGGCTAAACTCACGTGTTCACTTAGAATGCTTACTGATTTGCCTTTGAAGAATCAGCATATTATTAATAGCAAAAAATTAAAATAATACTTACCAAAAATAAGCTCAATTCTTTTTATATCTCATTATATAATGAAAGATTTTAGGTATATAAGAAATTCTTTTTTTATTATTATTATTAGAGTTGATTCTCTGAATGCAAATGTAAGCAGCATTTGAAATATTTCATATATCAATTAAATATAGACAAGTCATTAAAGACAGGGAGAGAAAAACAGACATATTAAAACTTTCATACAATGTACATCTTTAGCAGAAAATAATATAGAAATAAGTTTTAATACTATTACACTTATTTTATATATTCTGAGATCTGAATACAAAATAATATAGTGTTAATTATATATGTAAACTTTTCGTCGGTTATGCAAATATAGAAATACTAATATGAGATTATACACTGCATATAAGCACAGATTAAATAAATATTTTTAGTTATTTGTACATAATATGGAAACAGAAGATACATCAACAACTAAACGAATAAATAAATAGCTTCATTACCTGCTATTTATGTTGATGATTGAACCATTAGTATAATAGAAAATTACTACTAATTCAAAATTCGTTCTACATTTTTTTTTTTTTTTAACAGATTTTTAAGGAAAACGATAAATCTGTTGATTTTTTGAATAAATTGTAAATATACGTACATACTGCATTAAAAATATATATATACATTCATACTTAACAAAAATAAATTAATTACTGCAGTTTTAATAGGAAATCCTTAAAATTTTGATTCTACGTCGTGAAAAGCCAACATTCAAAATACAAGAAACTTTAGAAAATAAAAAAATGAGCAAACGCATGTAATGTAGGTAGGTCTAGGTAGGTAGCAAAGCGAGCAGAAAATAGAATAGAAAAGGTAATCACAGAATACTTGAAGTTATACCGTTTAAAAGATGGTGATATTCGACAGTAGATAAAACAGAAAATTATACAAAGAAAGGTGTATTCATTTATTATAATAGTTAGTAAAATAATAGATAATTTAGTTACTAATTGAGTTGCAGAATTAAAATTAACTTACCTCTCTTGATTGCCAGGAAATCGGTACATTCTACATCCATCAATGTCTGTATTTTGTATCGCTCCATAATAGATTACACACACAAAAAAAAGGGAAAATATTTATAAAAATTGAAATAACTTAAACAAAATTTGCAAAAGAAAAACACAGCTCATATAGAATTTGCTTCGGATGGAACGTAGAACGGTAGAACTGAAGAACAGAACGAATCAAAACAATGTAAATGTAAACGTAAACTTGTATATTAACCGAATACGCCAAGATTTTTCCGGTAACCATAAAGTGCGACATCGTTTGTTTACATTTGCCGCCCGTAATGGCCGACATTGGGAGGACATCTGTCGCCGTAGGAGTTGAGCTGCTTACTATTGTACGTGCTTTGTTATCGCGTAACAAAATCTGTAAAATTTGCAGTTTTGGTGATAATGCTTAAAGAAGTACGGTCGCGTCACTAGATGTGGTGAACATGCAAAAAGTAAAAACTAATATTCACTAACAGATTTTACTTGAAAATAGCTGAATGATTAGTAATATGGATTTCGCTATTCTATTTTTTGATCCATTTTATTTATTTGTTTATTCTTTTTTTAACCCTACGCAGTATGGCCAGGTTGGGGGCTTTTTTTATTCAATAGTCAACAAAAATTTGAGAAATTATATTTGTTATACAAAAGAGATGCAGGGCCTGATTAAGGGGGAAGCTCGCTCTTCACACATTATTTATACTTACACCGTTATTTTTTAACAAATACTTTCCTACTATAATAAACAGAAAATTTTCATTAAAAATTATTTTAAACTAATTCTGGTGTTTAATAATGGTGAGTAAATTGGATTGTTTTACACCGTTCATTTTTTATAAAAAATATTTCCTCGTCAAAGCGTGGAATTTCTATGACATGAAGTAAAAAATAATTGTAAAAATATTCCGGTATGAGCGAGCTTCCCCCTTAATCAGGCCCTGAAGTGATGACTAATCTTCGAAGTGATTAGGCAACCTTCTACATTAATATTTAGTGAGGGATGTTGAATAACAAAAGTCCTCAATATGGCAACACTGCCCTCACACTTCTTCTT
The DNA here is from genome assembly GCA_963930645.1 of Salticus scenicus. Taxonomy (NCBI): domain Eukaryota; kingdom Metazoa; phylum Arthropoda; class Arachnida; order Araneae; family Salticidae; genus Salticus; species Salticus scenicus. The sequence continues at coordinate 125,733,691 of OZ005659.1, read as the reverse complement.
ATTTTTAAAGGAAATCGATGGAGTACAGCCGAGGGGAAACAAAAAACAAAAAAAAAAACAGCCGCTGTCATTTCATTATTAACTGACGCAGGAATAGCTTCCAGATATCATTCAACAAGAAATAAAGTGTACTTTCAGAAAGTAATGCGAAATTTTGTATTAGGGGTCATCAACATACTGAAATGAGCGCAAACTTTGATTCTTTTCAATAGCAGCACCCAATTTTGACTTCATATTTGAATTTCTGAGAGTCTGGCGGTGCGTATACTTTTAGTTTTATAGAATTATAACCAAAAATTAGTAAGGGGTTTATCTGTAACTTTAGAAATATAAAATTAAGGTCGTACGATAATTTCTTCTGTATTTTTTCTTTATTTTGCACCGAAAAGATTTTAAGAAAAAACAGAAGATAATCATACTTACAGTCATTGACTGTCTTAAACTTCGGTTTTTGAGATATGCATTTAAGTTACACATTAGAAAATAATGTGAAATATGAATATATTACATGTTAGATTTTTGAAATATTAATGCATTCCAAATATGTCAGACAATGCTTTTTGGAAAATATGCGATATTTTTCATTTTAAAAATGTCTATCATGGCAAAACTCATAACTAATAAAACTTCCATTTTCAACAATTTTCTTTCACTTTAATAAATATTATTTATGTTTTAGTCGTAATATAATGTGTGAAGAGCAATAATATAGCTATATATATATATATATATATATATACTAGTAGGCAACGCCCGCTTCGCTGGTCCCTATTTTTAAATGAATCACTATAATGAATTCTCAAAATTGCATTAATTTTTGTCACGTGAAAAAAAAGATAAACAAAATCTGAGTAGGAAAAATGACGCACCGGGTTCTCACTGCCTTCGGAAAAAATTCCCAAAATGCTTTAACCCTTATTTCTATTATTTTCCCACTTCGCCCCCTCCCTCCTGTCTATCCTAATAATTTTACAAATTTGAAAATATCCGCAATCGATTTGTAAGTATCATAAACCTCTATGCACCAGTTTTGAACGATATATCTCTATTTTTATTTTTTTGCCGCTCTACTCCCCCCCCCCCCTTCCCGCCCTCCCAATAATTTTAAAAATTCGGAAATATCCGCAATCGATTTGTAGGTATTGGAAACCTCTATGTACCAATTTTGAATGATCTAACTCTATTTTCTTTTTTTATTCCCCTCTGCCCCCCCTTCCCGGCCCTCCTGATAACTTTACACTTTCGAAAATATTCCCATTCGACTTGCAGGCCTCTAAAACCTATCTGTACCAATTTTGAACGGCCTAACTGTATTTCTATTTGTTTTTGACCATAGCGCCCCCCCCTTCCCGCTCCACCTAATAATTTTAAAAATTCGAAAATATCCGCAATGCAGGCATCTAAAACCTATCTGTACCAATTTTGAACGGCCTAACTGTATTTCTATTTGTTTTTGCCCCATAGCCCCCCCTTGCCGCCCCCCTCTTCCCGCCCCTCCTAATAATTTTACAAATTCGAAAATATCCGAAATCGATTTGTAGGTATCGAAAACCTCTATATACCAATTTTGAACGATCTAACTCTATTTTTATTTCTTGCCCCCCCCTCTCCCCTCCCCCCCTTCCTGCCCCTCCTAATAATTTTACACAATCGAAAATATCCTCATTCGACTTACAGGCCTCTAAAACCTATCTGTATCAATTTTGAACGCCCTAACTGTATTTCTATTTGGTTTTGCACCATAGTCCCCCGTCCCCCCCCCCTGCTGCCCCACCTGGGGGCTGAATTTCTAAAATTCCAGAAATCGGTTTTTAGATATTTGCATTAGCTATATTTTAGAGCAAAAATTTCACGCATATCTATTTTTTTCTTTGAGATATATAGGATTATGCGAAATCACGTTTTACGCATGTGAAATCACGCTTTGCCCCCCCCCCCGCCCCCTTGGGGACCGAATTTTGAAAATTCCAGAAATTGGTTTTTTGACATTTGTATTAGCTATATTTTAAAGCAAAAATTTTACGGATATCTGTTTTTTTTGTTTGAGATATGAAGGATTTTGTGAAATCACGTTTTGCCCCCCCCCCTTGAGGGGCGAATTTTGTAAAATCGCTTCTTAGTGGATGCCTACGTCATAGAAAGAACATTGTCACAAAATTTCATGCTTCTAGGTCCAGGGGTTTGGTCTGGGCGTTGATAGATCACCCCCTCACTCACTCAGGAAGTGTTCTTTTATATATATAGATGTGTGTGTGTGTGTGTGTGTGTATACACACTTATAAATGTTTAACAAAATTAATATTAATTAATAGTGTTGAATGATGATGAATAAAAACTTATAGCGTAAACAAAATAATTCAATAAAACGACAACGCGTAAACTACGTTTATTTAATATAAATTATTGTAAGGGGTCATAAAATAGACATTAAACCTTTTTAATAATACTTATCAGTTTTTGGTTAGTTTAACTCTTTGAAGCTCTACACGATTTGATTTATATTTTCTATGAAAATATAGATTTTAATTAAAATATATTTATAAAAGTAGTTTCTAAAACTTTAGTTTCCTTTAAAATAATACCCCCTCCTTTGAAAATAGATAAATAGATAAATAAATATAAATAAAATAACATAACATATGAACTAAATGATAATATGAACTATGAACCATATTAACACTTTACGTCGCAAAGTAAAAGTAATTATTCAAATGACACTGCCACTAAAATTTAAGAACAGAAATAAAATGAATGAAACAAATAACTTTCTATGATGTGTTTTGAGGTTATACCCTGTGTTGTACTGTGTTTGTTTATGTTAAATTTGTCATTCTCTATTAAAAAATAAAATAAAATAAAATAAAATAAAATAAAATAAAATAAAATAAATAAAAAGACAATAAAAATTAAAAAATTTGCTCCTAGAAAATACAAAAATATTTTTACTATCCTTAAACTTTCTATTATATTTTGTAATGCTATTCTTAACCTTACTTATTTTATGTTTTTTTCTTTTCCTTTTTTTTTTTTTTTTTTTTTTTGTGCTTCCTATTTTATGAATTCCAGATTTACGTATTTAGGTTTTGGTGTTCATTCGCTGTTTTTTCCGTCTCTCTTCGTTGCAGTGATTGGAATTTTTTAGGACTCGCGCCTCATTAGTCCCATCCTTAGGTAGAGGAAGATGTGTGGCTTTTGTCACAGATGCTTCCATTCAACACTATCCGAAGATCCGAGGATGATGTATTAAAAAAAATAAAATTTTGCTGAACTAATTCCAGGATGAGTTTCTGCGCTGTAGGTAATTGGCGGTGATCTGGTGACTTGCCAACAAAATTTTCTTTCTCTAGGGAGGAGACGTTTCCAATTGGGACTTTGTAATATTTGTGGCTCTTTTTAAATTTATTTTTTAGTTTCTGGCGATCCTTTCCAATCTACTATGTTTTGATGCCTTTAAATGAATTTAAAATTAAATAAACTGCTTTGTGAATTTCGGTTAATTGTTCGAAATTATAATCAGGGCTCAAAGTTTTCCTATATTTCCTATATATTTTTAAAAAATCATAAAAAACTTCCTATATATTATAATTCTTTACATTTTTTCATCTATTTCAGAAAAAATTTTCCTATATTCTAGTACTTCAGTTAAAGTTTTTCTTACTTGTTTTCTGCTTTCCCTGCTAAGCATTCTATTTAAATTCTTGTATCTTTCCAAAATACCATTCACTCTGCTAATGCGATTGGAAATCATATGTTGCATATTTTGTCATATGTTAATAATATTGCACACGTTATAAGGAAATAACAAGATATTGAAACCTTTATTTCATAAATTAATTTTATTTCCAATGTTTAATTGAAAAAAAAAAAACTTTTAAAACAGTTAGATTTTTTTTTTTTTTTTTTTTTTTTAATTTTCAAGATTTCTCAAAGTTTTTGCGGTGTTTAAGTTATTTGTTCATAATACTCAAATATCAGGGTTATTGATTTTCTTTTTTTTTTATAATTTAAATCTGTTATTTGTGGTATAATAGGTGTTGTGTATATAATAAATGTATAATATCCACCTCAATCATTTAATATTCCCATAAAAACAATATGTGTAGGCATTCAATATAGTACTTTCATAATAAGAACTGACTGAACTTCTCAAACAATTCCAGTATGATCCAGTGAACTGAAGACTTCATTTTCATAGCTATAACAATTTATCGATTAAAAATAAAAACTTAACTGTGGTATGGAAGGCATAATAAAACTTTTTTAAAGGATAATTTAACATAAAATCTGACAAAAAATAAAGGGATTTTCACCCGGATGTCATCGAATGAATAAAATAAAAAGGTAATTTAAAATAAAACTAATGTCTCCTAATATAAACATTGTTACTTAATGCTTAGCAAATATCATTTGAAAAAGAAAATATATATATATATATATATACAATCAAAAGAATTGATAATTCCATTACTATTTTAATATTTTCCCCTTATTCTTTAAATTTTTTTTTTTAAGAGGGTGGGGGGAGCACAATTTATTAAGTAGGCACTGATAGCAGCCTTGATTTTTTTTAAACATGTTAAAAAACTGATGTTAAATAATATAAATTGGTATGAAAGTGAAAGGTAGACTAACAAAAGATCATAAATTTGGAAATATGTTCTTTTCTAAATAATGTGAGAAGTAAACAATAATAGATCTGTTCATTTATTTTATCTGTTAAATTAGATGAGATTAAATTAGGGTGTTTTATTTACAAGTCATTTAGCCATTCCAAGATTATAAAGTAATGTTAGAGATAATTCGTTTTTACTGAATCTCTCAACCTTTTCTTGAAATTATGTTCCTATATTTGTATGAGAAAATTCCTATATATTCGTATTTGAATGCTTTGACCCCTGCATAATTAATTTTCTACTTGCTTTTTCACAAATTATTTTATAAATTTATAAATGGGGTATCATTTTATAAAAATCTGAATTAAACCCTGGTGTATACTATAATCAGAATTTGAAAGCTTGCCCAATTCTTAGCAATTACTTTTGCAACTTATAGCATATTCTTTCAATATCTTTATTCAAGTGTTTAATTCATCTGAAAAAAAATATTAAAACAATTTAAAAAAACACTATTTGACAAATGCTATTTCAAAATATCTTTCTTGTAGTGGGGTAATTTTAATATCACACGACAAGAAGCGATAAACATTCCAAATATAGATTGTGTCATTGCATAGGATTGTAATTTGTTAGGGCCCACAAATTATAATTAATTTTAATGAACTATAACAAATTATAATTAATTTTCATTTTTAGAAAATTAAGTTCCAAGATAATGTAAGAATAAAAACTTGTTGTGTAATTTAGTGAATGTTTTTCATAATTAGCAACAACTTTTTAAATTCTCAAGAAATAGCATACAAGATACATAGGTGCCAAGTCTTCGTTATTTTCAACGAAGACTTCACCCCGTAAAGTTTTTATAAATGTTTCTCTTTTATTTAATTTTATGTATACGTCGAAAATATATGTGACAGATTCCTTTTTAAAAATATCGGTGTATAAATCTGATTTAAAGATTAGTAATGTTGACACCTATGAAGATACAATATGATATCTACAGGTTGCTCTGTAGGTGCCACTTGTTTGTCTGTTGCAAGTTTGCAGTTCGAGTAATCTCTATGGGGTATAGAAGTTGATATTCAAGGCTCACTACTAATAGTAATAACCTGAGCAATCCAAGTTCCCTAAATTGTTCATTTGGTGTAATTTCTTTCTAATGTTTTCATATCAAACCATATTGAATATTCTTGCATGTTTGATTTGTAGTATTATGCATAGTTCATTTTAATTGTAAGTATTATATATTTGTTGTTATTGTTTAGATACAGAAAAAGAGCTGGAGAAATTTTTAATGTAAAGTACTGAAGAAAAGAGAAGAACAAAAATTAGAAGGATGATTTACAAAAGAAAGAAAGGTATGTGTATTTATAAAAATAAATTAGAAAAATAAATTTTTCACAATTTCACTGCTGACAAAATTTATGTAATTTTAAAGTTTGAAATTTTACTTTCACTCCCTGTGGCAGAATTTTTTCCTGCTTTCTGCGACAAACCTTGCTAGAGTTAATTTCTTTCTGTAAGACGATATTATTCAATTATAAGTAGTGTGCATTATTACTAACCAGGGCCTGTTTACCGAATAGTCCCGTTAAGCCCGTGCTTACTCAAGAATTTACAAAGCCCCCCCCCCTCCAAATTCACTTTTTAAATAATTTTTTTAATAATTTTTTGTCCCAAAACTTTTTTTTTTTACGAAACTTTTGTCTAAACTACGCAACTCACTTTTTCGGCAGCTCTAGTGTGACGTTAATCTAATCAACCAACTTCAAACATCATAGTGACGTCAGGAGTGAAAGAGGTAGGGAAAACACTATCTATCAGTAAGGAGGTACTTGCATTTCCTTTCTTTATGAGTGTATTTCTTTCAGGTTCCTGGTAAGATTAACTGAAACTGTATCCGTGATTCGCAGCAGTTGTTATAGTATTTAACGTTTGATATTGTCTAAAATTATCCGCAGCACCCACTACCATTCGGTTTTATCAGGATGTTTTATATTTCTTTTTCACTAAATATCTACTATATTAGGTATTGTGTAATTACATGAGATTTGTGTGTATTTGAATGCCATTTTCTTTTTGCACCATGTCAAATTAACTTAGAATTAGCATTATATGTTAAATAGTTAATGTTTTGACATCATTTGCATAAAAATTAGACTATATTAACTTATAAGTTTCTTTAAAAATTTGTATGGCGAATAGTCACATTTTTTAAGCTTGCATAAAAATTTGTAGATATAATAAAGAACAAACGATTTGTATAGGGTTTAGGGGGGGGCGCTGTTGTGTGTATGTGTGTGGGGGGGCTAAATGACACCGAGCTTACCTAGCTTTTTGAGAATTAAATGGGCGAGGGCAATAACTCAACCTTTTTTGTTTCTAATCATGTTTATATTAATATCAAATCTGTATGAACTTTTCTTTAAATACTGTATAACCTCATAGTAATTTTTAGTAAGAATGTTTTTTTTTTTTTTTTTTTTTTTTTTTGGACAAGAAATAAAAGGGTAATACTTTTTACGAACCAATAGTTAAGAAAATTAAAATTAACCGAATAAATAAAATGATTCATATGAAGACAGGAATTAAACATTAGTACAAGAAAATGTCTGTCACCTGCAGCTAAGATTTCTGAAGAAATGGTGAAGAGATATTTTCTCTATTTTATTTTGCTATAATTTGTAATCTTTTAAATAGATAACAATAATATGAAAAAGTAAACTTATCAATGAATCCACAAAGTAATACCCAAATGGGTTTTTAGTATATATTGTTAGACTATAGATACATATAAAAGAGTACTTCCACTCACTGACTCATCAACACACAGCAAAATCTACTGGAGCCACTGACTCGAAACTGGGTCAGATTATAGAACATACAGTGTAAGCACCCCCTAAGAAGCAATTTTGCAAAATTCCCCCCCCCCTCCAAGAGGGAGAAGGGGGAAAAATGTGATTTTACAAAAACCTTCATATCTCAAAGAAAAAAACAGATGTCCATAAAAAGATTGCTTTAAAATATAGCTAACACAAATAATTAAAAACCAATTTCTTGAATTTTAGAAATTCGGTCCCCAAGGGGGGAAAATATCTCAAGCAAAGAAAAAGATACATGAAATTTTTGCTGTAATATATCCTAGCTAATACAAATACCTAAAAACGAATTTCTGGAATTTTAAAAATTTAGCCCCCAAGAGGGAGGAGAGGGAGCAAAACGTGATTTGAAATAATCCTTTATATCGCAAACAGAAAAAAAAGATATATGTGAGATTTTTGCCCTAAAATATAGCTCCGACCAATACATAAAGACTAATATTTTAATTTTAGAAATTTGTCCCAGGTGGGGCGAGAAAGGGGCTATGGGGCAAAAATTATCAATAGACCGTTCAAAATTGGTACAGATAGGTTTTAGAGGCCTGCAAGTCGAATGAGGATATTTTTTAAAGTGTAAAGTTATTAGGAGGGTCAGAAGGAGGGGGGGCAGAGGGGCAAAAAAAAAAAAAAAGAGTTAGACCGTTCAAAATTGGTACATAGAGGTTTTTGATACCTACAAATAGATTGCGGATATTTTCGAATTTCTAAAGTTATTAAGAATGGTGAGAAGGGAAGGGGTGGTTGGAGGGACAAAAAATAAAAATGGGTTGTTCAAAACTGAGACATAAAGGTTTTTGGTACTTAAAATCGATTGCGGATATTTTCGAATATGTAAAGTTATTAGGACGGGGGTGAAGGGGCAAAAAAAATAAAAATAGAGTTAAGTTGCTCAAAATTGGTACATGGAGATTTTTGATACTTACAGACTGATTATGAATATTTTCGAATTTGTAAAATTATTAGGATATACGGGAAGGGGGGGTGAAGGGGCAAGAATATATAAATAAGAGTTAGAGCGCTGAAAAGTGTTGTTATTAGGTTTTGAGGCCCGATAAATCGATTGCGGATATTTTCGAAAGTACAGAATTATTACAAGGGGCAGGAAGGGGAATGGGTGCAGGGGTAAAAATAAAGAAATTAAGATAGAGTGTTGGAATATAGTATTATTAGGTTTAAAAGCCCGAGAGAACGATTGCAAGTATTTTTTAAAGTGTAAAACAATTAGGAAGGGCGGGAACGGTAGGTAAACGAACATGCGCTCCTTTATACGCTGCCACAGGTAGTTGGGTCCCGGACCGATTATTCCACCAATGGGAGAAGACTTTTTTTTTTTTTTTTTTTTTTTATGTTTTTCCCTTACGATAATATAGTGATTCATTAAGAGTGTCAAACATAAATGCACACGTGCAGCGCACAATGGCCTGCGTTGCCGAAGACAGTGGGGACCCGGTGCAACATTTTCTCTCTCTCTCTCTCTCTCTTTTTTTTTTTTTTTTTTTTTTTTTTTCTTTTTTCGCATGATAAAAATTAATGCAATTTTGAGAATTCATTAACTGTAGTGATTTATTTAAAAATAGTGACCAGCGAAGCGGGCATAGCCTGCTAGTAATAATATAAAATTGAGGGGGAAAATTAGTCAAAAGGAAACATTTAAAAAAAAAAAATGAATTTTTTTGTATTAAATTCGTGGATTAAAGTGAATTTTGGTCAAAACATAAGTGCTAAAAGGTTTTCTTTTTCCCTTAAAATATATATATATATATATTGGAGAAAACTATATTTAAATATAAAATAAATAAATAAGGCCAAACTAACTATAGATCCCGAAAACAAGCTATTATACTGCTAACTGACAAAATTTATGTTTAATTGCAATTAATTTCTGTAAAAGGCTGTTATTTAGCTGCTTGTCTATACAGCTTGTACATCTTTTTAATTGATTGTCAAAATATGCGTTAAGTTTACAGCCAATTACTGAAATATGGACTACTTTTATGATTAATTACCATTAACTACTTAAATATGTTATTTTTACCCCTGGCTAATCAATAAAATTTACACTTTTTAAAAAGCCAATTATGAAAATTGGTAATATTTTTACAGCAAATTGCTGAAATGTGTAATTATTTTGCTGCAAATTTACAAAATCTACATATAATTGCTAATATACACTATAATTTCATGATATTCACCGATAACTTATATCACACTTTTTTTAAAAGTTGATTCCAGAATTTCACAATATTTTTGTAGTCAGTTATCAAAATATGCAATTATTTCATAGTTGGCAGGTTTATGACGGTTTAAACTATGGTTAAAACCGTCATGTCAAAAACCTATATTTAAATTTAATTGTTCTGTAAAAACTTAATTTAACATAGTATACTTTATAAAGATTTTTTGAAAACTAAATAGATTCTTGTTCTATGAAAAACACATTGTTATAACATTTTGATTAATAAAAAAAAAAAAAAAAAACCTTTAAGCTTTTAAAATTTCATTATGAATTATTGTTATGTTCATTCAAAATAGGCTGTGATACTTTCATGTATTACTACTACGAAATTTACTTATAACTGTGCTTAATATACTATATGTTAAACTTAGTTTTGTGATACTTTAAAAGTATCATAGTTGTTTTTAATAAGACATTATTTCTAAGTATGTTTATAAAAGTAAACAGATGAATGTTTTTTGGAGAAACATTATTATAACATTTTGATTAATATAAAAACAAAACTTTAGGTTTCTAAAAATTCATTATTTATAAATCATTGATAAATCATTTTATTTGTAATACAACATTGTATATTTTATTTTTTTTAGTATTGTGTTTTTAATATTATATATTTAACCAATAAAATAAAAATGTATAGCCTAATATTTTGTATTTAAATATTTTATAGTTTTTTTTTTTTTTTTTTTTTTTTAATGACTGCTGAGATTGTGACTTTTTACGAAAAAGCAATAATTCTGAATGTTAAACAAGCTTGAATTGCTTCTTAAATTCTCATAATTATCATAAGACAAGAGAAATATAAATGTTTTCTGGACATGTATTATAAATTAATTTGATATTTATTTGTACAGATTTATTTTAAATTTATTAGCTCAAATCAAACTGTACACAGGTACAGATATTTATACAGTCAGTAATAATAATAAATATATAAACTATTAAATGATAAGTGTAATAAATATAGATTATAAATACAATTATTTTCAAATTCATATTAACTTACTGCCCACATCTATTATGTTCTACTTTAAAAAAAAAAAAAAAAAATCCTGTTTTCCAGTGTTTAACACTTGGTTTATGTTAAAATTCCTAAGTAACTTTGGAATTTTAGAATTTCATAAATATTAATATAAATAAACATACAAAATATGTCTACACATGCTTTGAACATATTTCTAATGTTTGAAACCAGTATATTTACGTAATTTTTTATTAACCCGTTAGTAGTCGCTATAGACAGCGCCACCTATTACAAATGGCATACTTTTTATTTAACTGTCACCAATAATTTTAAGAAGTGATGTGACCGACATATCTTTGATTTTATTCGCATTTTATGTACATCAAATGCCCCTACTAAAATTTTTTGGTGGTTGTTGAATAAAAAAATCTGTCAACACTGAAGTTTGGGCGGCAAATCGACCAACTAGCGACTACTAACGGGTTAATTATCATCAATAAATTGTTTTAAGATTTGTTAATTTATAAACAGCATAATACTTAGATGTTAACTTATGTATGGCAAATATTACTGATTCATATTTCTAACCAGATTCAAGTGCATTTATTGATTCTGAATCTTGACGATATAGGTTTTTGACAGTTGAGGTTTCTGACGGTTTAAACCCTTGTCATGTCAAAAATCACTTTTTGACGTCAAAAATCCAACCCTGAATTATTTATATGCTAATGGATAAAATCTATGCCTTTTGCAAAGCTGAATTCCAAAATATTGAAAATCTTGTTGCTAATTGATGACTATCACACTTTTGTCGGAAGTCACACATAAGAAATTATGCAATACTTTTGCAAATGAAATTAAAAATACTAGGCTATTTCTCCAATAATTGTCCAACATTTATGTTTTTTCGCAACTAAACTATTATTTTCTTGCTAATCAATAATTAATTACACTTTTTTTTTCAAAACTGATTCTTGAAATACATGATTACAATGCATTCTGCAATCGCCCATAATCGACTAAATAATTTCCTGTTATTTAGCTACTAATCGATGAAAATTACATTATTTTGATAGCTGAAGTCAAAATTTTATGTTTAATATGTTTTTATTTAGCCTAATTGATAAAGGTTGCAATACTTTAAAAGCTGATTTTTGTAAATTGCGATATCTTTATAACTGATAGGGAAAATATGTAATGCTTTCTCCGATAATTAATGAAATTTAGATTTAATTGGAATTAATCGCTGATATAGGCTTTATTTCGATGCTAATTGGTGAAATTCTTGTTTTTTATTTTTATTTTTTCTGCAATGATTTGCAATACAGTCAAACCTCGTTAATGTGAATCTCAAGAAATTTTTTCATGTTTTCAGTAGTTCATGTTATCAGTAACTAATCTTTATATAACTAAACTAATCTTCATCTTGACGGGGATTGTAGAAACAGTTCACGTTAAGAGTCTTTAAATATTCTAAAATTCTGTTTATCTGTCCTTTACAACAAAAAATTGGATTTTAATAATTATTTAGTGTTGCTTTATTAAATTTTTTGTAGTCGTTAGATTCTCATAAAATATTTTTAATTATTCTTCCCAGGGTTGATCCAGGTTTTAATTTTTGGGGCCCACTTTTGTAAAAAACAAATTATTTTTATGAAATTTTTATTTTTGTGAAAAAAGAATTGTTGCTTGAAACCTTTCATTTTAGAAGTTACTCTATCTATTATCTAATGTTTAATATCAAGTTAATAGCATTTTATAAAACTAGTACAGACACTCATTAAAATTAATACTATAAATATGGAAAAATTTTACAAAAGTGTTATTTTTATGAAACAAAATTCTCTGAAGGGCTGTTTTTATAAATCTGAATTTTGTGAAGGGACCCATTTTAACCCTCGCTTTCCCGAGATGGGTTCATTTTTATCCCATTTTGTAATTGAAATATAGTTAACCCCGCCTCATTCAAAAAGTGCACTAATTCGCCAAAGATAGCAAACGTAATCTGTGGAATGTTGCAACTTCTAAACGATACAAAAAGGTGCGGTGCTGGTGATTTTCGCCAAACATGCCAAGCAGCACCTGAAAACAATTTTTCTGCTGTAATTCGTTGACCCAGTGGCAGAAACGCCGTGACACGGCGACATAGTCGCGGACACAGAAAAACGGCTTGCAGACAATTTTTGTCTGCATTAATAAAAAAATTTGTCCACAACTTTCGGACACTCTTTGTCTGTACTAATGAAAAAAAAATTGCCCGTTACTTTCAGACAGTTTATGTCTGCTGTCATTAAAAATTGTCTGCAATTTACGGACATTTTTCATCCACAACTGTGCGCTACCGATGTATGACGTCTGAGACGCTCTCTGGTAGGAACTCTAGAGCCCCCTATAAGTGCCTGGGTAGGAACACACAAAACAATGCTTAACAAGGGCGACCTTTGAGCCTAGATCTCCTTTGATAGGCAGTGTTATGTGAGTATTCTTTTCTCCTGTTACCTGTTACTGAGATTCTATGGGAATGTAGAAAAGTGCTAATTTCATTTAAAACTGCTCCAAAACTTCTCCTTCACTTTAAAATTCACTTATAAAAATTTCTTAGAACTAAAACTAATACTTTTATTATTTATAAATATTTTGTTTGTGTTGTGTCAAACATTGCTATAAAACATTTAATTGAATGAGTTAATCTTATTATTTTATAATTGTTTATACTATATTGTTCAGTAGTAAAATTGTATTGTGTATTGTTGCACGATATCACCACTGTTGTTAACCCCCCCCCACCCCCTAACAGATTGCTGCTATCATCTTTCAATCTTTCTGAGTGTAAGCCATTTTCACCCCTGATTACATGCAAATTTTGCAGACAGATTATGAAATTTAAAAAACCTGTCGTAGACGTCTACAAAATTTTCTGTCACTGGACGCGTTTATCTTGGGAAAGCGAGGGTTAAGGATATAAATTTTGTGAAGGGGCCCATTTTAGAGATTTGAATTTTGTCAAGGGGCACCAAAAGGGTCCCAATTTTTGCCGGGATCGACCCCTGGTTCCTCTATATTACCTAACAGTGTTGCACTATTAAGGGTGGGGTAAGGGTTTCAGCGTAAAAAAAACAACACTTTTTTGCGATTTTTTTTCTCAAATATGGATTGAGCAATTTCATTCGAACCTTTTGTACATTATTGAGCATACTTTTGACAATGTTGTGTAATTTTTTCATGCAGAATTATTGAATCATAAGCCAGTAACAGAGCTTCCCCCAGAACGTCTTGCAGGGATGGAACACGGGCGCAGGATTCACACCGGAATCTGTTGAAGAAATTTCTGTACCTATAATATCGTTGATTTAACAAGTAGAAAATTTTCTTACATTGATAGTGGTATGAATTCTGCGCCCGTGTTCCATCCCTGGTCTTAGGAAAAAAAAACAATTTGCGGAGTTCACCATAACTCGGCTGGAAATTATCTGAAAATAAAAAACCATGAAAATTAGTTAAATTATAATCAAATCTTCCCCCCAACGTTTTCTGATAATTTTTTTTTTTCATTTAAAAATTTTTGGCGGCCATCAAAAGTGTGAACTGTTATTTTCTACGAAAAATTCCGCAATTTTGTGGGTGGGAAACACCCTTAATGTAAAAAAAAAAAAAAAAAAAAAAAAATTAAGTAAACGTTGGGGGGCGGTATTTTGTATGTCAAAAATGTGTACAAAGTTTGAAATGAATCGGTCAAGTAGTTTTTAAATGGCAGTGAACACGGACTTTGAAAAAGTAGTTTTGAGAAAAACACGTCTAAAGTTTATGAACTAAAAAAGTGAAGAATTTTTTTTTTTCCAACTTAGACAGAATCATCGATTCCAGCTCCATACTACAGACTTCCTGCGGCATTGTCGATGTTATAACTGAGCCATTTTCAATTTCAGTGTATAAATTTGTTTATTATTTATCCTCTATTTTTGTAAGTTCACGTGCTGAACAATATGTCAAAGAAAAAAAAAGAGTTAAATGAATTTAATGCTTTTAATTTTTATGTAAAATATGAGCGCGTGCTATCTTCAAAATTTGTTAAAATGTAAAGATTATGTGATGCGTGTGGCATCGATGGTTTTTTTTTTTTTTTTTATTCAAGAAATAGAAGAGAATAAAGTTAGCAATGATGTTAGTTGCATTTTTTCATATAGTTTGAGTTCTTAATTTTAGTGAACTACTTTTTACCGTAGGAATAATTTTCTTATGTTTAATGTTATCGGGAATTATTATATGAGCATAAAAGATGCTACTTTAATAATTTTAAAGTGTAAATAAGTAGTATTGGCGTCCGCCTTTATACAGTTTAATTTAGTAAGAGAAAAGCTAGGAATTTGCGGTGCTTATTCCGTTGCTTTACATAAAAATACTGGAGTGACTGTGACAGGACCCTTCAAGTGAAGTAAAATTATTTTGATTATATTAAGATTAAAAAGATGTTTAAAACCGTTAAAGGATTTAAAAAAGAAGATTTGAAATGGGTAGCCGAAGAAATTGGAGAGACTTTGCCTTCGACGTTCACAATAGCAAGCTTAAAAGAGCTGATTTTAAATAGTAAAGAGTGTGAAAAGGATCCCGAATTTGTGAAAGATATTTTAGAAAATGCTATAGCTGAAAGAAAAATGAAAGAAGAGAAACAAGAACAAGCTTTGAAAGAAGAAAAACAAGAACAAGCTTGGAAAGAAGCTGAGGCATTAAAGCTGGAAAAAGAAGCAGAACTGAAGAAAGAGAAATTAAGACTGAATCATGATTTAGAATTGGCGAGAATACAATCATCTGGGCAAATTCAAACTGATGCTATTTTAAGTAATTATGAAAATAGTACTATGAGACGAAAATTTACTTTACCTAAGCTGGAATTCAGGAAATTTGGCGGAGAAATTAAGGATTGGTTGCCTTTTTGGAGCCAATTTGAACAAATCGATAAAGATGATGAGATTGCCCCAGAGGACAAGTTCCAGTATTTAGTACAAGCAACAATCGCTGGTTCACGCGCAAGAGAAGTTGTTGAAAGTTTCCCGCCAACTGGCGCCAATTATTCAAAGGCAGTGGAAAGTTTAAAGGCTCGTTTTGGCAGGGAAGATATTCTAGTAGAAGTGTATGTACGAGAGTTATTGAAATTGATAATATCTGTGCAAACGAAAGGTAGATTTGCATTAACTTCATTATATGATAAGCTTGAGTCATATTTACGGGCGCTAGAAACATTAGTTGTTACCACTGATAAATATGCCTCCATTTTATACCCTATGGTTGAGTCTTGTTTCCCAGCAGACTTTTTGAAGGCCTGGAATCGCTCGAATCTCTCTTCTTCTAATACAGATGCTAAAGGAAGGTTGAATAATCTGATGCATTTTTTGAAAACGGAAGTAGAAGGTGAAGAGAGAATATCTTTAGCTGTAGCGGGCTTCGGTTTGACAAAGCGTGAAGATAATAAATATTCTAAAAGGAAAAACAGTGCAAGTGCTGACTATATACGAAATATGATATCGACAGCTGCAGGTTTATTGACAACGTCTTCTGCTTTAGATTTCAAAAGAGTATGCATTTTTTGCCAAGGCAAACATTTGAGCTCTGAATGCTTTTCAGCTCGAAAATTGAGTTTAACTGAGATACAAAAGATTGTAAAGGATAAAAATTGCTGCTTCGCTTGTTTGTTATCTAATCATACAGCTAAAAAATGTCGAGCAGTTTTAAGATGCATTATCTGTTTTAAGAAGCATGTGCCTTTGATGTGCGATTTGCGTGATTCTCAAGGTAAAACTGCACAAGAAAAGGTTGAAGAAAATTCAGTCAGTAGTGAAGTAAACATGGCAAATTTTAATAAGGAAAGGGCTAAAGTATTCCTTCAAACCTTAAAAGTGAAACACATCTCCGAAAACAAGCAAAAAACAGTTCGTTTATTGTTAGATTCAGCATCCCAAAAATCATATATTTTGAAAAGTATAGCAGAAGAGATGAATTATACTCCCATTCGTCAAGAAAAAATGATGCATTCATTGTTTGGCGGAGTTACAACAAAGGAATGCCAACATAATTGTTATAGAATAAAGGTTAAGAATATGAAGGAGAAGTTCACCTGTAATTTTGAAGTGATGGATCAAATTACTATATGTGAAAACATTCAACCGGTCACTAATGGTCCGTGGATTAAAGAGTTCAAAGAATATGGAATCGAATTATCCGATGTAAGTCATTGCCGTGAAGTTATCGAAATATTGATTGGTGCTGATATTATGGGAAAGATGTTAACTGGCAAAAGAAAAGTATTGACGTCTGATCTTGTTGCCATAGAAACATACCTCGGTTGGACATTGATGGGCAAAGCGCCTCACCCCCGAAGTCTCAACAGATAATTTAGCAATGATGGTGACGTCTTTGTTTGTAAATGAAGCTGATATCTCAAACTTATGGAGATTGGACTTGATCGGAATAACAGATACAATAGAAAAGAAATCTAAAAGTGAGATTGACCGTCAAACAAAAGAACATTTCTTAGAGACAGTAAAAATTAACAAGGATGGTCGTTACGAAATTTGTCTTCCTTGGGCTGACGACACATCTGTATTACCAGATAACTTGAGTTTGGCTGTAAGACGTTTGGAAAGTACAACTTCCAAGTTATTATCTAAGAACATGTACGAAAAATATGAAAATATATTTATGGACTGGTTGAATGAGGGGATCATAGAAGAAGTTCCTGCTACCAAAGTGAACTCTTATGGTAATTACTTACCTCATCACCCAGTTATTAAAGAGACCAGTAGTACAACACCTATCCGTCCGGTTTTCGATGCTTCAGCAAAGTTGGCTAACCATCCATCTTTAAATCAGTGTCTGCAGTGTGGCCCAAATTTGATAGAGCTTATTCCAGATATTCTCCTACGTTTCAGAGAAAGAAAATTTGGTGTAACCGCTGATATTAGAAAAGAGTTTCTTGAAATTAGCATTTGTGAAAAGGATAGAGATTTCCTACGATTTCTATGGTGGAAAGATCTAAATGAGAAGAAACTTAAAGTATTTAGGCATGCACGAGTCGTTTTCGGTGTAAAGTGTAGCCCTTTTCTTTTATCATCAGTAATTGAATATCACATCAAAAATAGTGCAAGTTTTGAGGAAAATTTCAAGCAAAGGCTTTTGCATAGTTTTTATGTAGACAATGTCGCCACTAGTGTGCACAGTGAAGAAGATCTAAAGAGATTTATCTCGGACTCAAAGAAAATAATGGCAAATGGTGGTTTTGATTTAAGACAGTGGGAATACACTGGTGATCACGATGAAACGTCGAACCAGAAGGAAACTCAAGTATTGGGTCTGATTTGGTATAAGGTTTCCGATACATTAAAGGTCAACATGAAATGGCTAAACGATTTCAACACAGAAAGGATTACCAAGCGAAGTATGTTATCGGCAGTTCATAAAATTTTTGATCCTTTTGGTTTTACTGCTCCGGTGATGCTTTATCCTAAATTGATGTTACAGAAAGCTTGGAAATTAGGAATTAATTGGGATGACGAAATAACTGGTGATTTACAAAAAGAATTCCTATTATGGTTTCAAGAACTTAAATATTTAAATGATGTTAAGATACCAAGACATATCCAGATCACTCCAGAAAACTTACATGCATGCACAATTCATACTTTCGTTGATGGAAGTAAAGATGCTTATGCAGCAGCAGTATTCTTGAGGATAGAAAAAGAAGATCAAGGGGAAATAATTCTGCTTGCTGCCAAGTCCCGAGTTGCGCCTTTAAAAAATACGACTGTACCAAGAATGGAGCTATTAGCGGCTACTATTGGCGCTCGTTTGGCGAAAACTGTTGTGGATGCTTTGGGTTGGCAGGAAATGAAGCGATATTACTGGAGCGATTCCTCAACAGTGCTTGCTTGGATATCAAGAAATGAGAGCTGGTCTGTGTTTGTCCGAAATCGGGTTCAAGAGATTCAGAAATTAAGCAGTCCTTCATCATGGAAACATATACCAAGTGAGAAGAATCCAGCAGACTTGCCGTCTAGAGGCTGTAAGGCTAAGCAATTAGCTTTAATCAGATGGTGGGAGGGCCCACATTGGATGAAAGATTCAGCAGAATTTAGAAACCACATGAACACTTCCGATGAAGATTGGAATGAGGAAGAAATTCAGAAAGAAAGGTCAAAGTCTACTTGTATGTTGACGAAACCTGAATTTCCATCCAACAATAACTGGTATTACAGCTACTTTTCAAGTTATGAAAAAATCATACGTTTAGTTGCTTGGATTCTTCGCTTTAAGCATAATTGTTTAAATCCTGATAAGAAGAGTAAAGGCGAATTGACGGCTACTGAATTTCGGGAAGCTGAGATAAAAACTCTTCGCATGGTTCAAAAAGAATCTTTCTCTTCGGAAAGTGATGAAAGATTGAAGACATTACAAACCTGTAAGGATGAGCAACATGTCATTCGTTTGAAAACTAAAATAACTTACAGGAAATAATGAAGATTTTCTCCATCCCATAATTCTCCCTTCAAAGCATGAAGTTGTTAAGCGACTTATTTTTTATATTCATGTAAAGAACTGTCATGCGGGGTTACAAATCCTCTTAAATTTGCTTAAAGAAAGGTATTGGATCCTCAACGGAAGAAAGAGTGTAAAGCTTGTGTTAGCCAGCTGTGTGATTTGTAAAAGGTTTAATTCAAGGGCTTTATGGACATCTAGTGCTCCTCTACCTGAAAATAGAGTAAAAGATTCTGCCGTATTTCAAATTACAGGCATAGATATGGCTGGCCCTTTGTATCTTAAGAACGATAAGAAGAGTTGGATTTTGATTTTCACATGTGCTATATATAGAGCTGTTCATCTAGAGCTAGTGACCTCTGCTTCCACAGATGCATTTTTGATGGGTTTGAGAAGATTTGTGGCTCGCAGAGGAAGATGCTCTGTTATCTACTGTGATAACGGAACAAATTTTGTTGGCGCAGCTAATTATTTGAGAAGCTTAGATTGGCAATGTATACAAAAATATGGGTCTGTCAACTCCATAGACTGGAAGTTTAACCCGCCAACGGCGGCGTGGTGGGGTGGCTTCTGGGAGAGGCTGATTAGGGTAATAAAAGATCTTCTTAAAAGAGTCTTAGGACGCGCCTGTCTTACGTACGAAGAAATGACAACTCTTTTAGCTGATGTTGAAAGTGTAGTGAATTCAAGGCCTCTAACATACCTTTCTGAAGATACGACTGTAAAGCCTATCTCCCCATCTATGTTTCTTCAAGATGTTCACGAAATTCAGCTTCCAGATGTTGATGCAGTTGAACAAAATTCTTTATCAAAGAGGCTCAGATACAGGCAGTCCCAACTCAGAGCTTTGAGAGATGGATTCCGATCCGAATATTTGGGTGCTCTCATACAGCGTTCAAACAGAAAGCAGCCAGAAAAGGGTATCGCTGTCGGAGATGTTGTATTAATTGGATCTGACAACAAGAAACGAATCCGCTGGCCACTAGGCCGTATCACAGAACTTATTCCTGGCAAAGATAAGAAAGTTCGACTTGTAAAGGTTCAAACTTCGCAACATGAACTTTTACGACCTATTCAAAGATTATATCCTTTAGAAGTAACATCATCAAATAATAGTTCAAAACTGAAAGAAGCATACTATTCAAAGGAAACCTCTGCTCAAACTGTTAAACCCGTTGTAACTTCAGAAGAGGAACCAGTCAGATATAGCAAAGCAAGAAGGAGAATTAAAGTCCCTGAAAGACTAATGTATTGAGAACTACACCTGCAACATTTGGTTTTGATTATAACCTATAATCAAAAGGTGGGAGGATGTTATAACTGAGCCATTTTCAATTTCAGTGTATAAATTTGTTTATTATTTATCCTCTATTTTTGTAAGTTCACGTGCTGAACAATATGTCAAAGAAAAAAAAGAGTTAAATGAATTTAATGCTTTTAATTTTTATGTAAAATATGAGCGCGTGCTATCTTCAAAATTTGTTAAAATGTAAAGATTATGTGATGCGTGTGGCATCGATGGTTTTTTTTTTTTTTTTATTCAAGAAATAGAAGAGAATAAAGTTAGCAACGATGTTAGTTGCATTTTTTCATATAGTTTGAGTTCTTAATTTTAGTGAACTACTTTTTACCGTAGGAATAATTTTCGTATGTTTAATGTTATAGGGAATTATTATATGAGCATAAAAGATGCTACTTAAATAATTTTAAAGTGTAAATAAGTAGTATTGGCGTCCGCCTTTATACAGTTTAATTTAGTAAGAGAAAAGCTAGGAATTTGCGGTGCTTATTCCGTTGCTTTACATAAAAATACTGGAGTCACTGCGACAGGACCCTTCAAGTGAAGTAAAATTATTTTGATTATATTAAGATTAAAAAGATGTTTAAAACCGTTAAAGGATTTAAAAAAGAAGATTTGAAATGGGTAGCCGAAGAAATTGGAGAGACTTTGCCTTCGACGTTCACAATAGCAAGCTTAAAAGAGCTGATTTTAAATAGTAAAGAGTATGAAAAGGATCCCGAATTTGTGAAAGATATTTTAGAAAATGCTATAGCTGAAAGAAAAATGAAAGAAGAGAAACAAGAACAAGCTTTGAAAGAAGAAAAACAAGAACAAGCTTGGAAAGAAGCTGAGGCATTAAAGCTGGAAAAAGAAGCAGAGCTGGAGAAAGAGAAATTAAGATTGAATCATGATTTAGAATTGGCGAGAATACAATCATCTGGGCAAATTCAAACTGATGCTATTTTAAGTAATTATGAAAATAGTACTATGAGACGAAAATTTACTTTACCTAAGCTGGAATTCAGGAAATTTGGCGGAGAAATTAAGGATTGGTTGCCTTTTTGGAGCCAATTTGAACAAATCGATAAAGATGACGAGATTGCCCCAGAGGACAAGTTCCAGTATTTAGTACAAGCAACATTCGCTGGTTCACGCGCAAGAGAAGTTGTTGAAAGTTTCCCGCCAACTGGCGCCAATTATTCAAAGGCAGTGGAAAGTTTAAAGGCTCGTTTTGGCAGGGAAGATATTCTAGTAGAAGTGTATGTACGAGAGTTATTGAAATTGATAATATCTGTGCAAACAAAAGGTAGATTTGCATTAACTTCATTATATGATAAGCTTGAGTTATATTTACGGGCGCTAGAAACATTAGGTGTTACCACTGATAAATATGCCTCCATTTTATACCCTATGGTTGAGTCTTGTTTCCCAGCAGACTATTTGAAGGCCCGGAATCGCTCGAATCTCTCTTCATCTAATACAGATGCTAAAGGAAGGTTGAATAATCTGATGCATTTTTTGAAAACGGAAGTAGAAGGTGAAGAGAGAATATCTTTAGCTGTAGCGGGCTTCGGTTTGACAAAGCGTGAAGATAATAAATATTCTAAAAGGAAAAACAGTGCAAGTGCTGACTATATGCGAAATAAGATATCGACAGCTGCAGGTTTATTGACAACGTCTTCTGCTTTAGATTTCAAAAGAGTATGCATTTTTTGCCAAGGCAAAAATTTGAGCTCTGAATGCTTTTCAGCTCGAAAATTGAGTTTAACTGAGATACAAAAGATTGTAAAGGATAAAAATTGCTGCTTCGCTTGTTTGTTACCTAATCATACAGCTAAAAAATGTCGAGCAGTTTTAAGATGCATTATCTGTTCTAAGAAGCATGTGCCTTTGATGTGCGATTTGCGTGATTCTCAAGGTAAAACTGCACAAGAAAAGGTTGAAGAAAATTCAGTCAGTAGTGAAGTAAACATGGCAAATTTTAATAAGGAAAGTGGTAAAGTATTCCTTCAAACCTTAAAAGTGAAACTCATCTCCGAAAACAAGCAAAAAACAGTTCGTTTATTGTTAGATTCAGCATCCCAAAAATCTTATATTTTGAAAAGTATAGCAGTAGAGATGAATTATACTCCCATTCGTCAAGAAAAAATGATGCATTCATTGTTTGGTGGAGTTACAACAAAGGAATGCCAACATAATTGTTATAGAATAAAAGTTAAGGATATGAAGGAGAAGTTCACCTGTAATTTTGAAGTGATGGATCAAATTACTATATGTGAAAACATTTCAACCGGTCACTAATGGTCCGTGGATTAAAGAGTTCAAAGAATATGGAATCGAATTATCCGATGTAAGTCATTGCCGTGAAGTTATCGAAATATTGATTGGTGCTGATATTATGGGAAAGATGTTAACTGGCAAAAGAAAAGTATTGACGTCTGATCTTGTTGCCATAGAAACATACCTCGGTTGGACATTGATGGGCAAAGCGCCTCACCCCGAAGTCTCAACAGATAATTTAGCAATGATGGTGACGTCTTTGTTTGTAAATGAAGCTGATATCTCAAACTTATGAAGACTGGACTTCATCGGAATAACAGATACAATAGAAAAGAAATCTAAAAGTGAGATTGACCGTCAAACAAAGGAACATTTCTTAGAGACAGTAAAAATTAACAAGGATGGTCGTTACGAAATTTGTCTTCCTTGGGCTGACGACACATCTGTATTACCAGATAACTTGAGTTTGGCTGTAAGACGTTTGGAAAGTACAACTTCTAAGTTATTATCTAAGAACATGTACGAAAAATATGAAAATATATTTATAGACTGGTTGAATGAGGGGATCATAGAAGAAGTTCCTGCTACCAAAGTGAATTCTTATGGTAATTACTTACCTCATCACCCAGTTATAAAAGAGACCAGTAGTACAACACCTATCCGTCCGGTTTTCGATGCTTCAGCAAAGTTGGCTAACCATCCATCTTTAAATCAGTGTCTGCAGTGTGGCCCAAATTTGATAGAGCTTATTCCAGATATTCTCCTACGTTTCAGAGAAAGAAAATTTGGTGTAACCGCTGATATTAGAAAAGCGTTTCTTCAAATTAGCATTTGTGAAAAGGATAGAGATTTCCTACGATTTCTATGGTGGAAAGATCTAAAAGAGAAGAATCTTAAAGTATTTAGGCATGCACGAGTCGTTTTCGGTGTAAAGTGTAGCCCTTTTCTTTTATCATCAGTAATTGAATATCACATCAAAAATAGTGCAAGTTTTGAGGAAAATTTCAAGCAAAGGCTTTTGCATAGTTTTTATGTAGACAATGTCGCCACTAGTGTGCACAGTGAAGAAGATCTAAAGAGATTTATCTCGGACTCAAAGAAAATAATGGCAAATGGTGGTTTTGATTTAAGACAGTGGGAATACACTGGTGATCACGATGAAACGTCGAACCAGAAGGGAACTCAAGTATTGGGTCTGATTTGGTATAAGGTTTCCGATACATTAAAGGTCAACATGAAATGGCTAAACGATTTCAACACAGAAAGGATTACCAAGCGAAGTATGTTATCGGCAGTTCATAAAATTTTTGATCCTTTTGGTTTTACTGCTCCGGTGATGCTTTATCCTAAATTGATGTTACAGAAAGCTTGGAAATTAGGAATTAATTGGGATGACGAAATAACTGGTGATTTACAAAAAGAATTCCTATTATGGTTTCAAGAACTTAAATATTTAAATGATGTTAAGATACCAAGACATATCCAGATCACTCCAGAAAACTTACATGCATGCACAATTCATACTTTCGTTGATGGAATTTGCGGTGCTTATTCCGTTGCTTTACAGTCGATGTCTTCAGCCTCTTTTCTCTCAAGTCTTTGTTTTATTCTGGCTCTGCTGCTCAGCTTGAATCTCTGCCCTGGCAATGCGATTGCTGTCTGCGAATGTCGCATAATCATGAGCACTTGGGCCGACGCTGACGTTCATGTCAGACAGAAAAGTTAGGAAAGCACCAGCACCTTCATTGAAAGTGCATGCAGCTACATAAGATGCAAATTCAACAATTTGTCTGCTGCCAGATAATTTTTTCGGTGCAATTCTCCAAATCAGCTGGTTCAAACTTTCATTGGCATTTTGAGTAAAGCCTCCAAGACACCTTTCTAGAAGTTCGTCTTTACTCAAATCTTCATAAATCGGTTTTATCGCTTGTATGACATCTTCTGGAAGTGGAGTGTAGTCATGTTTGAAATTTTCCACTCCTGTTGTGGCCAAAGCTTTTTGATATGGACACCACGAGTTCTCATCGCTCATGCACTCATGGTGTTGAGGGTTATCGTCTGTTGACTGCTGGTGGTAGAACGTTGCCCAGATTGCATTTTTCATTCCTTCCAGCGAATCACAACTATGCGCTGAACGTGTTAAAATATTGTATTGTATAGTATACATACAACTATAAAATATATCTTTATGGCTTTTATTACCTGCCCTTACTGAATAAAATAATTCTGAATTTGGATAATGTGTCAGGACAATAGCAATGACTAAACTGTATACCTGTTCGACAGCTGCACTGCTATCCCGACCGCCCGCAGCTGTTACAGTTATAGCGTTAAAGGCCAGGAGATTAATAAGACAATAACTTTAAGAATATTGCTTATATCGGCTTAAAATTTTAAGGACATATTCTTGAAATGTTAAACAATAAGATAAGACAAAAAAAAATTCGATTTTTCGAAAGTGAAAACCCTTACCCCGCCCTTCAAGTTTTCAGAATTTTTTTAAAATTTGATTTTTATTTATATTTTACATTCCCTGAATCCCACAGTTTTATTTGTATTAATAAACAACTTTTATTTTGCTTATTTATATATATATTTATTCTGTTTTAATAAGATAATTATAATTTTTTTTTTCCATGGGGGATTTTTTAGGATTTTATTTTTCTACAGAGCAGTTTTAGAAACTCCAACATTTCTAAAAATTCTTTGTTCATATTGTAATAATGTATATAATATTTGTTTTATATTTATATGCTTATTGTAAGTTAGATAAAAGTGGAATTTTAAATAAGGATTTTGAAAAAAAACCACTTGGGTTTTTTCAAGTGGGTTTTATTGAAAAAACCCACCCGTTTTTTTTCGGGTCTGGCAAAATCAAGCCAAATCTGTCCATAATTCAATAATATTCTTTTTTTGGTATTTGATTACTGAAATTGTCATTTTTCACTGCTGGTTTCCAAATACATAATTCTTCTCTCTCATATGATTTTTTTTATATTTTTATGAAGATTTGTTTTAAAACCGCCAATTTTTATGAAATCATCGTTTTCAAATCCGAAATTTTCTTAGAATTACTGCTGCACTATAAAAATTGAGGCATAACATATTCGATTATCCCAGTGTTACAGAAAATATTCTTTTTCTTTCTCCAATGGTAAGTACTTCGTCAATAAAGTTCTAAGTTTTCCGTGATTTTCTCCAAAACTTGCATGAATGTGGACTGAAACACCTTAGTAAATTTCCCATGGATAACATTCTTTGTAGGTCAGATTTTTCTGTGATTTTCTCTGAAAATTTTGTGAATACGGACTAAGACACCTTGGAAAGTCTTCCACTGTGGACAGGCTTCTTTCAGTATTTCGGAAATTGTCATAACAAATTGTTGATTATATATAGATAAACTAAGTGATAGTAATAGACAGCATGGGCGTCGGCAGAATGGGGCAAGGGGGGGCATTCCCCCCCCCCCTGGAAAATTATACTAAGCATTTTTTTCTTTAACTTTAAAACTATGCTATCAGAATTTCATTAAAAAAAAAAAAATATTTTTTCAGGTTGTGTCCCCCCCTGAAATGTTTTCTGGCGACGCCACTGATAGACAGATAAATAATATGCCATAGAACCTTGTTTATCTGAGGTAATGTGGACCGATGGAACCTCAAATAATCAAAAACTCAGGTTAAATGGACTCTATTGTAAATTGAGGGAAAATATACAGTAACGTTTAAAATGAATGGAAACACAACCAAAGAAGTAAAAGAATATACCTTTTACACATTTAAATGTAATCAGTTAAAAATGCAATGCAATAAAATACATGCATACATGAATTACAAAAAAAACAGTACTGTACTCTCAAAGTCGAAGTTTTTTTACGCCATTTCTCAAGGGCCACGACTCAACTGGGATGTGGCATTTTTTAGATTACCTCGGTTAATCATGGCTTGGATAACCGAGGCTGTGCTGTATATATATATTTAAAACTTTTTTATGAATTAGAAAAAAAATAAATAAATAAAACAGCATTTATGTAATTTTGTATTTGTTGGTTTTTATCGAGCTTATGTATATATGTAATAAGTACGAAACTTGGAATAAACACCATAAAATGCCAGAACTTGTAACAATATTTTCTGGTCAAAAGAAGACACAACCTTACCCCCCCCCCCCCCCATAATAGAAAATGTGAGATTACATCGCAGATTTTTTTTTTTTTTTTTTTTTTTTTTTTTTTTTTTTTGTACAGTCTGCAGATTATTTTCAAAACAGTATTGTGCAGAGATTCCAAGTGTCCCGATTTTGGTAGGAAAGATTGGAAATCACCATCTTTCTCCATCTATAGCATAAATGTCAATGTTTATTTTAAACTTGCTTTATTAAGTTCTAGAAACTGTGAATAGATAGAATTGTTCAATATCTTTCACTCATGTAATTTTTATGGTCCCCCCACCCTGCCCAAATGCCTTCTGAAATCTGCGATTTCTAATTGTTTTCCACCCACAACATAAATGTCAATGTTCTTTTTAACCTTACCTATTTAGATTCTAGAGCCTATGAAGAATTAGAATTGTTCAATATCGCTCACTCATATAATATTTTATCCCCCCCTCCCCCCCTCTCTGCTAATAATCAGAGATCAAATGCCCTGCAAAAGTATTGCGATTTCTAATCTTTCTTCATCCACAGCGTAAATGTCAATAATCATTTTAAACTTACTTTATTAGATTCTAGAACATATAAAGAAGTAGAATTGTTCAATATCTTTCACTTGTTTATTTTTATTTGTGTGTGTGTGTGTTTCCCACCCTCTCCCAACAATCGGCAATCAAATGCCACCTGTAATACTTGCAATTTCTAATTTTTCTCCATCTTCAACATAAATGCAAAAATGTCTTTTAAACTTACCTAATTAGATTCCAGAGCTTATAAAGAAGTAGAATTATTCAATATCACTCACT
This sequence comes from Salticus scenicus, assembly GCA_963930645.1. NCBI lineage: Eukaryota > Metazoa > Arthropoda > Arachnida > Araneae > Salticidae > Salticus > Salticus scenicus. The sequence goes on along the minus strand of OZ005659.1, from coordinate 125,705,950 downwards.
CATATAATATTTTATTCCCTCTCGGAAGAAGGTTCTGATAGGTGATTATGTTTTCACGAATGTTTAATATTTCTTCAATTCTTTTTCTAATTTATAAACTAGATTATAGTCACCTAAACAAGCCTCAAAATGTCAGCGAATTATAGCATAGGACTCATTTATTTATTTCAGAGGTGGGAATGGATGAATTGGCTCATCATTACTTTCATTTTCATATTTTTCTTGTCAGGAAGATGTGAAAATTTCTTCATAATCTTCTGTCATTTCGTTTCCATCCAATTCTTTAAATTATACGAGCTCTGCCTGAGTGAATTTCAGCTGTCTGAAATCACCTATCCCAAAATCTTCAAAATACCAAATTTCACTGTGCTCAAAATCATTAATTACTTTTTCATCATCCCGTATTTCACATTCAACGTTTTCCAATTTTGCTTTTTTCAACTACTTTTAGAAAAGAAAATCGCATTTTTCAATTAAGAACACATTTTTAATAAGAAAGACTGTTCAAACTTTATTCGAATAACCGAGGACGGTATGTGAAAAATATTTGTTTAAATGGGAAAATTTAACATTGTTCCTATGAGACTGATTTTGGTTCTAACGAATTTTATTCGAATAAGCGGGGTATTCAATTATCTGTTACCCAATTAAGTGGGTACGACTATATGTATATACTACCAGGCTTTGCCTGCTTCGCTGATCAGTATATTTAAATGATTTCTTTTTTATTGAATAATTGAAACTTTTCAATAAATATATTTCAATTGACGATTATTTTCGTCACAGCTTTAGTATGGGACCTCCTTGGCGATATTAAATATTTTTTGAACTTCTTGAATCTGTACAACAAAACTCTTATTAAAACGAATATTCTCTAATACAGTCCAATAGTAAAGTTAATTCTTCGAATATTCTGGAAACAGTCAAAGGTGTTACTCGTGCAGCAAAAGTCACTATTCGATGAATGTTCTGGAACAGTCTAAAAAACAGTCACTTGTCCCACAGGAGTAAAGAGAATAACATCAAATACTCCAGAGCAGAAATCTTTGCTAGCTCGCGAAAAGTATCCAGTCGCTTAGAGCTCAATCCCTAAAGTGAAGTCACTCAGAATAAGTCTCTGAATAACTCTGAATCGCAGTGACTACATACTCTCTCGCAGAAATCAACTCACTCCTGTTTATAACTTTTGGAGATGATTCCATTGAGAATCCCATGGAAAGATTGAGATCTATGATCCCATGTGTTGGAAAGCTTCGAAACTTTGGGAACTCTAAACTACCATTTTTCACCAAATTTGGTCGCCCACTCATCAAGTCTGTCGCCAAGGCTGACCCCAATGAAAGTGAATGAACTGCCTTTTTATTTTCACTTTGCTTCTAAAACTACTTTCATTGCAACAGTACAATTGATGCAGGGCAAAGAATTAATCCCTTAACACAATATGCTATGAGTACTATTTCTGCCTTATTTTAGACAACTAATGTTTTTATGGTTATATGTATTTCCCGTTAAATGTATTTTTATTTATTTATTCAAATATTAATTTGAATTTATCGAATATTTCTGCCGATGGCATACAAATGAAATCACACACATCAGTTCGTTTATTTGTGTGATAAATTAGCGTAGTAATTGGTATATGAAAAATAAACATTATCGTGCTACACAACATTTTTAAATTTCTCCCTTGGCGGCTTTTGAATTTTTGACGCCATATTAGCAATGGATTTTTTTTTTTTTTTTTTTTTTTTTTTTTAATAATTTCTTGTATAAAAGGGGGAACCCTATTTTGCTGATACTTTTATTGGACACCTTTTCGTTAATTTATAAGAATTCTTCAAATTCTGTTTATATTTTTAATGGTTTTTAGACTTAAAATAGTGCTTGCTGAAATAAATTTTCTATTTTTAAAACAGCATTTTTTTTTCTATAAAATTATCTACTAAGATAAAAATAGATCATTTGTGTGGCTACTATTTCAGTTTATTATTATTTTCTTTTTGTAATATTTTATAATTTATTTATATTTTTTATGCTCTGCTTAGATTAAAATGGCTGTTGCTAAATTAAACTTATTGGCGAAAAACATTTGGTGTATTTCAATTTCAAAGCCAAAATTAAAAAAAAAAAAAGCCCTGTAGGATCTATAAGAAAAACATATAAAATAAATTTATAGTTCATAGAGTTTATTGTAGTAAAGAAACACTATACAGTTGAATGTAATGTCATGGACAGTTTTTTTTAATAACAACTTGACAATAAAAATAGTAGGTAGTTAAAAAAAAAAAAAAAAAAAAAAGCTTTAAAACAACATGTAATATTATCATAAAGTATATTAGCACTTTATCAATGTGCATAAAATTTTGAAATTGATAATGACGTCAACTTTTCAGAGATGCATAATTTAATATTTTATAATTTTCTATATTATAATTTTGGTTCAACAGAGATTCACCACCTATCTTCTAAAAATCCACAGATGGTTTTAACATCAGGAACAAAACTCTTGATTCAGTTCAAGGTTTAAGAAAAGTTGCTAGATTATCTTCATCCTGTATTTCCCTTTGATACAATTTATTACACCCATATCTAAAGGTTGAATTTTTCATGTAGCATTTGATGAAAATGATATAATGTAATGTTTTTAAGCTGAATGCTTGTGTTATGGGCAGCACAGTTATCAAACTAATCATTACATAAGCTAGTAAAATGCACATGCATGCTCTAAAGTAGAAGGAACAAGTATTTCTGAATGATGAGAGAGGAAGAGACAGAAATATTTCTTCAATTGTGCATTTATTCAAAGAAAATACCTAGGAAAAGTGAGGCTTTAGTTTTAACTTTAAAAGTTTAAGTTTAAACTTATTCAAATGGAAGAACTTCACAATATCCGATATTAATGTTTTCAGTTGTTTATTGTAACCAGTCTCGGACTTTATTAAAGCATAGTAGATTCAAAGGGAGCAATAAAAGTTTGTACTAAACTACACTTTGTTACATCCGATCTTGTTTTAAGTGGGCTTTTTTTTTTTTTTTTTAATTATTTATTTTGGGAGGGTGGGGACGTTTGTTTTAAACTGCGCCAACACTGTTTAAATAATGTTGCTTAAAGACTGAAGCTTTGGATATATAGCACTTAATTTACAAACTGTAAATTTCAAATATACTTTTTCAGTCAGTTTTCCTTTTTATATACAGTGGGAAATCAAATTATTAGATTTTTTTTTTTTTTAAACATTTTTAAAAATACTAGATTCATACATATGTATATATATATATATATATATATATATTTCTTGTTTCATTTTCATTCCAGGTCAAATGAGAGAATATCTACTGAAAAGAGAGAAAGACATATGTGGAAGTGAGGCTGAAATAAAAAATTACAATCCATATGTGTACCTGATAAAATTCAAGATATATGCAATATTCTTAAATGAGGCAATAGCTGAAGCTCGTAATAAATATGTTTAAAGTGTATTTTTGACTTTTCCTTAATAAATGGAAAAAAAAATAAAAATCATAATAAATCTTTTTTAAATAATTTATTTGTCCTTTTCTGTCCTTACCCATTTTGGGTACTTACATTGGTATTTATTTTTCAGTGAGTTCTATTCATATATAAAGTATCTATGATTAGTGTATAGTATGATATTATGTATATATATAGAGGTTTTTTTTTTTTTTTTTTTTTTTTTTTTTTTAATAAAAGCTAAAAAAAAAAAAAAAAAAAAAAAAAAATGTATCTGAAAATAATAATAATAATGCAGTGTTACATTATACATTTTTCGTAAATTATTTGATTTAAATAACAGTACGTTTTGAATAATATATTTATTTGAAGATTTTGAAAAAGTCATTTTATTTAAATTAATAAGAACTTTCATTTTTAAAATGAGAAAGAGCTGATAATAATTACAAAAATTAAGATGCAATACTAGGGCTGATTGATACCAATTTAAATATCTTAAAACTTATTACAATACTTGCAACTAATTTCTTGGGTTAAAACTTAAAATGGTTATAATTATTTTTCAAAGTAATATAAATTATATATATATATATATATATATATATACATACAATAAAGATGATCTGTTAAGCATAGTAGAAGCCAAGCAACAGATACAAGATCACTGAAAAACACCAATGACAGGGTTCGCGCGGGATCGCGGGAATCACGCAATATTAAAAAAAAAACCCACTTAAAAAAATTTCATATGCGCGCTTTTCCCGCACTTATTTCCCCGCGATTTTTTTTTTTTTTTTTTAATCTAATTCATTGAACTCCGCAAATTTATTTTTTCTATTTTTAAAAAAATCGCGAATATCGTTCGTTAAAAAATAAATAAATAAATAAAAATGGAACAATCGGCGATCAAATGTGATACAAAAGCTTCTGATTCCTAATCTTTCTCCATCCACAACATAAACGTCAATATCCATTTTTAATTTGCTTTATGAGATTTTAGAACCTGTAAATAAATACAATTGTTAAATATTTCTTGCTCATGTAATTATTTTTTGCCCACCTTCCCCTTTATTTATCTCCATCTAGCGATCAGCAATCAAATGTTCTGTAGAAGTCTTGTTTCCCAATATTTACCCATCTGAAACATAAATTATATTTATAATATTCATTTTAAACTTGCTTTATTAGATTCTAGAAGTATAATTAAAAGAGTTTAATATTGCTTACTCTGTAATTATTTTTTTAACCCCCCCCCCCCTCTTTCCCATCTCTGGAATACGGATTGTGGTCACTGATCAATTCTAGAAACAAAGCAATAGAAGTGCTCAATATTTTTGACATATGTAATTATTTTTAGACATTTAGTGCTGAACTTAATGAATCTATTTATTTTTTCTCAATTAAATTAAATCTTTATGGGGTGTCATACCTATACCCAATTTGTAAACATGGGGGAAATGAAGAATAGATTTTTCAGGTAAGAAAATTTTTTCCAAATCAATTTAAGAAAATTAATCTCAGTTGGTTTTATGAACATTTGAAACTAATAATTAGTTACTACTACTTTTATATGAATGATTAATGTACATACAAAAAAATCATATTCTATATTTGCTTGAAAAATTTGCTTTACTCTTGGTGTGAAATTTTAATAAGATTTTATGTGGATATAAAAGTTATTGCCGGTATATTGAAGATTTTTTTTTTACGCTAATGAAAAAATCCTGAAAATGTTTAATGTAGATAAAAACTATATATATAAATGTTTATGTCATCAGTTTATTGAAAGTGATGTTATCAATATTCAACTAATCATCCAATCAATCATATTAGCGAAAAATTTTCAGCTAATTTCTAATTTCAGCAACCAGATGTCTAATTTGCATATTTCTTGAAAATACTTTTTTTCTGTAAAATGTAATTACTGACTTAAAATTTCAAATATCTCACTTAAATTTTCAAAATCCCACTTAATTTTTTTGTTAGAGTGGGAGAATCCCACTCATTTTTTTTTTCCTTAGCGCGAACCCTGAATGACCAATAAGATTTTAAAAAAATTTATCAGTGGATGAAATACACTAATGTAAAGAAACCAGATCCACTAATCAACAGCCTGCAAAACAAACAAATCAATAAAGTAACACAACAAATCCCAAATATATATATATTTATATAAAATCCAAATGTTCAAAACCAACTAAATTTAAAATATTTTTTACTGTACCATTGACAACACTTATTTTTTTTTTTAAGTTCTTTGAAAAATAATTCAAAGAATTCTTAGGCATAACAAATAAAAACTCACAATTTTTTGACTTGATGTAAAGGCTGTTTTCAATGATTGAAAAAAGAAAAAAGTGTAGATATCTATTTAAACGATAGAAAATAGAATAATGCTTGATGTTTTTAGATTTTTTTTTTTTTTTTTTTTTTTTTTTTTTAATTATCTTCTGGTATAGCTTCGTACCATTTAAATTTGTGAGCTTTTAATAGTTGAGATATTATTTTTGTAGTAATAAAGAAATATATATACAGTAGAGAGTCAAAAATCTGCATAGCTCAAGACCAGAGGTTGTGCAGATTTAGTGGATTTTGGAGCTAATAAAAAATCATTTTCAATTTGAATAATAAAAGCAGAATATTAATCAAATTAAACATATACTAGTGAATAATAACACAATTTCACTTGTATATTAAATTATTATGTACATAAGAATAACACTGAACATTAAATATATATAATAATGAAAACAATAAATAAAAATGAAAAAATATTCGTCAAATTTCGACAAAATCTGTTCACATGCAGTTTGTTTTAAACTACACTTGAACATGCACACATACATAATTGAGATTTTTTTTCTTTCTATTGTAAATAGTTATCAATTCTTATTTTGTAACACAAAATTATTTTTCAAAGAATTTAACCGAATTCTTCTGTACAACTATGCCTTCATCAGATAGCATTTTTAAAAAAAAATATTGTTTTCCTCATTGATATCATCATCATAATAATCATAATTTTCTTTGGATTAATTTAATATATTGTTGATAATTTCTTTATGAGAAACTTGTTTTTTGCAGTTTTTCATATTTTTATTATTGTAATCATAAAATGCAAGCAGAAAGTCTGCATTCAGAATCTTTTACGAAAATTCTGATTTGCAGTTTTGTAACTTATCATCAGGTATCATCTATACGAAATAAACAGAGTTAATTATTTGCATTCCATTATAAGTACCATTCCTTGCATCCCTTTTTAGTTTTTTAATATATATATATATAGATAAAAATTGATTACTGATTTAACTTTCAAAAATACCCAGTTTTGTGGTTTTCACCCAGGTCTTAGGTAAATACCCTAAATTTTGCTAGTATAAATAAAATTAAATGCAACTGCTGGTTAAAAAGTAATGTTATGATAGCAAAAAGTAACAGATGGTAGGAAAGTCCTGCTATAATAGCAAAAATTAAAAGCAATTGATGGTAGAAAAGTAATGCTAGAATAGCAATAAAAAAAGCATCTATTGGTTGTGAATTACTGCTTGAATAGCCGAAAGTGCAAGCAAGTGGTGGTCTTGATTGCTACTAGGCCAGCAACTTATTCAAACAACACAAGCTGGATTATGTATGCTGGACGAGCAATAAAAGTGAGCCAATACACACTATGACATGCTGGTAATTCTGGTGGAACCAGCAATTATTAATGCTAGTTTTTATGCTATTTTACTTGCTGGGATACAGCATTTAATGCTAGTCTAGCAAACAATTATCAGCATGAAAAGCTGGATTATGTATGCTGGACAAGCAATAAAAGTGGGCCAAAACACACCATGATAAGCTGGTAATTCTGGTAGAACCAGCAAATAATGCTAGTTTTATACTATTTTACTTGCTAGGATACAGCGTCTAATGCTAGTCCACCAAACAAATACCAGCATGAAAAGCTGGATTATGTATGCTGGACAAGCAATAAAAGTGGGCCAAAACACACCATGACAAGCTGGTAATTCTGGTGGAACCAGCAAATATTAATGCTAGTTTTATGCTATTTTACTTGATGGGATACAGCGTCTAATGCTAGTCCACCAAACAAATGCCAGCATGAAAAGCTGGATTATGTATGCTGGACAAGCAATAAAAGTGGGCCAAAACACACCATGACAAGCTGGTAATTCTGATAGAACCAGCAAATATTAATGCTAGTTTTATGCTGTTTTACTTGCTGGGACACAGCATTTAATGCTAGTCTAGCAAGCAAAACAAGCATCTGTTGGTTGTGAATTTCTGCTAGAATAGCAAAAAATGCAAGCAAGTAGTGGTTTTGATGGCTGCTAGGCCAGCAAAATATTCAAGCTACACAAGCTGGAATATATATGCTGGACAAGCATATAAAGTGTGCCAAAACACACCATGACTTGCTGATAGTTCTGGTGGAACCAGCAAATATTTATGGTAGTTTTATGCTATTTTACTAGCTGGGATGAAGCATTCAATGCTTGCCTAGCAAACAAATACCAGCAAGAATTTAGACTTGGGCAGCAATGACTTCTAGGGTCAAATGGTTAACATTTTAACTATGACGGTAGTTAACCCTTTCATTCCCAACTTTTTCCCTCCATAAAACAATAAATCTTATATTTAGTCATAATTTTTTTTTTTAAACGTAATGTATATAAATATTTTTTTAAGAAAGCGTTATAGCAGATTACGAATTAATATAGCTAACAAAGCAAATGATAGATGTTTTTTTATGTTTAATATAACCACGGATGCCATTAAAAAACATAACTTTTCAATAAATAAAAATATCAAAATTTTGGAGAAATACATATTGCAATTAATTTAAATACATATTATAAACATTAAAGAATAAAATAAAAAATATTTCAAACAGTTAATTTACTTAAATTGCCCAAAACAGTAAACTGATTCCGATATTATTA
>OZ005659.1:125050032-125092532 GCA_963930645.1 Salticus scenicus | reverse complement strand
ATCAGAAAACATGGATATCACTTGCTTAGAAAAAGTATTGAATAATTTTTCACAATATTTTCTGTGTGACAAATGCACAGTTCAGAGGTCTGAACTCAACTTATTCACGTAATTGTTGCTAGATCCTTCTATACTCTTTGGCGACAGTTGGAAGCAAGAAATCTATAGAACATTCTATAAAATTCTGAGGGACTTTGTTAAAAATTGGGATAGATTTTCGAGCTTTTCGTGAAGCTAAGCTCTTCGTCAAATTCGACACGTCGATAAAATACCGCTAAATTTATGATCAAGGCTGACTTCCAAGATTTTGCTTATTATTTTCTCTGTGCCTTTAAATGAATTTTCACTGCATCAGTTTAATAAAGAAATGGATATTATTTTGTATAGCAACATGTATTGATGCCATTGCTTTACACCTTCTTACGGTAGCGCATATCTTGGATATGAACATTTTGAACTGTAATGAAAAAATGGTTTTCAAGTTATTTTTCCTATTTCGAAATATTGCTTAATTAAAAAATAAATAGTACTGAGTAAACAATTTTCGACCAAATCCAAAAATGTTACGTTGAAGAGAGTTGCGACTTGCGAGTGAATTCCCTGTCAAGGTATTTTTAATCAAGAATAAAAACGTGTTTGGGAATTCCTTGAAATGAATTCTGATACTCGTAGGATATACTCGAATAGCTCACTTTTCTGGTGAATAAATAAATAAATGTGAAGCTATGTTCTATTTGCAAGTAGCTAAATATAATACAAAAAAGTTTTTGTTCCAAAATAATTTAAAACTTTCTTTCTTTCACGCATGTCAGTATAAATAACTTATATATATTTAAAAAAAAAATTGCATGGAAATTAAATAAAATTGTGAAATTAATTTTAAAAATCCTTTGTAAAATTTACAAATTAGAAAATAGTAATCTCTAAACATTTTTTCTGTTATCAGAGTACGAAAAATCGGATTACTGATTTAACAACGAAAATGTGGTCCAAATTTCATGTTTATTTGTTTAGAAGTTATGCGTAAAAGGAGACAGATATGTAACAGGTTGTTGCTTTATGTAAAACCAGTGTAGTTTTTCTAAGCTTGATTTCCATCATTTAATCGAGTGTTAAGCAGCATTTTCTGTATTTTGAATGTTACGCCACTCTCGATTATCCACGAAAGAACCGATATTGCAATGTATTTGCTCTTCCGGGCTCATCAAACATTTTGTTTCCCACTCAACGATTATTGCCTACGCGGTCCGAATTTTAAGTATTATCAAATTACATAAAATGGGAATTGTGCAGCCGAAAAATGCTCAAATTATACCAGAACTGGTTTTAGAATGTTTAGATTTCAAACTGATGAAAAAAGGAGAAAAAATGGGCTGTATTGTCAAAGAGAAAATTGTACGCATAGCTTTCAATCACGAATATGCAGTGTAATCATGATATGTTTTTTTTTTTTTTTTTTTTTTTTTTTCATTTTTTGTATTAATTATTTGTTTTTATTACTGTTTGCATATCAGAATGTTGCATTTTATAACACACACTACTTTTCAACGTGCATAAATATTTAAAATTAATTAGTTTAACAGTAGTTTAACATGTCTACTTTTTACTAGGGTTATAAGAAAATTTCGCCAAATTTATCAAGTTCAAACAATAATTCTCTCTCCTGCTTAGGCAAACAGGCCATTTTAGGCGATAAAGACGCCGAGTAATGCGTCTGCAACTAAACGTCGCTAAGCTACATTTCCGCTGGGCAACAATGGTCGGCTGTGAGTCAGCTCGTATTATAGGAGACTTAGTTAATCTGTACTACACCGTCATGTATTTAATATCAGGAGAAGGTTGTCGAGCTCGATTAGGGATTAAAAGATTAGGGAATTTTAGGATTAAAAGATTAGGGAAACAAGTTCCTTCTCTTTGTTGAAAAAACAAAACTGTAGAACGTCCCTGGATCAAATTTAGTTATCACACCCAGCCCGTCGCAAATAACTCTTAACTGACCTCTCTTCTAATATCGAACAAATCAGTTTCACCTACAAGCTGTCTCAGTTTTATCCGTTTCGCTCTGATTTATAGCACTTTATCATTATTTTTTGTACTTTAAAGTAATGAGACGTATGCTTTCTGCTTTAACAAGATTTCGAAACACTACGAACACACTCTCACTGGGTTCATACCCAGCCCGGACTCGAACCAGACTCGTATCCATTACCTGCCAACTGTACGGCGGAGCACTTACAGCTCTATCAATAAATTTTCAACGAGGACTCCATTCGATTTACTGAACATTAAGTAATTAATGGTTGTATAAATAAAGTAGGAGATGTCATTAAATAAACAAAAGAAATATATAATAAGGTATAAAAGTATTTTTCTCTATCTAGTATGATCTTTAATTAATGCTATTGTCCTTCAAATATTTTGAATATAGATAATGATAATAAAGAAATTTTCGTAAAAATCTATAAATGCTAGACTCACTAAAATCTATACAGTTCGTGCGACGGTCACCTATAACAACTAAAAAAAAAAAAAAAATCATCTTAATAGAATGAGGCGTTCAGACGCTATCGCACTTTAAATAATTTCAGCCCATAAGCCACAATGATAAAGAATTGTTATTTGTGTCACTGTAAAAAGACTATAAGTGCTATATCCTACAAAATTGATTCAGCTAGTTTGAAGGTGATCTATAACATGCACATAAATTTTTAGCTCAATCGGATAAAACTTCTACACGCTTACGCTATCGAACTTTAAACAATTTGAGTCCATAGAGCATAATGATACAGAATGTTTCGTTGTGCCCCTGTAAAGAAAAGTATGCGTGCTAGATTCACAAAAATCAGTGTCGTTCGTGCAATGGTGACCTATAACGAGTGTATAAATTTTCAACTCAATCGAATAAGACGTTTAGACGCTATCGAACTTTAAAAAATATGAGCCCATAGATCATAATGATAAAGAAATTTTCGTTCTTTCTCTGTAAAAATCTATAAGTGCTAGACTCACCGAAATTTATAGAGCTTGTGCTACGGTGACCTGTAATATGTATGTAAATTTTCAACTCAATCGGATGAGGCGTTTAGACATTATTGCATTTTAAATAATTTGAGCCCATAAGACACAATATAAAAGAATTTTTCTTTGTAATCTTCTAAAGAAACTATAAGTGCTACATGATTCCTAATACATGCAATTAGTGTGAGGGTGAACTATAATATGTATATAAATTTTCAGCTCAATCCGATATGGCGTTTAGACGTCATATCACTTTAAATAATTTGAGTCCACAGGGCATAATGATAAAGAATTTTTCGTTGTCTCTCTGTAAAAAAAATATACGTGCTAGATTCACCAAAATTTATTCACTTCGTACAGCAGTGATTTATAGCATGTGTATAAATTTTCAGCTCAATTGAATAAAGTGTTTATACGCTATCGCGCAGTTTAAAGAATTTCGGCCCATATAGACCATAACTATAAAGAATTATTCTTTATGTCCCTGTAAAAAAACTATAAACGCTAGATTGACCAAAATTTATTCAAATCGTGCAACACGTGTATAAATTTTCAGCTCGATCGAATGAGGTATTTAGACGCTTACGCACTTCAAAAATGTTGGCTCATAGACCATAATGATAAAGAAATTTTCTTGTGTCCCTGTAAAAAAACTAAAAGCGATGGATTCACCAAAATCAATAAGATTCGTGTTATGGTGACCTATAACATATGTACCAACTTTCAGCTCATTCGAACACAGCGTTTAGATGCTATCGTGTTCACTCACATTCATACACACATACATCATTGTAAAAATAGTAGAGTTCAGGGGACCGCAAAACGTGTAGAAACACCAAAATCTCAAATTCGCATGTTTGACATGATTGCAATATTTTCCTCATTATAGTGTTCGGAAAGTGAAAAATGAAACATGTAAAAGAAAATAAATTAAACTAATAGGCCTACACTTTAAAAAGTTAGTGGTGCTAAAAAAATAAAAGTGCAGTATTCATCTGGCAACCCAGCAGTGAACAAATAATTCATTTAAACACATGCCCTATAATAAATACATTCATTTGTGCGTAATAACGTATATTATAATTTGCTGTGTGTAAGGATAAAGCATTCACCACATTATTATCAAATGAACAAACGCTGTTTCTCCAATACGTGACTTACTAGCTCTTACATGTCAATTATTGCTTTGTCACTTAGTAACAATAATGTCATGCTTTATTGTTGTTATTATGAATTATATGTTTAAATTACTGTTGCTTGAATCGATGTCGTTGCATGGGTATTAATGAGAGAAATTTCACTATTGCAGAGAATTATATTAACGCTGCAATATGATAAATATATTCTAGCATTTAAGTCACATGCAAATAATAAAATATTTTGTATACTGATTCTAATATATTCACGATGTATTTCAAATTATTTTTTATAATAAAATAAAATGAAATATTGCACAGTGCATAGAACAAAATTAACAAAAGTTAAGTTTAAACAAAATCCAGGCTGTTATTAATTTGCCTGCAAATTCGTCAGTCTTGATCAAATTTTTAAGTGATAATCTAATGCAAAATTTAAAATGCTAAATTTGAATCTCCTGCAGATATTTATTTTTAAGTTATGCTGATAACAGTTATACATACAGTTCAAACACTAAAAGTTGTGCTTTCGTAATCAAGCCAACTCAAAACGTGATATTATACAAAAAACAGAGTTGAAAATAGAACTTCAAAAAATACTTCATTTACAGCATGGGTATGAAAAATTAATTCTGCAGTATTCTTCGACATAGTAAAATATACAAAGCACGTCCATTAATTACATTCAATATAAAAGAACGTTTTATTAATTCTGGGTAGCCCTGTATAATGTCTATAATTAATATGTACTGTTAAGAATACTCTGTATTTAAAATTACTTTTACTTGAAAAACAATTCACACAAAAGGACTTACGTTTCTTGCGATTTCCAAGAATAGCCCCAATATATCCAAATACTTTGGGTAGCCCTGAAAATAAATGATGAATGATTTCCATAGCTCAATCTGCACAAAACATGCTTTTATGCTTATAATAAATTTTGTTCATTCTATTTCTTTTAAGTCGGCTTATAGATGTTACACTGTACTTACCATAAGTTTCCCCATAGACATAATGTGGTTTAATTTTCTTGGATGTTGGAGCCATTTTGTGTGTGTGTTTAAACAATTATAAAAGGTTAGAAAAAAAAATCCTCTATCTTGTTAGGATTGCATTTCTGACCCTAAATTTCTAGAGTAGTGCACCGATTATCCACGACATTGGGTGACAGCCGCGGATAATCCGAAAAACAGAGTAAAATGGGTACAAACATGAAAAAAATACGCGGTAGAACAGTATAACCCCTATTTCTAGAGTAAAAAGATCCATTTCCTCCTAAAACCGTCAAAAAAAAAAAAAAAAATCCCAAGTATGCCTATAGAATTATGATGCACAATAAACATGTCGGTAATTTTCGACCTTCGCTCTGTAGAACCTACTGTATTTTCCTTGTTGTTGGCTTGAATTAAAATTGGATTTTTCGGAGGTTAGTAATTTTTTTTTTTTCCCCGAGGCTCTCGCACTCGTGGATAGTCCGTTCACGGATAATCGATGCTCTACTCTATGTAATTCCGAATCATCTTTGTACCCCTACTCAGTGTTGGGCATAATTGATTAAAAAGTAGTTGAATTACTATTGAATTATAATTATAATTATTTTACTGTCAATCAATTAACAAATAAATTGAATTATTACAAATAAATTGAATAAGTAATTCAATTTATTTGGAATCAATTACTTGTTAATTGATTGATAGTAAAATAATTATAATTGTAATCTAATTGTAATTGTAATTCAATTACTTTTTAATCAATTATGCCCAATACTGCCCCTACTCCTCTTGTAAGTTTGTCAAACCAGTAGCCAATGACCCTGTATTTAAAAATGAACAAAAATTGATCATTTTTAAAAAATGTCTGCTCGCCGGTCTCTGTATCTGTGAGTCTGTTACCAATATTTTGCGACCATTCTATGCCATTAACAGGGATGGAACACGGGCGCAGAATTCATACCGGAATCTATTTAAGAAATTTTACTACCTATAATATCGTTGATTTAAGAAGTAGAAAATTTTCTTACATTGATAGTGGTAGGAATACTGCGCCCGTGTTCCATCCCTGCATTAAACAATGGAAGGATTTCTACCGCACTTTATATTAAGTTGGCCCTGGACACAAATTTGTGCTGAGTATATTTTGGTATATACCGCCTCAAATATAGCGCTCTTATGCAGCAACGTTGTAGAGGAGTTTTTCCGTGAAAATCAAAACCTTAAAAAGTTTAGGAGTTGAATAAAGATCTCAAATTATTTAACAGATTCTTATGAAAACTACAGGCATTATTTTAGTTAAGAATGCAACTTAATTTATTAAATATTTTTAAATATATAAAGAACAAGGACGAAAAATACGCATTGATTATTAACACTTTGCAACTGTATGTACTTTTTGAATCGTATATCTTTCAATGTTCTTTGTCTACATTAACTTACGACGGACAGACAGACTGAAAGGCATATGGACTAATTGAATCCGTAATCAATCTTAAACATTGTTGGAAAGTTTTAGAAATACTTAATGCAAAAGAAAATGCAGCCCTTAGATTCTAATCACAATCCTTAATGTATCTGAATATTTTAGTATAGCCCTGTAAATCTGAAGGTTAGTCATATCATACTCTATACAAAACATTATTTCAACATATTAACATTAAATGTCAATCAATCTCTTTGTGATTTTTTTCAGTAGAAAGTTATTTAAATATGATTTCTAAAAATATCTGCCCTGAAACGCAACGAGTTGACATTTTTTTAAGTATCCCTGTACATAAAGTAGTTGTACAGAATCTAATAATGTCATTTTAAATAGGGAACATTCCCTGGTGAACTTGAATAACATATATCTTTATTTATTTATTTATTTATTTCATTTTTTATTTCTGGAAATATTTACGGACGCTGGAGGCGGGCAAACGGACAGACAGACAGATGGACAGATACAAAAACTGAAATTATATTCACAATTAAAAACTGATTTAAAGTGTTAAAAATGCTTAATGTGAATTAAAATACAATTCCAGCAAATTTCCATTAATACCCTCTCAAAGTAACTGAATATTAGCATATAGCACTGTATATCTAATGCTAATCAAACTATATATTATATAGAAAGCATTCTTTTGTGCATTTGATTAACATGTTTCAATTTCATTAAGTTTTGTGTGCAGTACAGTTATTAAACTTTGATTTAGAGAAATACCTCATATAGAATGCAATGCTTTGGAATACTTTCGGATATCCCTGTACACAAAACTGTGATGATATTTACTCCATTTTCTTTAGAAAACATCCGATAGTGAACTTGAATAAAATATTTCAATTTCATTAAAATATGTGTAAAGTAAACGTATGAAAATATGGTTTATAAAAATTCCTCTCATAAAACACAATTTTTTGAATACTTTCGGCTGTCCCTGTACACAATTCTGTGGTGTTACTTACTCCATTTTCTATAGAAAACATCCGATAGTGAACTTGAATAAAATATTTCAGTTTCATTAAAATTTGTGTAAAGTAAAGGTATTAAAATATGGTTTATAAAAATTCCTCGCATAAAACACAATTTTTGCTATACTTTCGGGTGTTCCTGTACACAATCCTGTGGTGTACTTACTCCATTTTCTATAGAAAACATCCGATAGTGAACTTGAATAACATTTTACAATTTCATTGTATAAATTAAGGCTATTAAAATATGGTTTATACCTCTAACAGAACACAAGCCTTGGGAATATTTTGTTGTGTCACTCTACATTAACCAGTAGAGGTATTCCTTCCATTTTTTATAGGAAATATCCATTAGTGAACTTGAATAACATATATCAGTTTCAAGAAATTCTATGAATATTGACGGAAGTTAGAGCTTGTAAAGGCAGACAAATCGAAGTCATTAACACTTTTCAATCTTGTTGGAAATTGTTGAAAATGGCATTATCACATAGAACATATTAAAATTTATTATCTTAAAGTTATTGAGGAGTGAAGTGGGGAGCTGAAATAACAAACACGCTGTCAGTTTACATTTTGTTCATAAAATTTAGAATGATGAATGGAAATATACTAATATAAACAACACTGTAAAAAAAAAAAAATCTAAAATAGGTAAAAAATTGTAAGATATTTGGTTATAGTAATGTTCCAATTGGAAAGTTCTGTTTATAACCCAAAATGGGTCAGAAAATCTATCTATTTTGAGTTTACAAACTTGTTATCTATGGTTCACTACCTTATTTTATGTTTTTGTCTATAATAAATAAAGAGGTTGTAGAAAATATTGTATCACTCACCTCTTATAAAAAAAAAAAAAAAAAAAAAAAAAAAATCTAACATGCGTAAATGATTTAAACAAAATGTAAACATTTCGTATGTATACGTATACATACGAAATGTTTACATTTTGTTTAGATCATCTACATATGTTAGAATTTATATATATATATATATATATATAAGAGGTGAATGATACTATATTTTCTACAACGTTTTAATTTATTATAAACAAAAATATAAAATAAGATAGTGAACCATAGATAACAAGTTTGTAAACTCAAAATAGATAGATTTTCTGACCCATTTTGGGTTATAAACACAACTTTACAATTTGGAACATTGCTTTACCCAAATATCTTACAAATTTCTTACAGTGAAGGCTTCGCTTATAATTTTTACTCAAAAATAAAACTCGACATTTAATTTTCTAATATAATGCAATGCTTTTGTTATTGACATTGATTTTATATTCCTACAGAATTTTATTATTCAGTTTTCTGTCTTAATTAACGACTTGTTCGATCTCTTTAGTTATTTATATTTCCACGAATACTCGAGAACGTATACCAATCTCTATGGAATATTACCATTGTTAGTTCTTAGATCTAATTCATATTGCATGATTAATTGCCCCTTTAGAAACACTTGTGAAATTAATTCTACTGACATAACGCATACGATATCATTTAACAAAAGATTTTGAAGCAAAAGATTAGATATAAAGTTTAAAATAAATTAAAAAATATGTCCGCGAATGGGTTTAAATTTTAAAATTTTAATTTTTAAAGTTTAATTTTTGTATCCAGAATAAAAATAATATAAAAAGTAATAGTTAATTTTTTTTTTTAGATTCAGTTTTTAAAACATATTTTTACAGAAAAGGGAAGATAATTAATAAAGTCAAATGTAAAAACTTATGAATTTTTAAGAAGCATATATATTTGTGCAAGAAATCGATTTATACATATTTGCCAAATGCTCCGATTTTTTTATACCGCTTTTTATTATTATTATTTATTTATTTACTTAATTTATCATTATTTCTTTTTTGAAATTTTCATATTATTTAATCATAAAATCTTCTGCAAAGCTTAATAAAAATTTCTATAAAAAATTACCGGCATTTGAATATTGGAAAGATTGACAGTTATGATTTTTAGTATAGAGTAATTCTAAACAATTGTCATCGCATAGGAATTATTACATACATATATGATTGTATTGATAAAAAATCTGGAGTGACTCCACTCGACTTTCCGAACATTGAGTAATTAATAGTTTTGTAGATAAAGTAAAGAAAGAGGAGTTGTTAAAGAAACAAAAGAGAGAAAACCATAATAGAGTGTTTGAGTATTTTTCTCCATATATTACACGATGTTTTATTTAACGCTACTGAACTTTGAGCCCATAGATCTTAATGATAAAGAATTTTTCGTTGTTTCCCTGTAAAAACCTATAAATGCTGGATTCACCAAAATGCTTATAGTTAGTGCAACAGTGATTTATAGTGTTCATATAAATTTTCAGCTGAATTGAATAAGGCGTTTAGATGCTATCGCACTTTTAAAAATTTGGTTCCATGGGCCATAATGATAAAGACTTTTTCTTTGTGTCGCTGTAAGTGCTAAATTCTGCTAAGTGCTAAAAAAATCTGTAAGGGCTAAATTCACCAAAATGTATACAGTTCGTGCAACTGTGACCTATAACATGTGTACAATTTTTTTGCGCAGATTTATAAGGCGTTTAGACGCTATCACACTTTTAAAAATCTGGCCCCATAGGCCATACTGATAAAGAATTTTTCTCTGTGTCCCTGTAAAAAAACTATAAGTGCTAGATTTTCCAAATTCTATACAGATTGAATTTCTGTGACCTACAGAGGCTGTTCGCACATATTTTAGACGATTTCGATGGAGTGTACTGAAGCAATTTGACTCATATTTCGTGTTTTATTTGTTCAGTTTCATAGCCCTTGTTCTTAACTATCATTCTACATCGTAATTTCTATGATAATAATGCTTTTTATAATATCGGAAGAGGTATATTTTTCTACTCCTCTTGAACGGCTTTCCAACGTCCACAAGGCGTTGTAGGTCGGTGTTTGGATAATGTTGATTTTAAGAGTCGAAAAACACAAAAATCCAACAGTGATACATCAGGAGATATCAGTGAAGGGTATGGTTTTAATCCTCGTTTTTTGTTCCAGTTTTTTCTAGAAAAGCAATTGCGGATTGCGATGTGTGGCTGCTTGTTTAGTCTTGATACAGTTCAAGGGATTGAGAGCATTGTGGATAAAGATCTGGGTTTTCATTTTTAAAAATTGGAATTAAAATATGTTCTTGATAGTATTTAGAGCTGATTTTGACATTTTTGTCACATTTTTTTTTCTTTTATCTTGCGCTTGTATGAAAAACCAGTGACATTCATAAATCCTTTAGAAAAACTTTCTTTTGATGCTTTGAACCATGTAGCAAAATTTTTTTCTCCACTTTTGTGATAATAAATTGATCTTTTTTTATTGCAACCACTTAAATATACCCAAGATTCATCTATTGTTGCGACATGTTTCCATTTTTCTCCTGATAAATGCTTTTCATAAAGATTTCACTAAAAACTCTCTTTGGAAAGAGCAGAAACCTATCCTTCCATCCACTGCCTTTTTAAAAGCGCACTTTTGCATCTAAACAAAAATTCTAAATATCAGAAGATAAATAAAACTTCCAAAAATATAACTGTTGTGAAAATAAAATTCTCCATGCAAACGATTTTTTCTTACTGCGAAATAAAATCGTCTAAAAAATGTGCGAACAGCCTCTGTATAATATGTGTATAAATTGTTACTCAATTGAATAAGGCGTTTAGATGCTATCGCACTTTTAAGATTTTGCTCCCATAGGCCATAATGATAAAGAATTTTTCTTTGTGTCCCTGCAAAAAAAACTATAAGTGCTAGATTCAGCAAAATCAATAGGGTTCGTGCTACGGTGACTTGCAACATGCGTACCAACTTACAGCTCATTCGAGCAAAGCGTTTAGACGCTAGCGTGTTCACTCACACGCTACATACATCACACACATACACACACACATACATACATCATCGTAAAAATAGTGAAAACGGACTCAGGGAACCTCGAAACGTATAGGAACATCAAAATCTCAAATTCGAATTTTTGACATGATTACAATACCTTCCTCACTATAGTGTTCGGAAAGTAAAACGATAAAATGAATGCAAAATAATAATTATTATTGTTGTTGTTGCTGTTGTTGTTGCAGAGGTTGGCGCAGTCACGTTTTTAATGCCACTAATTTTCTAAAGTAATCTCTGTCATTCAATTGAATATAAAAATTGCAAACGATTGCAAAAAATTTTTTTTGAGGAAAAAAACAACGGTGTCCTAAATTTATGACAGGCCACTCCTATTATTATTATTATTATAACTGAAAGCCAATCTAACACCCCAAGTAGCACAACAATAATGGCCAAAGTCGGAAATAAGACTATTTCAATATTGGCCAACATCGGACTCTGCTGGACTGGCCAGTGCAAAAATGTCAAGGTTTTTTACAATACTGGCCAATATCGGTAATCTGTATTGGTCAATATTGCATGTAATACTGGCCAATATCGGTTAAAGTTGAACTGGCCAATATAAAACACTAAATTTTGCCAATATAGGCCAATGTTGGTATCACATACTGGACAATATTGTGTACAACACTGGCCAATATAAAATTGCAAATCACAACAGTAATGGGCAATATTGATATTTGACATTGGCTAATATTGTAATGCAATACAGGTCAATATTAACTACAAATCTTGTCTATTTGCAAGAAACAACAAAAAAAAAACAAAAAAAAAAAAAAAAACTACAGATGGCAGCCAAATTATTTGAGTGTGAGTAATAATTCCTATATAAAAAAAGTACACTTAACAAAATAGTATTAAATGCACTTTTTTTTTTTTAATATAGGAATTATTGCTAGCGCTCAAATAATTTTGCTACCAACTGTATGCCATGTACAATTCTTTTTTTTTTTTTTTTTTTTTTTTCAGATAAAAGAATGCATGAAATTTTACAACATCCTTTTAAACTTTTGATATTTGTATTAGATTTTTAAAATTTTTTTGTTTTATGTGATTCTTTTTTTATTTTTTATGGGAAAACAGAAACTTTTATATTACCTTTAAACATATATTAGGCTGATTCCAATAAATTTTGCACATTCATTTTCCTTTCAGATAAGAATTGTATTTATTTACATATAGATAAAAAAAAAAAAAAAAAATACTAGATTGTTATAGACAAAAAGGTTTAATAACAATCGAATTACATAGATTAGCATTTTATTTATCAAACTAATACTTTAAAATGTACCTTAATACGTTATTTTTATTTTTTCAGCGTCCGGAATCAAGTCAAAGTATACTGATTTTGTATAATACAAACAAACCTACAAGAAACCTTTCATTTAGGAGGGGGAAGTGTAGGTTTTTAAATGAACTGCATTAAGAAAAAGAAAAGAAAAAAGAAAGGAAAACCATTCAAAAAATGGAATGATACGGTTTCAATTAACAGATCAATTTTTTATTGATCGCTCGGTCAAACTGACGACTGAAAAATAAATAAATAAATAAATAAAATTAGAAATTCTGACTTCTAAACTTTTATTAAATTATTTATTTTAATTTATAATTGTTGCCAAAAAAAAATTACGAGTTAATTTATTTTTCGACGTATAATAAAATATATTTTCACAATAATAATAAGCTTTTTTGATAGTGTTTGTTTCGATACTGATTATTATTAATTTTCTTTTCTTTCAAAAAAAAAAAAAAAATGGTGAAATTCTGGCAAAAGCAGAATTTAGTTTCGGACAAAGAACTATTAGTTTTTTTTTTTTTTTCAAATTATAACATTGTTTCCAAATTATTCAATTATATTTCGATAAATGTCCAACTATCAAAAACTGGTATCGTAAAAATCTACAGATTGAGACTAATAGTCCTCAGTCCTTAAAAAAAAAGAAAATAATAATATTGACATGTTATGTTTTAACTGCACTAAATAATAATAAAAATCCAAAAGCTGAACTTAAGTTGATCTTGAAATCAGAACTTGGTGATATAGGTATCATTATCGTAACAAATAAAATAATAATCTTTCAAGATATCACAACAAAAATTGTGTAAGACAAACTCATTACATTTTTAAGATATGTGAAAAACTGATATACTCAGAATGTATGAAAAATTTTCATCACTCACAAATTTAGATGTTATGGATTTTTGAGTAATTTATTTTTTTTAAGTTGTATCAATATAAAATGAATAAATCGTAATAAAACAAAAGGTTATATTATTTTTTTCTTACTATAAATAAATCATCCTGAAAGAAGTTAATGAATTGTCAGGGGTTTTTCTTTGCAATATAAAATTTTCTTAATACCAAATCCAAATACTTTGAGTTCTTTTCACAAACTTTTTTGATGAGTACCCAGCTTTCATCAATTTTTCTGACAATCTGATTGTTTCTTCTTTGCTGTTGTAATTGCAGAATGTCACCTTAGACCACATTTCGCATTAGTTCTATGTTATTACATAATTTACAGTTTACACTCAACTACATGGTTTACCACATTGTTTACACACAGCTTTCATTAAATGCACGAATGAACTAACTGCTTCTCCTCTTCTGTTGTAATTTCAAAACATCACCTTGTGTCCAGATTTCACATCAGGATCACATCTCTACATGCATATAACTGTTAAGATTTCGTCAGTTATGTGGTTGGTAGTATAATTTTGATGTAGCAAGGCTATAGCCATTGATGGGGGGGGGGATTTCAACTCCCCCTCAAAATGTTGCAAATTTGTGGAAATTTTTAGAGTAATACATCATTTTTAACACAATATTATGCACTAATACTTGTACACTGCAAACTTTTTGGCTATGGCCTTTGATATTGGCATCAGTATTACCCTGATAAAGACTAACCAAAAAATCTTCCAGAACAATCCGGAACGATAAAGACCCATTAACCCCTTAGAAAAAGCTGTAATCTACATATAGAATTTTATGAAATAAGAACCTATACTGGCATGACTAAAAAATCTTAGCCTAGCTGAAGAAAAAGTTTGTCCCATGCCAAGCAAAAACCAAGAACGCTTTTTTTGTTTCCAATTAACCGTAGTTATTAAAAATCCATTCTTTAAATTACATCTGATTTTATTTTCAGATTTTCAATTCAAGCTAAATATTTTTACTTTAAATGCACATTATTTTTGGCTAAAACATGAAAAATGCATATTTAAAAATAATAATAATGATCCACACTGAGAAATTCACAAATTAAAACTTCTGTTTATAAATTAATATTTGATTATTTTATCTTTTAGCATTTTATTTTATACCTAAAAAACTTTGAATTTTATAAATATAAATATGTAGAAGGAAATTTCACAATCACTTTCAGCTACTAATGTTGGTTATTTTTATACAGAATATCCTTAACAAAAAATTTTATTCAGAAAGCATCTTTTTTTTAAGCATAAAAATGCTTACTGATTAGGAAAATAATTTAAACTTTTTACTTCATATGCATTTCAACTAATGTCCTCTATTTTGTGTTCATTTGTTTGCTTATTTTTAATTAACACTAATATATATGATTAAATTCTTTAATTATATATTATTAAAATGTCTGAAATTTAATAGCATTATTTTATAAATTAATATAAAAATTTTCATTATTCAAAACTGAAAAATAAATAAAAATTAAGACAAACCTATTTGATGCTTAACTTAAACTTCAAGTAGGTTTATTTTTAAATATCTTTAATGAGTATAGAAAAAAATTCATTAAAAATTAAAATAAAAGACTTTTTTTTCCATAAAACAATTTATTAAATTTATTTGCATGATTTTACATTATGTTTTTGAAAATTACAAAAATTCTGGATTTTCAGATATTTTTACATCTGATTTCCGTTTTATTTTAACCTACTTGCTATCACAATCTGGAGCTCTTGCAAAGACTTCTAATACAGTTGTTAATGCAGAGTTTCTCCCAGGTTTAAAAATGAAAGGATGCTGCTAGTAAAAAAAATCACATCTTAGATTTTTGAAGTCAGTTTTGGATCAGTTTAAGGTCACACTTGATACGAGAAAAAATTTACTAATGTATGAACAAATGTTGATCATCATGCACAGTAGTTTTATCAGGGATGCCACTCTAAAAATTCGAAGAAAGAGGAAATCACGCCTGAAGTAAAATTTGTGATAATTATTGTGTAATTTTATAGGCGAATTCTGTAAATTAGTATATAACAAAATAATACATAAAATATAATTTGAATATAAT
This sequence comes from Salticus scenicus, assembly GCA_963930645.1. NCBI lineage: Eukaryota > Metazoa > Arthropoda > Arachnida > Araneae > Salticidae > Salticus > Salticus scenicus. Next base: position 125,076,739 of record OZ005659.1, on the reverse strand, counting down.
AATTTAAAAAGTTACTTTGCAGTCAAAAGGTTATATTTTAAGCAATATAAAAGAATGATGCTTTATCACAAAAAAAAAAATATTTTAGAAGTTTCTAAATAAACCATAGTCTGTAGATCTGCAATAACATTAATTTATCATAATTTAAAACAAAATAATTACACATAAGGAAATTTTTCTACCTCTTTATAAATTCTGGAATCTAATAAAACAAGTTTATCATGAACGCTGACACTTATGTTATGAATGGGAAAAGAATGAACATTGCAGAGCTTCGTCAGGTTGTTTAATGGCTGATCACTACTTTTAGGGGGGTGAGGGACCTCACAGTAGAAAATGCGAGACGTACATCGAAGATTCTTTTTTTTCATTCTGCAGATTATTTTCAACACAGTATTGTGTAGAAATTTTAAGTCTCCCGATTTTGATCGGAAATATTGTAATTTCTAATCTTTCTGCATCCACATCATAAATGGCAACGTTCATTTTAATCACACTTTATTAGATTCTAGAAGCTACAAAGAGGTAGAATTATTCAATATTTTTCACTTACATAATTATTTAGAACCGCCCTTTCTCTTCGCTAACAATCAGCGATAGACATTTAACGGAATCATTCTGATTTTCCGTCTGCTTTCATTCACAACATAAAAGTCAATATTTTCTTAAAATCTTATTTAATTAGATTCCAGAACTTATAAAGAAGTAAAATTGTCCAATATCTCTCACTTTTTTTTTTTTTTTTTGCTGCTCCCCCCCCCCCCCGCCATTTTCTCCCTCTCCTGCTAATGAACAGCAAACAATTGCTCCGCAGAAGTATTGCGATTTCCAATTTTTCTCCATCCATAACTCTTTCAATTTACTATATTAGATTCTAAAACATGTATTGAAGTAGAATTGTTCAATATCTCCCACTCATATACTTTTTATGATCCCCCTCCCCTCTTCCCCACATTAACAAGGATAATTAATTTTTTATACCAACTATAAACAAAGTATTTTTTTAGTTTTGTTTTAAATTCTGGTTTTTTGTATAGTATGCATTGATCTCTATATCTGTTATCAGCATAATTTAAAAACAAATGATTACAGGAAATTCAAATTTGGTATTTGGAGATTCATATTAAGTTGCTACTTGAACAACTTCTTTATTATTTTTTTTAATACAATAAAAATAAAAATAGTGATTAAAATAGTAAGAAGGGAAGAATTTTTCCAGTCAAAGGGCAGGCAGGAGGCAGCACCCTCCCAAAACTGTCTGGGGGAAACTCTGTTAAAGACAAAAGTTTGAACTTTTTTACAATTTCTTCTCACACTTCCTAAAAAGAAAGAAAAATAATTATAAATAAAATATACATGAACATAAAATCATGTCAATTTTCTTTTTCTAGATAGGATGCAAGGTTTCAAGTACCATTGGCCAAGAACTCTTACATTGGACAGCAATAAAATAAAAATGTTTCCTTTAGAGATGCAATGATTATTCAGCCAAAACCGAATATCAAGTCCATTATTCAGCCCAGGCCGAAATGTTTTTATTTATAGTTACTCAATATAAATAAAAACATATTACACAATAAAAATTTTTATCCCCCCCCCCCCCAAAAAAAAAAAAAAAAAAAACTTTCATACTTTGAATGAATTTTATCATACCATTTTAATGTAAGGATCATGTAAAAACTTTTATGCTATATCAATAAGTGCAAAACATATATCTGTAGCAAGCAAACATAATCTGTTAAATTTAATATTAATCTATTCAAAATTGTCCCAACTGAACCATACAAGCAAATTTTGATTTTCTTTCAAAGCATAATGAAAAAATTTAATATTTATCCTTCGTTATTTAATAATAATAAAAAAAAAAAACTCCTTCCAGTGATATTTTTAATTATTGGGGGCGGGGAACGAAAAATTGGTATACATAGGTTTTGGGAGCCTAAAAGTCAAATGAGGATATTTTCGAAAGTATAAAATTATTGGGGAAGGGGGGGGGGCAGGAAGAGCAAAAAATTATAAATTGAGTTAGACCGTTCAAAATTGGTATGTATAGTTTTGGGGGGATTAAGAGTTGAATGAAGATATTTTGGAAAGTGTAAAATTATTAAGGGGGCAGGAAGAGCAAAAAATTAGAAATTGAGTTAGACCGTTCAAAATTGGTATGTATAGTTTTTGGGGGCCTAAGAGTTGAATGAAGATATTTTAGAAAGTGTAATTATTAGGGAGCAGGGGGGGGGGGCATAGAAATTGAGTTAGACCATTCAAAACTGGTATATATAGGTTTTGGGACCTACAATTGAATGAGGATATTTTCGAAAGTGCTACATTATTAAGGGGAGGCAGAAAGAGGGATTAGGTGGACAAAAAATAGAAATTGAGTTAGAGTGTTCAATTGGTACAGTATAACCCCGATAAGTCGTCACCGGGATAAGTCGTCACTCCGTTTAAGTCGTCGTTTTCTTTTGGTCCCGACAAGGTCTCATACACAATAATGTTAAACAACCCTCTTTTACCCGTCACCGAATTTCATTCTACTCGGATAACTCGTCACCCACAAAAATGGCCGAAAGCCAATTCAAAAATCCCCTAAAAAAGTCGCTAATCCTAAACTTACATTTTTTTTGTCACTAAAAGCTTTTAAAATCCCCCAAACTTAGCAACTTTTCCCACAAATTGGCAACACTGATTTTGCATGCCACCGTGCTGTCTTTCCAGCCCTGCCCCATCAAATTAAGAAAACAAGCCTTTACTGGGAATTTTCGATTACGCGCGTCTTATCAGCAAAACCTGTTGGTCCCTATTGTTGTTAAGCATTCCTTTTCACTCCCCTCCCCCACTTCACTTTAAGAAAGCCAAGCCTGCTTATCACTTCAGCAACACACCTATAGGTTAAGCATTCCTTTCCATATAATACCCCTTTTGTGGAGTTGAGTTCTTGGAATATTCTATGCACGTGCATCGTACTTATCGCTGCTAACCATTCAAAGCACACTTCTCGCTGTAACTTTGTCGAGTGTAGGCGTTTTTTTCACTTCTCCTGAGTTTGACTTCATTTCATAGTGAGTAAGTTCCGCTATAAGGGCTATTTTCTCTCTTGTAATTTCGTGGTGCGATTACCCTTTTAATATGTCAGGGAAACGAAAACTTACCTCGTTATCTTTTAAAGAAAAAAAAGACTTAATTGCACTTTTTGAAAAATCAAATGTTCCCAAAACAGCTTTTGCCAAAGAACACCATATTCCCAGGATTACGTTGAACGATGTTCTTTCATCGAAACAAATCATTGAAGAAGCCGACTGCAAATGAGGAAATCTAAGTTTGACGATATCGAGGAGGTTTTAGTTCGATGGCTAAAACATGCCAGAGCCCAGAATGTACCAATTTCTTCAGCGGTGCTAAAAGAAAAAGCCATGCAAATTGCTAAGAAGTTGAACATTGAAGATTTCGGCGGCAGCAATGTTTGGCTAGAACGTTTCAAAGACAGACATTGCCTTTCTTTTAAAACGATTTGCGGAGAAGCAGCAGCTGTTGATGTTGATGCTGTAGAAGATTGGAAGGACAGTGTTCTCAAGGACATTTTATCTAGATTTGATGCATCAAATGTTTTTTATCTTTATGAGTCCGGCTTATTTTACCGTCATTTGCCCAATAAAACTCTGTCATTTAAGGGTGAAAAGTGCACTTCTGGAAAATCAAGCAAACAACGCGTGACGCTTCTGCTTGGAGCAATGGTTTCTGAAAATATTGTTTTTGTCACCGAATCCTACTGCAATTCATGAAAATATGTAGTATAGTATATTTCAAAGTTTTTTTTTTTCAAAATTCGCCACTCCGCCTAAGTCGTCAAAAAATCTTTGGTCCCTTTAGTGACGGCTTATCGAGGTTTTACTGTATATGTAGGTTAATTAGGAGAGGCATGAAAGGTGGGGAATAAGTATGCGTATCCCAGAGGTGAAACTTTTCAGGGCCTACCCCGGAATTCAGGGTTTTTGAAATTTTTGCTGTTTCTGATTTTCATGTAAATTATTTTGTTTTTACAGAAATTTCTTATTTTGAATGTTTAATTTGCCTTATATAATTGCATTAAGAACTCTCCAAATATCATTTAATACAGGTAGCCATGTGATATTTCATTATTAAATCTTCCCTATCTGCATGCAAAAATCAGTTTTCAGGGTTTTTGCATGCTAGGTAGTTTCACCCCTGGTATCCCTTAATCTGTGTGCACGCAGTGCACACGGGTCTACGCTGCCGACGGCAGTGGGGATCCGGTGTAAGTTTTTACTCGATCAAAAATTTTTTTTTTTTTTTTTTTGAGTGAGAATATGGAATTTTGAGGATTCATTCATTATAGTGATTCATTTAAGCTCACTAGTATCTATTAAAATATGACTAGACAATACCTCATAAGAAACTTGTAAAGAATTATTATTATTAGAAATTTTATACACTGTTGTAGTGAATAAACAAGAGATATTACTAACGCTATATGACAATACAAACATTAAACTATACAATTTGTTAAGAAAAATAAATAAATAAAGTGTGAAAATAGTGTTATTAAAATAGTATTTATTAGTAACAAGCTACCTTCGGTGACCAGCTGGTTTGAGTTTCTTTAAAAGCCAGACCATATTAAACCACTGCTCGGTGGTGCCTACTCTCCACTTCAGAACCTACAACAGTTTTACAAGAAAAATACAAAAAATGACATGTGTTTTCTTACTAAAATTAAGTGTCATAACATAAAAATGATTTAAAAACAAAGCATATATATATATATATATATATATACATATATATATAAATATTAAGTTCTAATGATAATTAAATTCAGTAAACTCTTGGTTAACCAGTATTCAACAAACCTGAAAAATTCAGAAAACACTTTTTTCTCTTTTCCAATAAATTGTTTTAAAATATTTGCTGCTATTTTAGGAAGCTTGTGGTTTTCATTTTCATATAATTAGTGTCCAAGTTAATATAATGCAAATCAATGTTTATACAAAGGCGAATGTCCCAGAAATTCACCAGATTTTTGTAGCCGATTTCTGAAATCTGCTATTATTTTGCCTTAATCGATAAATTCGCATTGTGTACAAAGTTGAATCTCTAAATACTCAATTATTTTGCTACTAATCGATGAATTTTTTTTTTTTTTTTTTTTTTCCAAAGCTAAATCCCAAAATACACAATTTTGCGACCTAATTCAGAAATACGGGACGATTTCACTGCCAATTATCAAAAAGTTTTGCTTAAAGTGAAAATTGTGTAAATAAAAAAATTGCTCTCAACTTTGTTTTATTCAAAACTGAACAAAGTGGTCTTTAAAAAATTTATGAATATGGTATTTGTTATAATATGGTAATTAATAGCAGCTCATTTTCTTATCTTTATACTAAATCCAAAAGCAAGATGTACTGATTTTGAATTATCAAATAAAAAAGGAGCTGCATTAGAATTTGTCCAAACAGTTAAAAAAAAAAAAAAAAAAAAAAAAAAAAAACACTTTCATTTTAAAATTTCATGCAAATATTTCTCCATTCAATATTTTCAAAATTATAATATCAAAGTATTGAAAAATGTTGAAGTAATTCTAATCACAAAAGATTCTACATCCAATGAAGAATGTTTTCTCAAAAAAGAAAATTTAGTTTCAATAAAAGCTATAAAACTTCTAATTTTATTTAAAATAATAATTGTAAATTCTAATTCAATATGGAACTTTCAAATGGATTGCAATATTCCAGTACATAATCCAAAAGTATAAATTTTTTCTGAAATCTTTTCCTATAACTTTTTTAATGTATAGATTTTTTTTTTTTTTAATTTTTCATTAATCCATTAAATTAAGAATTTTTTTTGTTATTTAGTTAATTTGTTATCATTAAAGTGTATGAAAGACATGTTATGTTAGGCAGGCCGCACACCAAAGAAACAAGCGTGACTTGGACGACATAAGAGACAATCCCTAGCATTGCCGCTAACTTTTACTTTACTGCATATGCACACCAGAGAAACAAGCGTCATGTCTTATTAGTCAAGTGTGTGTCTCCCGTTTGTCGCTCGAATCGCGCATGCTACAACTTTTCGCACTTGTTGCTCATGTTGCAACATGGCGGCGATAGAGATTTGACAACTGTGAGTAAATTTAAATAACACTGGGCTCAACGCAGTCGCTTTTTTCAATACTAATAACTTTAATAGAAATATTTAGTAAAATCCTTTGCAATATTTTTCTTCGATTGCATATTACGAAGATTGCTTTGTATAAATAATAGTATTAAACAAAAGTGACTACGCTGAGTCCTACAATGACAATATCAAATTCAAGTCCGTGTAATATACAGTAAACAATCAATTTAAGTTCAGATAGAAAGGAAAAACATTAAAATTAAAAAAAATACGGATGAAAACAAATTATAGGGTAACAATTTTATGCGAAAACCCCTATTATCGCTCCTGAATTTCATCTGTTTGACCGTTTCCGATAAAAGAAACAGAACAAGTTTACTAGCAAGGGATGCGTGGCTTTTTTTTTTTTTTTTTTTTTTTTTTTTTTAAGTAGAAAAATAATTTAAGATAAAGGATAATGATTAAATTCTACTACTTTTCTTTTTTTTTTAAATAGATATATTCTATAGAAAAACAACGAAAAGGAAAAATAGAGAAAAAATATTCATTTAAAAGGAAGAAGATCAAATATAGGAATTTAGTACAATGTTAATAACATCTTGGAAATTATTGGGTTTTTACATCATTTTGCAATTTTTTATTAAAAACTGTTCAGATTTAAAAGCAACGTTTTCAACTGGAAACTATTAATTTAAATTTAACAATAAAGAAAAAAAAAATATAAGGTGCAATGTAAAATTATTTTTCTTATATTATTCATTTATTTAAATTATAAAGAAAAAAAATAAAATAAATAAAAACGCTTCTTTTAGCTGGAAAAAAAAAATAATAGTAATAATTTTATAGAATATTTGTTTGCATATCAATAATAACTTAATTAAAGCAGACAAGCTTTGTTTTCTGCTAGAAACAGGATATAAAACATTAAATAAAAATTTAAATAAAATATTAACAAAATAAAGGTATAAATAAATGAAATATAAAAATTATTTTCCCCTAAATTATTCATTTATTTAAATGATAAAGTAAAATAACAATTTTTTTAAGTTAAAATACTTTAATAATTCAACAACGAAAAATTAGTTTTTAAATTTAATAATTATTTTCTCTTAAATTATTCTTTTATTTTATTCATTCATTTAAATGAATATAAATTAAAAGATATAAATAAATAAATAAAATATAAATAAAAAGTGTGATATAAAAATTATTTATTTATTTAATAATAAAGTTTTTTTTTTTTTTTTTTTTTCAGGTTGAAATAATTTTTTTTAATAATTTAATAGACTTTATTTTTACACAACAATAGTAACACAATTAAAGCAAACAATCAGCTTTTTCTATTAGAAGATCAAATGTTAATTATAAATAAAACATTAACCCCCCCTTTCCCCCACAAAAATATGAAAATTACTTTCCCTTAAATCACAAAGAAAAATTAAGTGTTTTTAGTTAGAATATAATATTTGATTAATTAAAAAAAAAAAAAAACTATTTTTAAATTTAATAATTATTTTCTCCTTAATTACACTTATTTTTCTTTCTGTTTTACTTGAAATTATAATAGATTTAGAAATTATAATCTCCTTATATTATAATAAATAATACCTGAAATCTGAAAAGTCAACAAGCACACGTGATCAAAAACGCTTCCTTCGCAGGATGTGTCTGCCGCTTCGGTGTGTGTGAAACTCGAGTCGCTTGGGCCGCGTCTCCAATTCCTCTTTGGTGTGCGGCAGGCCTTAGGTAACATTCACTATAAAAAAAAAAAAAAAAATTTTGTTAACTCACAGTAATCCTGTTATTACCATTTACATCATTTTAATGAAAACTCAATACTACAATTATGGAATATTTTTAGAAGTTCTGAATATAAAAGATTTTAGCTACAATAAAATTTAATGCACTTTCATATAACAGTTCTTTAATTCAAGGATGAAATCGACAAAAGTGTAAAAAATAAATAAATAAAACTTTATAAAAAAGATAAACATTAAAGCAAAATATAAGAAATCTCAGAACTGTTAAATTGGTTATCGCTTTCTAAAAATTGATTACTTATTTTTTAATATTTTATTTTTAAACGACAAAACACAAAATTTCACACTGTGAAAATTCGTATTTCAATATTTTAAAATAAAATGCTTAGTAGAAAAATAAATAAATAAATTTTTAGACACTGATTTCCTTAATTTTTATTTTTAATATTTCATTTTTAAGTAAAAGAAATGAAAATTATACATTGTGAAAATTCACATTTTATAACTTTAAAAAATATATTATAATAATTTTTAGAAAGGGATAACCTTATTAACAATTGTGAAGTTTCTGAATGTGAAAATGAAATTAAAAATATGCATTAGTTAATGAGTTATGATGGAGCAAAATTCTCCGTAGAATAACATTGGCTTTGGCTTCTGCCGACAATAAGTAGAAAGTCCTCTTAACTGATTGCCTGCATGCACATACTTTTCAGGCTTTTATTTTATTTGTCTATTTTAAATTTAAAAAAAAATTAAAGCTCATTTCCAATGTTTAACATTTTATTTGGGTATGTGCATAAGAAACTTATAAGGCTAGTAATGCATTATTATATATGCATTAAGTTATTAAATAATGTTAATTTGAACTGAATTCAAAAATAATTTTAACTACTATATCGTTTTATCTGTAATTTTTTGTCATTAATAAAACTATAAATATTCATATGTTACATCAACTAATAAATTTAGAAAAAAAAATGTCATTAGATAAAGAAAATAAAATTAGTAATTCATCGTTTTAGGATATTTACACATTCAACATATTGTGTGCAATTAAACTAAATATTAAGCTCAAAAGCAAAGTACTAGACTGAATACTAGGAATAAATATGAAATAATTGGTGCATGACCAGAAAGCATTTAAATTTTTGCTGTTATGTTAATAGTGAATTAAAAAAAAAAAGCATGTGTGTGGCCTATTTAAAAAAAAAAAAAATCTCAACAAAAAAATATATATATGAGGCATTGTGGATACGAAGGGCGAACTCGACATCAGGTCTTTTTTTTTTTTTTTTTCACCATCCGATTCTAGATCCTTCAGAGAATCTACAGGTAGAGCTTTCATGTTCAGATCACCCTTGTTTCCGTCGCAAAACATGCATGGACGATACATATTTCCAGCATATGACGCAGAAAAAATTATTTTCAAATGCGTTTTTCTCAAAATCTCCTTTTGTTGAGTTTGCCCTTCATATTTGCAATGCCTCATATGTACTAGCTTGGTTATAAATAAATTTCTTTTTAATAAATAACAAACATATACTATATTAAACTTGATTATAGTAAATTATGTAATATAACAAACTTATAGTACAATAAATTTCTTAGAAAATTTTTTATATCAATGCATAATTTAAATACATATAACAATTATACATTACATAGTAAATAAGACATGAATTTTTAAAAGAAGTTGTGGTTCATAAAAGATTTTATTTCTTGTATAAAAACAAATGTAATGACAATGTTTATAAAAGAAAAAGTTTTTTTTTTTTTTTTTTTTGTGCTTAAAAACAATCTTTCATTAAATTCAAGCAAATACTTATCAATTATGAATATAAATGTAAACTGTGTTTTAATGACTATGTAAACTGTAAAAAAAAGTGCCACATGTTAAAAACCTAACCGTAATCAAATGTAATCTAATTTATTCTGCAAGCTTTTATTTTTATTTTAGTGAATGACAGGAATAAAGTCTTTGAATTTTGAAGGCTCTTGTTATTGTTTTACGTGTCGACATGATAATGAGACTCTTCATACAACAATAAAGTTATGACAAATATTAATATTATTAACTTTTCAATTTTGAAAAATAACTATTAAATCAAACAACAATTCTGACAAGAATCCCATTTTTAAAAAGCATTGTATAATTTACAGACATTGTTTACTTTCAAGTAAATGCATACACACTAAAAAATTCTTTTTTCCTCCTAAGAAAAAGACTTTAAAGTAGTGAATAAAAAAATAAACCAAGCATCAAACAGCAAAATGAGAAAATAAATCTTTTAACTATTACAAAAATATGATATGTCATCTCCGCTTCGGTCATAATTATTCTTCTGTAGTAAATTATGAAATAATATTTGTTTAAATTTTACAGATTTTAATTCTTAACTAAAAGGATAATTAAATTTTACAATGCTAAGACTAATATGTTTACACGGAGTACGCTAAGATTAAAGTTGTGATTTTGAATCACATATTATCTAAGACTTTTAATAAATATACATCTATAATTTTAAATATTATAAATTTCAGTTATCTTATATTCTATATCGGAAACAATATTTAAAATTACTTACTTTTTACAAATATAGAAAAGCAAATACACCGCCATCTCGCTTCTTACGCTGGTGCTGGTGCTTGTTTGTTTTGCTTCTCTCTCCTCTCTGATTGGCTATTAGAGTTTTCAGAAAGTTGTAGTATCAATGCTCAACAACATTGGTAGATATCCATCAATAATATCGATCTAGATCAAGATCAACCAGCAGATTTTTTTTTTTTTTTTTCTTTTCTTTTTCTGCTTCAAGAATTTTTCTTAACAATGCTAAATATTTTCAATGACGAGCTGATCGTAAAATTGAGCAAGAAATTCCGAGAACAGACCTTATCTTTCTTACCGTTCTTTGCCGAGATTTGACGATATTGACCAATATTCCCGTTTTTACAACATTATAAAATGCTTCTATTAATAATTTTATAGAACTTAAAATACTGTTATACATATTTCTGCCCATTACGTATTGAAAAATAACAAAAATTTTGGTTAAAAAAAGCTAAATATCAATAGTTCCGAATTTCAATACTGTCATTCCAACATTGGGTAATATTGGCTAATATTGAAAAGAAACAACCGACTGACGCCAATGCTTGCCGTGGTTGGGCAACATTGAGCCAATATTGAGCAATACCGCTGTGCTACCTGGGACGAAAGAAAATCAAAATATTGCAATTCAAGTTGCATTTCATATTTTTACTTCCATTATCCGACTACAATAGGTAATGGAGGCTCAGTATTCAGATAAAAATGTCAGTGCGCAGTTTTCTACTGATTTACATGTTTTAACTTCTCTGTAAACCAAATAGTTGTTTTTGAATACTTGCCAGAGTGCATGTACAGTCGGGAGAAAAAAATCGCAGCACTCGCTGTAATTTCATTATTAATTGACGCAGAAAATTTTAATCGACACCCTTCAACAGAAAATTAAATGAACTTTTTGAAAATGCTGTCGAATTTTGAATTAGGGATTATCTACATATTGAAATGAGCGCCAGCTTTGATTTCCTCAATAGCAACACCCAATTTTGACTTCATATTCGAATTTCTGAGAGACTGGCAATGCGAAAAGTATACTGTTTGTATACTTTATCTTTAGAATTCATAGAGTTATAATCAAAAATGTGTTAGAGGGTTATCTGTAAATGTTGAAAAATAAAATTAAGATCCTATAAGAAAGACACAAAAATTTAATGTTTTAACACAGGAAATCTTTCAGGAAAAAAAAAATTATAAAAATTTATAAAAGCATTGACACTTTTTCAGTTCCTTAATTACCCTGAATAGGAATACTGTTTCTTAGATTTGTATATACTTCAGTACTTTTTTAGATAATTTTAGGTCTATTTAAATACATTACAGTTGCGATTTGTCCAGACTTTGAAAAAAGAGCAATATTTTTCAAGTAAAAGTGTCTATTATGGCTGTACTGATTACTAATGAAGCTTAAATTTTCTTTCGTAAATTCTTTCATAATATACGAAATAAAATAATATAGATAGATAGATAGATACAACAACACATAAACTAAATCTTTCGGATAAATTATTGTAAGGGTTCATGAAGTAAATATTAAACAACTTTAATCGCACTTTCAAGTTTTGGGTCAGTTGAACTCTTTGGAACTGTACGGTTCGTTTTATAATTTCTATGAAAATATAATTTCCTTATTAACCCTTTCGCGACTGCTGGCGTAGAAAATCTGTAACTCTCTCAGTGGACATTTCTTTCGTAACTTGTGTGTTACTTATTTCTTAAGTGTTCCCAGTGTTCATATTTTTGCAATAAAATATGCTGTGCATAGAAATATATTGATTAGAAAAAATATAATTATAATGTATGTCCATTTATAATATAACTGTGATGACAGAAAATTTGCTCTGAAATATTTTATTTTGAGAGAATAACGCCCGTAGGTGGATCTAACTGTCAAAAAGACAAAATTCTGCGGTAGCAAAAAGTATTAAAATATATTTATAAAAGGAAAAGTATATTTTTAAAAATATATAAAGTTAAAATATATTAATAAAATTTTAAAGACTAAAGTATCCTTAAAATAATAATCCTCCCTCCTACAAAATAAATAATTAATAAAAAAGCAATAAATGAATCAAATGATTAAGCCTTTAACTATGATGGTAGTTAAGAAACGGTTTTACAAGTCTGTCTTGCAGTCCAATTCCATTCGTTTTTTTTTTTTTTTTTTTTTTTTTTTCTTAATTGACAATTTTTACATTTAACCTATTTTTCTATTTAAAACAGTAAACCCCGCCTATTTAATTTTTTCTTCTTCTAGTGTTCGTTTAAAAGATTCAAAATTTATCACCCGTAATAGACGAAGTAAATACAACTTGTGCATATTTTTCTCAACATAAAATAAGGGGTTTAACACGAATACTCAATGTCACATTTACTTTTCTTTTCTGTATTGTTTTGTTTTGAAGAACGTTGAAGGCGGGGCTTGACCTCTTTAGAAAACGGGAATTCTTGATGCTAACACTAATGTCTAAAAATCATCATTTTTGTTTCATATCTTTGCGTTTGACGTTGTTGTTATATAATTTGACCTGAAAATAAAAAATAAACATATTTTGTTTAATTTTCTTTGTTATTTTTTAAGATTTGATTCTTTATCTCATGCAAAACTTTATAAGAGACGCCCCTTTAAACCACTCCAAAAGAAATATTTATTTATATCTCCAAAACTAATAACTGGAATGAGCTGCAAATTTGCACACCCATATTTTTCAGCATTAGGATTCATTTTACGTAAAAATTAATGTAGGTCATAATTCATAATTTTTATGAATATGAATTTATTAATATTTTTCAAAATTAAAATTTTTTTTCAGAATCAAAAGTAATGATGGATTATATTTGGGTTTCTTCACTGTATCTCGTAAAAAAAAATTATATCGATCAAGTTATTTTTTGTGAAGATATTAATAAAAGTTTGAAATATGAATTTAACATTAGCACCTTCAAAATTTGAACGCTTATAACTTTGTAAAAAATAAGTAAAATATACAGCCAATATACGTTTTCGCGTTGTCGCGATCCCTGGAATTACAATATAAAATAAAAATGGGACATTACCATTAAAGAAATCAAAGTTGGTGCGCGTTTTAATATGTAGACGACCCCCAATTCAAAATTTCAATTCGTTTTCTGAAACTAATGACAATTTCCTGTCGAATGATACCTATTACATTTTTCTACATCTATTAGCAACGAAGTTACATCGAGTGCTGCGTTTTTTTTTTTTTTTTTTGCCCGACTGTACATGTGTTGGAAATTTTCTGACTATCATATCTAAAATAAATAAAGATAGAATGGCTAAACTTCAGAATTAAAACAGATCTAGTGTACAGAATTTTCCAATATTTTGTGAAAATTTGAAGTGGGACTTTAAGTATGTATCTCAAAAATGGATCTAACGATTTTCTTCAAAAAAGCTATATATATATACTCTATAACATTTTCTTTTGTATATTGTATTTATTAGTTAGCATGGGAAAATGATAGACGCTGCATTATGCACGGAAAATGATAAACGCCTAGTATAAATAGTTCAATTTGAAGTTTCGCTAGTACCTTTAAAACTCCATGGATTTTTTTCAACATCGCATTATTAATTCTTTTTTAGATATAGACCTGCTAACTATGCTACTTTATCCGTAATGGCATAGCTGCCAAGTTTTCTAATTTATTCCGGAATATTGTTAGTCCCGCCCCTTTTTCACACCGTAATATTCTTAGGGTAATTTTCTTCATATTTAATTGCAATTATATATTGAGGAAAAATTTTCTACAAAGATTACGGTGGGGAAAAAAGGCGGGGCGAAATACATTCCGGAATAAATTTAAAAACTTGGCAGTTATGCGTAATGGTATTAAGCCCCGCATTTTTTTCACACCAGAATAGTTGTAGAGCAATAGTCCTTTTATTTAATCATGAGAACATATTGCTAAATATTACTCTACAGCTATTATGTGTGCGAGAAAGGCGAGGCCTAATACCATTACGGATAAACTAGCATAGTTAGCAGGTCTACAGATATCATTTCACATGAAATTGTTGATTTCTGGTGAACAGATGAATTTGCCAAGTTTTGTGAAAAACAGTATTGGGAGCAGAAATCTGTATCTCAAAATCGACTTAACCATTTTCTTCATATTTTCCACATAAACTCCTTTTTAGGCGTCCTTTCGCATGTATTACATGGTTGGTACAGAGAAATTGACAGATATCTTGATTAGGTATATCAATTATAATTTCAAAATCTGTATTTCAAAAAACAGCTCGAAAGATTTTGATAATTATATTATTATAAATCGCTATGTAAACTTCGATTTATATATCTTCACGACATATCTATTAGTTTTTTCTTTTAGTTAAATTGTGAGATTATCTTATTTGTTAGGTCAGTTTTATGTCTTTTGACCACATTATCTCCAAAAAGAGTATATTATATATGTAACTAGCAGGCTCCGCCCGCTTCGCTGGTCACTATTTTTAAATGAATCATTATAATTAATGAATTCTCAAAATTACATTAATTTTTATCACGTGAAAAAAAAAAAATAAAAAAAATAAATAAATAAATAAACTGTGATCGGGAAAAATGTCGCACCGGATCCCCACTGCCTTCAGCAGCGTAGACCCGTGCGCGATGCGCACACGCGAATGCATATATATGAGCGCCCTGATAATTTTACAAATTAGAAAATATCCGTTATCGATTTGTAAGTATCAAAAACCTCTATGCACCAGTTTTGAAAGATCTATCTCTATCTTTATTTTTTTGTCCCTTCGCTCCCTCCCGCCCCTCCCAATAATTTTAAAAATTCAAAAATATCAGCAATCGATTTGTAGGTATCGAAAACCTCGATGTACCAATTTTGAATGATCGAACTCGGTTTTTTTTTTTTTGCCCCTCTGCCCCCCCACCCTTCCCGGCCCTTCTAATAACTTTACACTTTCGAAAATATCCCCTTTCGATTTGCAGTCCTCTAGAACCTATCTGTACCAGTTTTGAATGGCCTAACTGTATTTCTATTTGTTTTTGCCCATAGCCCCCCCTTACCGCCCCTCCTAATAATTTTACAAATTCGAAAATATCCCCAATCGATTTGTAAGTATCGAAAACATCTATATACCAATTTTGAATGATCTAACTCTATTTTTATTTTTTTGCCTCTCGTCTCCCCCTTCTCGCCCCTCCTAATAAATTTACACTTTCGAAAATATTCCCATTCGACTTGCAGGCCTCTAAAACCTATCTGTACCAATTTTGAACGGCATAACTGTATTTCTATTTGTTTTTGCCCATAGCCCCCTTACCGCCCCACCCCCTTCCTGCCCCTCCTAATAATTTTACAAATTCTAAAATATCCCCATTCGACTTGCAGGCCTTTAAAACCTGTCTGTACCAATTTTGAATGGCCTAATTGTATTTCTATTTGTTTTTGCCCATAGCCCCCCTTACCGCCCCTCCTAATACTTTTACAAATTCGAAAATATCCCCAATCGATTTGTAAGTATCGAAAACCTCTATATACCAATTTTGAACGATCTAACTCTATTTTTATTTTTTTGCCCCCCCCCCTCTCCCCTCCCCCTTCTCGCCCCTCCTAAAAACTTTACACTTTTGAAAATATCCCCATTCGACTTGCAGGCCTCTAAAACCTATCTGTACCAATTTTGAACGGCCTAACTGTATTTCTATTTGTTTTTGCCCCATATTTTAAAACCATTATTTATTACATTTCCTAAACTTTCTTACAAAGAAGAATTATTTTTTGTTCAGTAAAGCAAATGTCATCGTTTTCTCATAAATAATATAATAAAATAAGGTTAATAAATCGAAATTTATAAATGATCATCTGTCGGCAACAGTTAATGCTAGAAATGAAAAATATTTAATACGTGATATGGCTTATTTAATCTTTTGGAATCTTTTATTTTCTTTTCTTTTTTTTTTTTTTTTTTTTCTTTAGAATTTCTATAGACGGAAGTAATCGAGAAATAAAATTTATGTTATAGATACTAACAAGACATTTCTTCAAATGTAAAGATGTAAATATTAGCAAAATTTTTATTTTATTTTTTAAATCTCTGTTAGCTGTCTAGGAATTATTTTTAAATGACTGTCACTTACATGTTTAATTGCTAAACATCTGTTACCATACTAACAAGTAATCAAATGCAAAATTAAAGTATTTAGTTAATACATTTAACAATAAGTTTCATATTTAATTAGTTTATATATTAAAAATATTAATATTATTTAACAAAATTATTCAAATATTTTTCTTTTCTTTATTTTACGGTATATAAAAATAAATACACGGCCATATCTTTTTTGTTCTTGCCATGACGATCCTCTTTCATAAATTGAAAAATTAATTTAACCCTTTGCGCTCGGCATATTTTCCGTAAGACACGCCTTTTGGCGCTCCTTTAAAACGTCACACGTATAATTTCCAACTTACTACCTTTTAGCTAAAGAAAAATTGCAATAATTTGTTTTATTTTACTTCATCATTAAATAAAATAAATCTTTCTGTTAAAATTTTCCGGTAGCCGAAAGGTAGCCTATAGTTACACGTTTTAGAAAAAAAACATTTCATTTGCAGAGGAACACTTTATGGCGTGGCTCGATTTTTTAAAGGCACCACAGAAGGGACATGCGAGCGATAAGGGTTAAGATGATAATATTATTTAATGCTTTATGTAACAGCGTCTATTCACACACACAAAAAAAAAAGAAAGAAAGAAAGAAAGAAAATCATTGGTTATTTATATAAATAAAGAGAAGTGTTTCTGTATCTAAGTGCTTGTCTGCGCACTGTTGTTCACACTACTAATCGCAAAGGTACAAAACTTCGTAGATGAATACCTAAAAACCTATAGGTGAGCATCTCATCGAGATTTTTTTCGAATTTCAAATTCGAATTTTTTTAATTAATCTTATATATATATATTTCAGAGCTGCCAACCTAATCCGGCAAATTGCTAGTACCGCCCCTTCTTCTACACCAGTCTTCTTTTAGAGTTTTTTTCTTCTTAATTCATCGCAAATATATTTGAAGAAAATTACTTTAGAAATTAGGTGGTGTAGAAAAAGGGACGGTACTAACAATTTGCCGGATTAGGTTGGCAGCTCTGATATTGTCTTTTATGTTGTTACTAGAAAATTTTGGTCAAGACTGATAAGTTTCATGGAAGAAATGTTGTTGAGAAAGTTGTCTCAATAATTTCAAATGAACTTTTGAAGTTAATAACAGATTCGAATCCTATACAAATGTAGGTACATTAATGAAACGGGGGTTGAGGGGAGCCGCAGCCCCCTCACAAAGAATTACTTGTCAAATAAAACTGCTCTGAAGCCTAAATTGAGTTGTTTTAACATAGGTTTGCATAACAATACTCGTTATCTTACCCGTTTTTCTCCAGTCTGTATTTATATTATTATTTTTCAGGGTGAAAGAAAGTAGTGTGAGTGACACACCAGATTATGTTTTTATGTGGTTGAAATAATGAGATTTCTAAATGAAACGCTTAGTACAGTAACCGTCGCTTAATAAATTCATTGTTTAATAAAATCAGCCGCTTAATCTGATCAAATTGCCAGGACCGGAATACAATCAATGCAAATTAATTTTAAACCGCCGCTTAATAAAATCAGAATCGCCGATTAATAAACTCTAAAAAATCTCTTCAGCAGCAAAAATATCATTTATGCTCACTAAATAACTTTTTATTTACGCAGCGATTTTTTATTTTTGAAATGAAATAGAAAATAAAATACAGCAATCCCTACGTTGTCACTCTTTGTCGAAAAATTTACATTTACAAGAGTAAATTTTACAATTACAACAATTAAACATGTCCTATTACTTGTCTTAGTAATAATTTCAAGCTCAAAGCGTGGAAATAAGTTAAAAATTTGATTAAATTCGCAAGTGTTTCCTTTCCTTTTCTTTTCTTTTTTTTTTTTTTTTTTTTAAATATACGTAATGTTTAATTAAAAGACAAATTTAGTTCTTATTCTGAATTAACTAAGAGGCAAGAAGCTTTAAAGGAAAGATTTTAAATTTAAAAGAAAATTGTGAATTTCCGATAAAGTATTGTTTATTTTCCTCATAAGAGAGCGCATCGGAATTTAAGATGCGTTTAATTCACTTATTTTGAAAGAACAATCGAATAATTAGCTGGTAAAATTAATTATTATTGTTTATTAGTTATATTATTTGGTACCTTTTGAAATTTCTTTCCAAATTCAGGTTAATAATACCTTTTCCTTCACTGCAGGAACATTCGCCGAACATAAAAATCAGCCGCTTAATAAAATCACTTTCGCTCTGAACGAATGCGATTTTAATAAGCGGCGAGTACTGTATATGGAAAACACCTTCTGGACTTAAAACAGTAATATAATTTTATTTATATATTAATATTTGTAAGGTTATTTTCCCGAAAATTACTTTTCGCAATGTTGCTAAAATAACTGCATACTTACCAACACACTAATTAACACGTAGATTCACGTCATTTGAAAATGTGTAACTCCGCAGTGGGCGTATCTTTTGCAATTTTTATGCCATTTATTTCTTAAGAATATACACAGTATTCATTTTTTTACACCCAATATGCTACAGATACAAATATTTTGTTTCGAAAGAGTATAATTATAACGTATATCTATTTATAATAGGAATCTGAATATAGAAAATTTTGTTCTGAAATATTGTAACTAGAGAGAATAACGCCCGCAGGCGGACCTTACTGTCAAAAAGACAAAGACAAAAACATGCGGTCGCGAAAGTGTTAATATTCCGTTGTATTGTTAGCCCCGCCTTCTTTTTCGCACTAGTATCTTTTAGACTATTTTTCTTCTAATTTAATCGTAATTGCATTTGCAGACTATTACTCTAACAGTTTACTGGTGTGAGGAAAAGGGCGAGGTTAACAATTCTACAGAATATTAATTAGGATGTTGGCAAGTATGTAACTGGATCTCCAAATTTTTTATGTGAGCTATGAAAAACCCCTTATAAACTTATAACTCTGAATATTAACAGAAATCTGTTTCATTCTTTGTCGATTTTTTTTTTTTTTCTCTATTCAAATAAACTTTTGACATAAGTTACCCTATATATCTAGCTATTAACCTTTTTTCAGGATTTCTGAAATTTTGTTGAAATTCTTTTTTTGTAACGAGCGGAAACTTGCCACAATAACTAATGATTAAAGAGTTTTTTTTTTTTTTTTTTTGTTTGTTTGTTTGTTTGTTTGTTTGTTTGTTTTTTAACAAATTTTTGGTAAGCTATATTAAAATATTCATGCTTGGCTAAAAATAAACAAATAAATAAAGGACAAAGACATGTGTTGTAGACAAGACCATCTGTTGAAGTTACAAATCATTTGTAATATTTATGATACGGGATAATTCAAAATGTTTTTAATTTCTTACTTCCATTAACCCTTTGAGTACTGAATTATTTGAAGATTTTTATGCCCATGGGACGGATTTAACTTGTGCCTATATGCAATGATTTTGAATTTTTTGACAGTAAGGTGAGCCTGTGGGCGTTATTCTCCCATGTTACAATATTTCAGAACAAAATTTTCTGTATTCACATTTATATTCCAAATGGATATACATTATAATTTTATTCTTTCTAATCAAAGTATTTGTATCCATAGTATATTTCATTGTAAAATTGTGAATATTAATTATATATTTAAGAAAAAAATAGCATACAAATTGCAAAAGAAACGCACACTGGTGGAGTTACAGATTTTCAAATGGTGTGAATCTACGTCAGCGGTCGCGAAAGTGTTAATGTGTGAAAGTAATACATTTTATTTGGAATATACTTGTATTGATGATATAAGTATGGTTGTAAGATATCATAAAAAACGCCAGGAAAGTGTTTGCTATCAATGCCCACTGGCGGGGGTGCCGCAAACATTAACGCCTACTTGTTAAATTCAGATGACGAGTCAGACTCGTCCACCGTAACTTCGTCCAAGTAAGCAGATGACGAGTCTCACTCGTCAAATGTACCCAAACGGTTAACGACTACAGTAAGTAATAGAAGTATTCGGTTCAAAAACTCTATATCAAGTTTTCAACCGACTAACACGTTTTAAGGTCTCCTGAGTCCAAAAAAGTAGTTTTTGGCAAATGGTCAGTGTGTGTGGGTATGTATGTATGTATGTATATTTGTGAGGAATGTTATGGGTGTCATAGCTTCAAAACTAATAAAGATAAAACTAAGAAATTTCAGAATTGAGACAAGTCTGGTGTACAGGTGAACCTTCGGAATTTTGGTGGAAATTGGAAAAACGGAAACGGGAAGAAGTAGGAAGTATTTTGTAATTATTTTATGAGTTACCACGTGCCATCATTGTCTAACTTTCTGTATAAACTTATATTTATTTATTTATTTATTTATTTATTTATTTTTTACCTTTAAATCAGAGAATTAAATTTATAATTTTTTTTTTTTTTTTTTTTTTTTTTTTCAAAATCTAAAAAGAACAAAATGAAAATTTTAGTAATGTCTAATAACAGAAATTATCCGTAACCTCGTCCTAAAGAAAAAACTATAAATTAAGGAGTTTTTTTACTAGTGATAATGAACCTAACTCGTATGTAGAACTCTGTAGAATTATTAATAGAAAAAACAAGGCACCGAAAGAAAAAATAATTTGAAAGATATGTCAGTTCTATACCTCGGATGCTCTAAAACACCCCAGCAATTTGTTACTAATGTGTCCATGAAAGCTTTTTGAACAGGAGTTTTTGTGCTATCATGGAGTAATTTTACGAAGCGTCAACCTCTGCCAGTAAAGCGACACTTTTGGCTGATTTATTTGTTTAATCAAAGGGAATGGCACATATAACATTTGAAAATCACACTTACACTGGCATCCAATAATGAAAAATTTGTAATACTTTGAAAAAAAAAAAATTGTAATGAAGAAGTTCGTTTTAGCGTCGAAATTGTTGCTTTGCTTAGATTAACTCAAAGGTTTTTTTTTTTTTCGAATTGTTTCCATTTTAAAATTCCCGTCACATTTTTTACGGTTATTTTATGTGTTGCTTGTTGAGCATATTCAGTCATTTTAAGATATGATCAGTCTTGTTCCGCTGGCTCAATTGAATATGACACTCACTAACACTCACTAACCTGCAGTGTTGCCTGATCTGGCGATTTTTTTATTTAATGATCACCCATAATTTTGAGATGTGATATTTGATATACATAATAGACTACCCATCTTCAAAGTGATTAGGCAAATGTTACAATTAAAAATTATTGGGAATTATTGAATAGAAAATGCAACAGATCTGGCAACACTGCCATCCTGCCTTCTGAATCTTCCCCATTTAGTGCAAAAATTAGAAATCGTATGTGTGATACTCTTAACTGTTCTTTCTGCTTTTGAAATGCATTTTCACGGAGCAACGCACGCAAATTTCTAGGCCTTTTAGGAAAGGACCGCTACGTTCTTGATCGACAACATCAAATTCGCCATGTTTAAAATTTCGAAATCAAAATTCGCACTTCTTTTCGATAAAATTTCCTTTCCGGGAACAGAACAGATATATTGGCATGTTTCTCCAGCACTTTTTCCTTGAAAAATTTCGTTACAAATGCGGAGACGAATAAAACACTCACCATATGACACCATTCATCTTCGAAATTTCAAAATTACTTCCACTTTTCTTTCTCTCTCTCCTTTTTTTTTTTTTTACCTAACTTCAGCAGAGCCTGTTTAAGGGAGAAGCACACATTATTTATACTTACACCGTTATTTTTTAACAAATACTTTCATACTATAACAAACACACAATTCTCATTAAAAATTATTTAAAAAGAATTCTGGTGTCTAATAACGGTGAGTAAATTGAATTGTTTTACACCGTTCATTTTTTATAAAAAAAATATTTCCTCGTCAAAGCGTGGAATTTCTATGACATGAAGTAAAAAATAATTGTAAAAATATTCCGGTGAGAGCGGAGATAATGTGTGCTTCCCCCTTAATCAGGTTCTGAACTTCAGTATCGGTTTGATAAATCTGAATTAGTTCCTGTCACATGACAGAAACGTGGTGTTCTGATTGGTAAGATTATTTCGTAGTAAACGTTACACAAAAGTTAATTTACAACGTATTACCACACCCAATAAAATTTATACTGATTCCTCGAATTGAGAATTCGTTTTATACATCTAAATTCATTGTAATTTTTTCTCTTACGATAATAGATTACCTTTATTTTATTTTATTTATTTATTTTAATTCATTTCATTTTGAAAAAGTATGTTTTTGATACTTAATTCATTTGACATTTAATCTTTAATTCTCAAACTATTATGTAAAACGGGAATAAATTATACTAAAAAGTAACAAATAATTGACACCATGGTAGATTTCTAAAAAGTTATTTTCAATGAGATATCAAAACGTAAATTGAAATTCGTCAGACGCATATATATATTTTTTTCAGTTGATTAATATTTCGAAACCTTTTAAAGTATCTTCATTTTGAAAGCATCTCCCCCCCCCCCCCCAATAAAGTACATTACCTGCTAAGCATTCGCCGCGAAGTCGCCCATTTCAAAAAGGGCACACTATCCAATGGAAGTCATCGCAGAGCCTAGCAACATACAGTTATACGTCCATACCCTATCTAGAATTCGAGACATTGGGAGACATGATGTACACAAGTTAAGTAGCACTGACTTACAGAGGAAACTCAGTTTAAAACACTTTCCGGCACAGCGTTGCAGCTGCAGCAACACCTAATTTTAATTCTAACATGTAAAACCTCATCCAACCATTTTTTTTTTTTTTTATATATATATATCATATAGATAATATGGTGTATCACTCTCACGACTTTCTCTTACTCTGCATTTTAATACACTATGAAGATGATTGTAGATTAAGTTGTAAGGTTAACAAGCTACAACAATAAACTTCAATATGTCTCAAAAATAATCTAAAATAAGTAGAGGAGTAATTTTATTTAACATGTAATTCAGTGTGAGTGGGGCTACCGCCACCTGAAACCCAATATTTATTAAACAAAGAGATACACGCCTCTTATTAATTTGAGTTAAAACATATCAAACTTAATAAATTGTTTCTAGTAAACCTAATACGAACTTCAAAATACAAATTTTAATATTCTGCTGTTATTTGTTTTTAAATTATGCTGATACCTGATATACATACAGATCAATAACTAAAAATTGGACTTTCGTATTTAGGGCCCTGAAAATGTAATATTATCCAAGAAACTAGAGAAGAAAGCAGAATTCAAAAAAGACTTTTTTACCGTATGAGTTTTTTTTTTTAAAAAAAGAAGAATTTTACTTTTTGAGCAGTGTTTGTCAACATAAAAAAATTTCGCAAAGCACTTTCATCGGTTACAAGAAATAGAAAAGACCGTTTAGCTTAACTTTGGGTAGCCCTGTATGGGTAGCCCTCTGGGTAGCGCCTCTGTCTACAAACTATATGCATATGAAATTGTGCATTTAAATGTATCCTGTATGATCACAAACACGTAACACAAATTGAAATACACTTCCAGCCATTTCCAAATATAGCCCCAATATATCCAAATTCTTTGGATAATCCTGTACACGAAAGACGAATAATTTCGGTACCACAATCTACACAAAACAGGCTTTTATACATACAAAAAATATGTTCATTCCATATTGCAGGGATGGAACACGGGCACAGAATTCATACCGGAATCTGTTTAAGAAATTTCTCTACCTATAATATCGTTGATTTAAGAAGTAGAAAATTTTCCTACAATGATAGTGGTATGAATTCTGCGCCCGTGTTCCATCCCTGATATTGTACAGAACAACCTATAGATGTTGCACTCTAGTCACCAACAATTTTCCCCATAGACGTAATGTATTTGAATTCTCTTGGATATCCTTGTACACGAATCATTTGCTTGATCTCAACCAAAAGTGTACTGTAACATCACTGCGTAATGCAAATTTAGAATACTGAGTTTGAACTTCCTGTTATTATTTGTTCTTGAGATATTCTGATAATAGGTACACATATAAACAGCCAGGCACACAGACAGATCAACCGCTAAAACACGATTTTTGGATTCAGGGGACCTCAAAATATGAAAATATTACAAAAGCTCAATTTTGAAATTATGACCCAAAATAATATCTTTTCTACCATACTTATGGGCATAGCTGCCAAGTTTTTTAATATATTCCGGAATGTTGTTAGTCCCGCCCCTTTTTCACACCGTAATCTTTTTAGAGTGATTTTCTTCACATTTAATCGTAATTATATATTGAAGAAAATTTTTCTACAAAAATTACGGTGTGAAAAAAGGGCGGGGCTGACAGTATTCCGGAATATATTAAAAAACTTGGCAGCTATGCTTATGGGTAAGAAAATGTCAAAAAAAAAAAAGGGGTTTTGAAAAAAGATAAGCATTTTAACGTTTCTGAATTTCCTAAATGTGATATCGGGATTTAAAAAATAGCTTATGTAATGAATAAATGTGTAATAATAATAATAAATTACACACGCACATACACATATATATACATAACCATAGAATAACATGTGGATTGACTGGCATTAAATTAGGAGAAGTAAA
This sequence comes from Salticus scenicus, assembly GCA_963930645.1. NCBI lineage: Eukaryota > Metazoa > Arthropoda > Arachnida > Araneae > Salticidae > Salticus > Salticus scenicus. The sequence goes on along the minus strand of OZ005659.1, from coordinate 125,051,609 downwards.
CAGCTCTTATATCTTTGTTGTTTTAATATTACTCAGCAATTTATTTAGTTATTCATTTTCTAATATTTAGTGGGTTGAAACCAAGGCAATAATAATTCAGAATTGAAAATAATATTTTCTTTATAAAATTTCTGTAAACAAAAATATTTTAATTAGACCAGTAGGACATTATTTTGTTTAAAAAACATTTATTTTAGGAAAAACGGGTCTTTTAGCAGCCCTTAATTGAATCACTTTCTTACTTATTGTTATTATTTATTTATTTATTCATTTATTTATTTTATGATAAATGTTAGTAATAGTTTGCAGTGCTTCTCTTTGGTTGAATAATATAATGAATGGTATTTTAAAAAGAAAAGAAAAAAATATATACTAAAAACAATTGTCGTACTAGTCCAGTCAATAAATACATTTTACCTTGCAAAAGGTGGGGTAGAAGATTTTGTTTTTTTAATTTGTACATATTAGTACTAATATGCAAAAAACGAGTTATCCAACATGGGCGGCCCCGGGAGAATTTTTGTCGGCTGAAAAACCTCGAAAATTTACTAGTTTTTTGGCTTTTTTCAAAATATCTCAAAAATGGCTGAATTTAACAATATTTTTCTATTGTAATGTTTAAAGAGGATTAAATTTCCTACAATTTCCTTCATTACACCTTTTTTGTAGTACTAATAGCAAGCGCGTAACAGCCTCTTGAAAATAAACAGATTTCCCAACTTCGTAAAAAAAGCGCATTTCTCCTTATAAATAATCTACAGTAATTATTAGAATTAGAAGCTTTATTTACAGAAAGCTTAACAACTTTTAAGGGTATAGCTGTTATATCTGTCATCCTTGGGATTTTTGGATTTGGTGATCAAAAACGTAATACGGAAATATACACGTCAGATGTATTTTTTTACGATATATATTGTAAAAAATACTGTTTTATATTCTTGATTGTTCTCTTAACATATGCCTTGTTAAAATAATCGTGATTTTTGAAAGGGATTAAATATGTTCGCCAGATAAATTGGTGATTATTTCTTTTTTTTTTCACTAAGGACGACAGATAACAAATCTGCTCTCTTTTAATTTTTCCCTTCTCCTTTTTACTAACTCTCTCTCTTCCCTCCGTCCACGCACTGACAATTCTGACCTAACAACATTAGTCATCATCAGACTCCAATAACTGCCAATGTATAGTATTCTATCACTGGAACACATAATACACACACAAAGACATACAAAGAAAGATAAATAAAATAAAAGATATTTGTATATAAATGTAAATGAATAAATATTAGGGGCTAGTAAGCAAAAACTCAATGCATTAATACATAAATATTTTAATTCTACTATTTATTATATTATAAAACGTTAATGATATTTAGATATAATACATAATGTTGTAATAAACATTAATAACTGCTATATTAATATTAATGAAAATAACAAGACACAATCTTAATTTTAAATGAACTTCATAAATAGGCAAACTTGTTTGAAGAACAATAGCAAATAATTACAAAGGTAAATTATAGAAATCAAACTTTATATGCAAATTATAGGGAGATTCATTTAGCCTTGAAACA